>OZ010601.1:51132485-51147485 GCA_963932145.1 Acanthosepion lycidas | reverse complement strand
ACGTGGGCCATATTTGCTCTACATAGATGTATTATATCTGTTGGGAGTCAGGACTGAAAATCTGCCCTTCCTCTGGTGCTTGAACATTCAGCATTGGGATTTATGTCAGGATGAGGAAGGAACAGTTAAAAATTCAAATTTTAAAATAACTGAAAAAAATTAGTGATTTTAAAAGGTTTTAATTTATATTGAGATTAAAAGAGAGCAGTTTCATTTTGGGGTTGTTAAAATTAACAAGCCATTTCTTGTCCCAGTCACCAACAGAGATAGTTCCTTTTCAAGATCAGCTGCCAATTTGATCTTAATGAACCTATCAGACTTACAAGTGTAAATAATTGTGTCATCAGCATAAATACTAATACAAAAAAAATGGAAAAGGATTCAGAGACTACCTTTGTATTAAGATACAAAGTTCAAGTTCCTTTTGGCTTTCGTAAGAAGCCTTCACTACTTGACCTGAGGAATGAATTAATGCTGTCCTGCATATTTGAATTTCCACTAAATTTCTTTAATAAATTTCATGGTGCATTATTATAATCGAAATAAATAAATGGAAAATTTTGGTCTGTTTTTGAAATCCCTCTAACTTGGACCACACTTGCTCTTCAAAGACATCTACTTTTTTGGAACCAGGATGATCCTGGATTGAAAATCTGCACATCATCTGTTGCTTGAACATCCGGCAGTGGAATTTGTGTCCAGATGAAGAAGGAACAGTTAAAAATTCAAATTTTAAAAAAATTAGTGATTTTAAAAGTTTTTAATTTATAGTGAGTTTAAAGTAATGCAAAAACTTTGTGAACTTAAAAATATTATTTTAAATTCAGTTTAAAATATCTCCAAAACTTTGTGATATTGCATTTAAATTTTTGAAGATCAAACTTGACTGGAAAGCAAGAAGCCAGAAAGAGTTCCACAAGCAACACATGCAAAAAAAAATGTTAGCATAGAACTTATGGTTATATCTAGCCATTTCAACTGTAAAAATGATGAAATGAAATATCAAATTGTTTTTTTTTAAAAGGCTTCTTCAATGATTTATCAGCGTTATTTTTTATTCAGTATCACCTCATGCAAGGCAGTAAATCCACTAGGACACAAGGGGTTACTGGGTGATAAAGAACTAGGAATAAAAACATTAATAATGAGTGGAAAGAGAAGAGAGTAATCAGGAGGACAGTAGATAATGATTGACATTGCATTTAAATTTTTGCAGATTAAATTTGGCTGGAAAACATGGAGCCTGAAGGGAGTTCTACAAGTGAGAAGTTTGAGTAAAGAAAATGTTACTATAGAATTTACAATTACATCTAGCCAAACTCAAGAGCTTACTGCATTTAAGAGACTATGAGGAATAAAATACTATTAAGGTGAGAGAACAATAAAAAACAAGTATTAAAAAAACAGAAGATTATGATTGACATTGCATTTAAATTTTTGAAGATCAAAGTTGTCTGGGAAACAGAAAGAGAGAAGAGTGTCCCACTTATGCTTACATTTAGCTAATTCAACTGTAAAGTGACATGCCAATCTAGTACAATCATGAAAATTCTACTTTTATATCAAAAGCTCTTTCTACCAACAAGCACTATAGTACAAAAGAAATCTGTGTTACTAATAAAATATAAGTCAGATGATATTTTTTAGATTTTCTGTTTTCTTTACTAACTGATATTTTGAAACAGAACAAGCATAATTCTATTTTTAGTCATGAAAAATTACTCAAAAGTTTAACTGGTAAACAAGACTTCATCTTACAGGTTCAGTGTAGCATCTAATCTCCTCTGATTTAGGATCCAAGATATTACATTAAAAATAACATTATTTGGACAAAGTATATTTTTAAAAAATTTCTAATAAATAGTGGATATTTTCCTAACAAATAATTCTATAAAAGCAATATACAACAAAATCTGTTTACTACTTCAACCATTACTTAGGACTTGCAGAGTTGTTTGTAGGTTGTAAAATATACAAAAAATATAAAGAGTATTTTGATGATCTCCACATAAAATTTTATGGAATACACTGGTAAAAAAATCATCGATCTAAGACAGCATTAAAAGCTCTATCTTCAAATACAAACTGAAGCAATACATCTGAGCTACTGAACTGTTTTTTGACTGGTTCAAATATTTAGTGTTAGTGTCGGTAGACTTCAAAATATCACACATAAAAGAATAGTACCTGAATGATCTCTAAAAAGAAGATTCAATAATAAATATTTTACTAACAAAGAAGTCTGTGTAATAAATAAAAGTGTTTACCATTTTCAATGTTGGTCATTAATTTGTGCTTGAAGAAGCAAATCTGTTTTGGTTCTTCAGTAGCATACATGAAAAAAAAGTATAATATTTTGACAAATCCATTAAGTTTATTGTAATCAGAGTTCTTGTGTTCTTTTGCTCCAGGTTATTCTTTCATTTTTATACCTCATAAATAACATCAAAATAAACAGGTGACCTTTGTTTTGTAGAAGCTATTTTTTTTTCACTACCTCCTTTACTTTTGAAAATTCTCTTGCTCCAGTTTTTTTCTAACTTAGGTCAAAGATAACATCATATATATATATATATATATATATATATATATATATATATATATATATATATATATATATAAAGCCATATATATATATATATATATATATATATATATATTATTTGCTTTCAAACATTCACATCAAATAATACCTATTGTTTTTCTTCACTCAAATATTCTGCATACGGCTGTGCATTTAAACAATATATATACAGCTCAAATGAAAAAAAAATACCTTTTGTCTCTTAACTATTTCATATAATTGTTCTCCAATACAAAATAAGTATGCACCAATATTTTTTTTTATAAATCAGGCAGGTAGATATATAATAAATTTGGTTTATGATATTAAATATCAACTGGTATGTGGGTATCACAAATTTTATAATACAAAATCGATTATAAAATTATCTTGATTTTTGCTTTCATGATGTCAATTACTAATATAATTAATAATTTCAATAATGTTATTGAACATAATCTACTACTAATCTAATCTAAAATTCAACATAATCTACTACTAATACTAATTATGTAAGCAAAACAGTAAAATGGCAGTAAAATAAGCAATAAGGCTTCTTTTTTTTTTAGTCATTTTAATTACTTTCATAGCTCAAAAGGAAAAGAAGCTGTGATGGTAAGACAACCTTCCCAAAGAAAAGAGGATGCAGGTTCAAGACTTACCATATTCTTTATTCCAATCTCATACAGGATGAGTGGAAACCCAAGTAGGCATGACAGCAGTTGAGTTAAATATAGAAAAGCCTGCTTTTATGTTACCGAACTAGGGAAAAACATGAGAGAAGGCATTATTGCATTTAATGAGTACTGAAATTAAATGTGAAAAAAGAACTAATGAAGAAAGTTAATCAATTTTGTTTAATTTGATTGTTTAAGAAGTTAAGAAATTTAATCTGAATATTAATTTGAAGATAAAATCCTACCAAAACATCATTGGTGACTTAGTATAACGAGGTACTGTTACAATGAGCATTTGATTGCAAAGGAAAGGAACACACAAGAATTAAATTTTCAACAGTGTGTTTTTGTTAAAAATTTGGAATATATACACAGTTGTTTGAAAAGTGGCAAAAATTGTTCATGTGTGGTTCTTCAGTTGCTGTTGGTCTGATGTAATGTGGAATCAAATAAGATGGCTTATAGTAGTGACATCAAGGGAAATCTGGAATGGATAGTGAAGGTTGATCAAATGAAATGGTCTCTGTTGACTTCTGATCAAATGTGTTATTAATGAGATGGGGTGATGGTAGTAACAACAAAGGTGGCCTAGAGTGGGTTGAGCATAATATCGTTATTGGATTCTAGTTGAATGTAGTATCAACAAAACAGGGCCTGGTGCTGGATATTGTAGACATTGAGGTGTTAGAAATCATGTTGTCGTAACTTGCCCATGTACATGTGAAGAGGTGGGTGGGATTAGGGAAGCTTGGGTGAAGTTACGGTTGTGATAAAAGAAGTGATCATTGCAGTGATGGTGACTGTATACCTGCAACTGTGTCGGTCATTATAAGGGGCTTTCTTTTAAGCAAATCAGGGTCATCTTTTTTCAGTGGGAATGTTAGTGATTGGCTATTGTATTTTATTGCAGGGATTTGTTTTGTGGACTGGATGTGATGCTTGGAGCCACTGCACAGAAAACAATTTTTTTATTTTGTGTTTTTCTTTCAAAATAATCTACTACTAATACTTATATATGCAAATAAACATCTGTTATTGAAATTCCAGTAAAATAAGCAATAAATTTTTTTTTTTTTTTTAGTCATTTGACACCAAGCAAGGTGATAATAACACAAGGAGGTACTGGAAGTGAAAGAAAATGAGAAGACTTTAGATGGAATCAGAAATTCAATCCTAAACGGGAAACACAGGATACACTTCTGCTTCTGTTCAAAATTCTAGCAAAATAAGCAATAAGGACTGTCTCAGTTGGATCCTGGTTCTCATCTGGCTGATATATAGTGTGAATCAGAAGAAGGAGATCCAATTGTAGCAGAATATAACAGTACAGTGTTGTACTTACCTGCTACTCTTGCCAAGTCAGGCAATAATGATGACAAGTTATAAATTACTTTCTTGGGTGAAAAAGAAATAAAATATTTCTAAAAACTCTTGAAATTAAATTATTTATGTAAAGATATATCCATCAGACAGGTGTGGTTTCTTAGGCAGAAAAACTTTGAAGAATGGGCTTTTGAAAAACTCAGCTGACCATGTGTTTTGTTTACATAAAGACATATTCATCAGTGGTCTCATGAGAAATATATTTTTTTGGAAATCAGATTATCAGAACTCTGTCATATGGTTAGTTGACCATGTGATTTCCAAGAAAAATAAGACCCTTAGAGAAGATAATAATAAAATCCTATGAAGTCATCATTGGGTGATGAAGCTGAGTTCCATATATACAAGTGTGAATCACTCTTTAGCTTGTTTCATGGAGGCCAGCAAGAAGAGACATTTGAGAGATGTAAGAATATGGATGTGGGAAGACCAAATCACAGTAGCAGTTATGAAGAATAAACTAACCCAGACTCTGAAAAGTGGTAGCATAAGAAAGCAAACATAACATCTGCTGTTCTGTCATCATCATTATCATCATAATTGTAAATGAGTAATTCCAAATTCATATCATCAGATACTGTTGTCAAAAATGAAGATGGAGTGGGTTGGTGTGTACATCTATTTGCCACTTTGATGTTTATTCTTCCTTGATTTTCATTTCTGGTATAGATTTAGCACTAAGACTGGGAGCAATGGCCAGGTATCTTGATCATTGGTTTGATAATATCCTAGACTGGAGATTCCTTCACCATGTTGAAAATGTCTCATGTTCAGAGTTGAGATGGTGCAAGACTGAGCCAATCATATTTCACACAAAACTGAAGTTTTGAAATAATGATGAGGTATACCTTAACAAGAGTTTATTGTAGCTACAATAAAATTTTCTTGCCTCAAAATTGAAACTGCTCCGTATTAATCATCTGAGAGAAACCTTTCTGATTTCCATCAAAATGGCTGGTGCTAATCACCTGAAGAGTGACTCATTGCTCCTTAACAGACAATTTAATTTTCTGCTGACATGAATTGGAAAGATTATATTGAATCAATTGTTAGGTCTGCTAGGAAACTTGGTTCACCATATTATGCTAGACAATTTTTCTCACTAGAATCTCTTAAATATATATAAGTCTACTATTCATCCTTGCTTTGGATATTGCTGCCATATATGATCTGGTGCTCCAGCTATATATTTAGATCTTGAAAAAACCTAAAGAAGAATCTACAGTGTTATTGGTCCTAACCTGCCATCTTGGCTTCAGTTCCTTTCTCATTGCCTGACATAGCTTCTCTGTGCCTTTTATATAAATAATTTCCTGGTAATTATTCTGATGAACTTTCTTCTATGGTATTATGAATTTAAGCATAGTACTTGATTGGAAAGATTTCATCATTTTATTGTTGAAATGGCTATATATAACTCTAAGTTCTATACTAACAGTTTCTTGTCTTGTACTTTTTACTTGTGGAAATATCTTCCACTTATTGCTTTCCAGTCAATTTTGATCTTCAAAGATTTAAATGCAATGTCAATCACTATCCTTTGTCTTCTTAATTCCTCTTCTTTTATTGTTCTCTCTCATTAATAATGTTTTCTTTTTCTTATATTCTTTCACACTTAATAACCCCCACATCTTAGTGGCTTTATTGCTTTGATTAAAAAAACAAGCACACTAAGATTACATTTGTCAATATTTTTATTTTCTTTGTATTTAATATAAAATATATATTAAAGCTGAGTTAAAACAATTTCAGATTAACATTTAATCATAAAACTTGTTTTTATATCTATTTTATACCTACTAATCTATCCTCTTGTGAGAGTGAAACTGAAATACTATTTGTCATTTGTTTTTATCAATAAATGCATTTCAAGATGATTCCCATGGAATTCTCTTAGACATGGTCAAATGAAAAGAATCAGTTGGATATCAGGGAGAATTTGATAAAGAAACTTGTTTACTAGTTAATAGTAATGGTTTTATGAAATATGGCTGATTTAAATAAAAAATGAAATCTTTAGAAAATTTTCTCTATTTTGGTTTCAGGTTTTTTTTACTTTTATGACATCAGACCATTCCATCTTATTGGTGTCATTAATGCATCATTATAAAATGATCTACACAATTTCTGATCAGCCATATCTTTATAATAAAGCAAGTATCCAGATGGTATAAGTATCTACTTTATTACTACTGATACTAAGGGAGTTATAACTCTGTGTCAATAATTATTAGGTTGGTGCAAAAATAATATCGTTTTTTTGGCGTATTTTTAACGTCAAAAAACGATATTATTTTTGCACCAACTTAATACAAACACTCTAACATTTATATATACAAAGATATTCATAAAAATGAGAAACAGAAAGACGTGAAAACAAGAAAACCAGTATTATTTATTATCTGGCTGTTGTGTGGTGTTGGAGAAATGAGATACAGTAATACTGAGTAAAATTGTGAGTTTTGGGGTCAAATGTAGATTAAATATGGATTAGAATCTGACAGAATGATAAGATAAAGAATAAGTAAAGTGTATACAGTCTTTTTTGTATGTTTTGTTTTTATAGTTGTGTGTAATAAGCATCCAGATAATTGAGTTGGGAAATACAAGAACTGTCTGGGGTTTTCTTACTTCAAATTTTTGATGAGTAGTAAAACATAAATGTTACTATTATGTCTTGAAAAAGGAGATTGAATTTTCGTTGACTCACATGTTAATGACCTGCCTGTGTGAACTGTTTGTCTGATAGTAAAAAAGTCATGTGTTTGTGTGTGTAAAAGAGAAAAGTGGGGTCGATTCTCATTGGTTTAGAATGAGTGAATTAATGAAAATTATAATTGTTATAATTATTTTATTATAATTATTTTTTGACTCTATAATTAATTTTTATTTATTTTTTACGGATGCAATATTAGTTTTCAAGTATACAAGTTTACTGACAACAAGTATTTTTGTTTAGAAATTTTTCTGAGAAAAAAAGATTTTCGGGGTTTTTCTGTTTTCAAGGGCATCAGTATGAAATGAATATATTTACAAATCTATTTTGTATATATGCCTGTGTGGGGCTGTATAAAATTAAAAATAAATATTTCACTGAAAAAGAAATACAAGAATGAAAAACAATGTATATGTTACTTGGAATAGACTAAAAAAGAAACTGTATGTATATGTGTGCATTTAGAAAGAAAGTTTGTATGTATGTATGAAAGTTTGAAACATATAAATATTTTATATTTCCAATTAAAAAAGGTGAAGATGTTTTTATGTGTTTCATAGAATTTCATAATGACGAAAAGTGGACATTCATATGGATACCTATTTTTATACAAAAACAGGGTATAGATATTTGGAATATGAAAATATGTATGTCTATATTATTGATAAAGTTGGAAAGAGAAATACATGTGTATATGTGTTTTTGATAGACTACAGAAAGAAAGAAGTTTACATTGAATAGACACACGGAGTAGAATATATAGCGTGTGTGTGTCTTCTTATATATAAAAAGAAGAAAGGAAAAATATAAGAGTGGTTCTGTGTGGGAGCAAGAAGAAAAAATGCATTAAATGTATATTTGTATTTTGGTAATAAAACCTGTTGGTCAATACCTTTTAAATGTTAGTCGCTGTCATCAGAAGATTGATATAAAAAAGACAAGAACTTGTGGTGCACAAATGATACTGAGTAAGATGTGGCTGTTAGAACTTACCAGAGAGAACTGTAAAGCAATAACATCTAAAGTTTCAAGTGTATATTTATGTTTGAGTATGTAGTGGGTAATTGGTTGAGTAGTTAGACTGTTAGTGTTCTGACCATGAGTCACAGGGTTGAATCTTACCATAGTCAATTTGTCTTGATCATAGCAGCATGGAGGCATGATGGAGTAATGGATAGTGGCTCGAATTGAGGAATTGGAGAGCCGAGTTTGAATTTCAGTCGAATACATTATGTTCACTTACGTGCTAATACCCTTGGGAAAGGTATGAATCCTCTTTGTCTCTCTTCCACCCAGCTATAGGTAAATAGCAGGACAGACTGAGTTCTATAGCCTTAGATGGCAACTAGTCTACCACAGAAAGAAATGGCAACCTACTGGGGGATAAAAAATCTGCCTTGTCAGTCATGTATTGAAAGATACATGATCGCCTATGCATGATCACACATGGCACGTAACTGACATAGCAGTCTCGGCAGATGATCCCAGCATACAGAACTGTTGGAAAGTGCCCAAAATTCAAGCATTATAAGTAAAACTGGGTAGACAAAACTGTTCTGTAGCCATCTTTAATTGTACTAGCATGAAATCACAAGTCATCATAACTGAGGGTCTGAGCATATAGGCCTTGTTCAAACTGTTTATCTATAAAAATTTTATTTTTATTATTTTAGAAATGTTATCCTTGAATAGATATTTAACTGTCTAGGTGTTTTTTAGTACACTTTCTTTTGAGAGAAGTGTATTTTTATGAAGGCTAGATGGTTTATGTAAAAAAATTGTTACACTGGTATATCTTTTTTGGCTCAGTGGTTAAAAACTGCCAAAATTGTGAAAGACCCATGGAAAATTATTTATGAAAAATTACTTTTACATATTTACTAACCAATGAGAGATGTGGTCTTAAACTCTAGTAACTTCCCATAGGTGGGCCTTTCGGAGCCTAATTTTTCAAATATATAGAGCTCAGGTCAGTAAATGTGGGGTGAAGACTTTTGGACAGCAAGAGGACAAGGCAAGTCAACATCAAAGAAGGCTTTTGACATCAAGAAGAGAACATCAAAGAAGGAACCAGTTACCAACCAGCTGTAGAGAGACTAAAGAATTTCGAAGTTCAAGTGAAAATTCTCCTGTGGTTAGACAACCAAGTATGAAGAAAATTCTAAGAAATTTTGCCAAGCACAATCTGTGTGAAGTTAAAAGGGATTTTTAAAAAATTACTATATGTCCCAAAGATGCTTGTGGGGCAAGTGAAAGTAGGTTTTTTTTTTCTCATTTTTTTCTCAAACGTTGTTGCACCTTTGTTTTTAGTGCCTTCTTCAATTGTTTTGTCTTTTTGTCATTTTCAGAATCTTTGTCTTTTCCTAAACTATAATTTTTTCCATTTTTCAATGGTAATCCTTTTTATCTGAAATTGTTATCCTGCCTTAATAAGTGCACAAAAGAGAATTTTTGTGCAAATTTTGTATTTGTACCTCTTTTGTACTTGTGTAATAAATATGTTTTCCTTATAAAATTTTAAGTAGTGCTTGAATCTTGTTTGTAATTTGGCACCTGTTATGACTTGCTATTCCTACTAGTTAGGTTTTTATGTTTGACATAAGAACTTACATTTGGTAGGGAATAAAAAAAACATTATAGATCACACAAGATAATGCACTCTCTCCCAGAAACTGCAACTAAGGCCTGCTCAACATAGTTGCAATATATATATATATATATATATATATATATATATATATATATGAAGAAAAATATGGGAAAACAAAAATCCGAATATGCAAGTATGTTGTTTTAATATTGTTTCAATGTCGACATCAGACGTTTCGGTCTAGTAGACCTTCTTCAGGACATAGTTATTAAAACATAATTAAAATATTGAAACAACATTAAAACAGCATACTTGCATATTCGGATTTTTGTTTTTCCATATTTTTCTTCATACTGTCAGATCTATATCCACATATTTGCTTACATATATATATATATATATATATATATATATATATATATATATATATATATATATGTAAAAATTTCAAATAGAGCATATCTGTAAAAGGACAATATGAATAAAGAGAACAGGAAAACTTATCTTAGCTAATGTCTTTCATTCTTTGTGGAACTTTATTGATGCAAATGCAAAGATTTTATTTTGTAGCAAGTATTTATATACAAGAGCAAAAATGTTATTGGTTTTTCAAAATTTTTGAGTTCAGGAATGCTCATAAATATTGATCAGGTTAGCAGAAATGTCAGGCAAGCTATGGGAGACAAGAAGTAATACAATTCTATGTCTAATAAATGAAAGAAAATTTCTTTTTTTTGTGCAAATTGATATTTAAACTATTTTAGTTTGGGATTAATTTATGTGTTATATATTTTGAATAACATGAGGTCATCTTCTTTTAACTTTTGCTTTTGTCTATAAATACTTGTTACAAAATGAAATCCTTGCATTTGCCTTGATAAAGTCCCACAGAGGGTGAAATGTGTTGGCTAAGATGAGTTTTCCTTTTGTTTTTATTCAAATATATATATACATATTAGCCTTGGAGTGGGTAGAACGGGGATCAACGTTTTTTTAGTGGACTCAGAAATTTTCAATCTGCTTGTCTGAATCATCTTCAAGAAGTGAGAGCAAGATCTAAAAGGTCAGCCAATCTAACAGTGATCTCATCTCACAATCCTCACACTTGTTCTGTATGTGGCCTCCTTTGTAAATCACTAGTGGGTCTTAAATGCCACTTAAGATTATTGCACAAAATTTCATAACTTAATCAATAAGCTGGCAGATCCTCATACGTTGAAACCGACGGGAGAGTCCATAATTTAAAATTTAAAGACTGAGTGTCTGGATCGTTTATGTTTCAATGTAAACTGTAGTGTTTGTTGTATGCATTCTCTTCACCTTTTTTTTCTAAGACTTATTCGATTAATAAAACCCATTATTAGTCTTAAGAAGTTCCTTTCTGGAACAAAAGGCATCACTAAAATGTTCATCTATCTTGTCATTGACTTACCCATATAAATTGGGATTAAATATAGATTGAGATCATAGGATAAGTAAGAATTAAGAAACGTTTATAAATTTAATGTGTTTTGCATTTATTAAAGGTTCATCAGAAAATGAAATATGGAGGGGAAAATAAAATAAAAATATCAGAATTTTCTTTTCTCCTCCATATTTAATTTTCTGATGAAATTTTGATAAATGCAAAATGCTGCATAATGTTTTGAATTTACAGAAATGCATAAACACATTCACAGACAATTTAACCTACTGAAGATGGTGTCAGATGAGATTGAAAGTATTTGGGAAAATAAAAACTATTTGAAAGAAAATTTTGGTGTTTTTCGTAATCAATTTTCTAAGGTTACCAAGAAATTAATCTGTGAACTTGAAAGGATCACAATCAAAATAAATCGACATGATATGTCTAAATTCACAATATAAAAAATTACTAATTGACAACACAACTATCCTACAACAAGAAAATAATAAATTCATGCTACAAATCTTAGAAGAAATTTATATTAAAAAATTAAAGCTGGCACTGAACAGAATTAACTATGAATACTGCAGTAATGTTCTGAAATGCTTGTAAAGGAACAGTTTTTCACACTTTAATGCACATATGACCATGATATTATAACATAGAGAAAAAAAAATTCCATAATAGATAATTTTTACCTTTTTTTTATGAATGCTCAGCACA
Organism: Acanthosepion lycidas; assembly: GCA_963932145.1. Lineage (NCBI taxonomy): Eukaryota > Metazoa > Mollusca > Cephalopoda > Sepiida > Sepiidae > Acanthosepion > Acanthosepion lycidas. The sequence continues at coordinate 51,135,428 of OZ010601.1, read as the reverse complement.
TTGACAACTGTTTACATTTAAAAACATAATGAATAATTACAGTAATGGATAGCAATGCACAGCATTGTATAAATGCTTGTACCCCTGAACAAAATATAGTTTTGTACTATTTGACTCCTGAAGGTGATCTTGGAAGAATATCAAAAGTACTTGGGAAATGGAAATAAAAGAAATTTAAACAGTTATAGCACATTTCTCTCATCTTTTAATATTAATACACGGAAGGTTATTTGTAAGTATGAAGGGATTTTGTTAAAAATTAGGAGACATATTGTCTGTAATTTATTCAATCAGACATGCCTAAAAGAGAATTTGCTGCCTAAATACACAAATATATATATATATATATATATATATATATATATATATATATATTTCATTAAAAACAAAGTACTACAGTTAAGCTTTTTTATTTTCTGGACAAAGGGTGTGTAAGAACCATTAACAACCCATTTAAGCACAGACATAAATTTACCAGACTCCATTAGAAACATACTAGTAGAAAACACAAATATATTAACTGCATCCACCTGCAAAAATAATGGAAGCTTTAATAATAAAAAAGAAAAGGCCAACTCGTAACAATATTAACTACGAACAAAGCCACAATGTGTTAACCATATTTGGAAATTAAAAATATCCCTACCACACACTAAAACATACACAGAATGCACACACTCAATTAAGCTGAAAAATCTAAACATCCTTGATAATGACTAAAGGTATAGCCAAAAGCGCTCAAAAATATAAAACATTTGGGCAGTCCTTACACACCATTTGTTCAGAAAAGAAAGCTCTTGTTTGAACACAAGAAAAATTAAATAAAAAGCTTAACTGTAGTACCTTGTCTGCTTGTCTGTCGTTTTTAATGAAACATGCATAAAGGAAGGATTGCTGCCTAAATATATATATGTATATATATATATATATATATATATATATATATATATATATATATATATATAATTATTTATTTTTAAAGAAAAAAAAAAAATTTATAACAATTTATAACATAATTTTTTTTTTTTTTTCTTTAAAAATAAATAATTATATCTGCTCTACTTTGTATTGAGCACTCTTTTAAGAATAGTAATTGTTGGTTATTGGAATTCATTCCATATACACCAATCATATACTTGGATATATATATATATATATATACATATAAAGTTTTGCACATTGAGAGCTGGTGGTAATAAAACAGTGCCTGATAAAACAGCTAAAATTTATACTAATAATAAATATGCATTTTGTTACTCACTGGTAGCACAACTCTGCTGCAATTGGCATGTGCAGATTAAAAATTCACGATATGATACATAATTTTTTATATATCAGTACAATGGTAAGCAAATTAATTTGTTTCCAATTTGTCATTCATTTGTTTAATTGTTCATATGTTTAATTGTTTTATATTACACACACACACACACAAAGAGGAAAAAATCAATCTAACACTAATAATGAGCACATAAATTAATTACATCAAACTTAGTATAAAGATAACAAAATATGGGAAAAATGGCAGAGTCAATTGTTGAAATCTCCTGACAAGTGGACTGAATGATTACAAAAAGTTTAACCAACGAAACTCTAGAGTCAAGGTGCTGAATATGACATCAATCAGCTACATGGCAAATTTTATTTGTATTAATCCTATATATATATATATATATATATATATATATATATATATATATATATATATATATTTATATTTATATTTATATATATATATGTATAAAGGTAAAAGACAATAAGAAAACTGTATTATTAGCGGATATGTTTCATCCGATGTGGACTTTTTCAAGGCAAAAACGAAATGAATTTATTAAAAACAAAGTATCTATTAACAACAAACAAAATGTCCTTAGCAACTAAAAGAATTTAGAAAAATGCTGTTGTATTGATATTGTCAACTGTAAATTATATCAAGTATTATCACATGTAGAAATATTGTTGTGTTGATGGATTCAACCATTTTCTTTTGATATAGTTGTGTACATTGGCTTGGGAGAGTAGTAATTCTTTTAGAAAAGCCAATGTACATGTATAGTTCTTAATATATATATATATATATATATATATATATATACATATATATATATATATATTTAGCATTGAGCACTGTTTTTTCTCACATTATAGAGTATTTATATGTATTTGTATATGATCCCTTGCTCCCTACCTATATTTACCCATTTGGTTTTATATATATATATATATATATATATATATATATATATATATATATATATATAAATAAAGATTATATGTTTGATCAAGGTATTTCTAACATTTTCTAGGCAAGCAGTCTTGGTAATTACAATATTGAGGAATCGAGCATTAATAATAATAATAATAAAAAATGAAATAGTTTTGCAGGTTCTGAAATTTGGTACATATATATATATATAGTATAGATACTTGTATGCATTGACACACACATAAATATGTATTATGTTACTTGTATTGAATATGAAACCAAATGTATTTTCTTTTTTATAATGTAAAAATTAATCTTTAAATTTTTTTATCAATATTGAATTAGATTTAACATGTAAGGTGTAGATTTCTCTGTCAAAATGGCTTATTTAACATTGTATATATTTAAAACATCTAAAAATGATTCTCATAAAGAAATTCATTCTGTACATGTTAACTAAACATTTTTTTCAAGAGAAAAACATTAAAATGAATAGTTAGCATATGTAAGTCTTATATCTTCACATTTTACTATTAACCTTTTATTTCTTTTCCTTCTTTAATACAGGCATTTGTGACCAAACACGCAAATGATGAAAATATCATAAAATAATTAACCCATTAATGTCCACCATCCCATTTTGGGGACAGTAGGCATTAATGGGTTCTAGTTATAATTAATACTGATATTTTATAAATCTATAATTAATATTGGATTGTTTTTTTTAGAAATCTATA
>OZ010601.1:50979985-51127485 GCA_963932145.1 Acanthosepion lycidas | reverse complement strand
AAGAAGACAAAGAAGAAGAAGAAGAAGAAGACAAAGAAGAAGAAGAAGACAAAGAAGAAGAAGAAGAAGAAGAAGAAGAAGACAAAGAAGAAGAAGACAAGAAGAAGAAGAAGAAGAAGAAGAAGAAGAAGAAGACAAAGAAGAAGAAGAAGAAGAAGAAGAAGACAATATTTCCCCATAGATGACACAGATTAAACATAGATTGGAAATTTCAGCTCAAAATTAAGTTAATAACTGAGTCAGGCAAGTGACTTACACACACACAATTAAGTAAATCAATAAATCAGTATCCTAACAAAGAAAAAAAACTTTTAATTTACACAACAAATATTTTTCATTATTTACATTCAGACTAATATCCTCATCTTAGTTGTTATTATCACAACATTTTGGCTATTGTGTTCTCCAGCCTCCTACCAGTTCAGACCTTTACAGCAAAGACTCGCCATACAATGGGATGCATCATCTCCATTCCCTTCATATTCCATTGGTTAGTAGGAAGTTCCATTTGGACAACTTCTTTACAAGAACTGCTACTTTAGGGAACAGAATCCCAAGAGGATACTTCCTTGATTACTACAATCAGGGAAGACATTCTAAGTCTTTTGATCCAGGTAATCTGCAGTATGAAACTCCCTGAAGCTTACATGTCAGACAACTGAAGAAGGTTAGATGAGGATATTTGTCTTGATGTAATTCATTATAAATAAAATGCAATGCCTAATATAATGAACAATAGAATTAGATGGCAACAGGGTGAAAGGGAAGATGTGGAAGCAGATGATGATGAATTGAGAATAACTTCTCAAGTGGAAATTCACAGAAAATATTTTTCAACATAATCTCTTTATTTGTAAATGCATTTAATCAAACACTTCTGCAGAGATTGCATATACGGAACATTGACAAATTTAGATCAAAATTCACCTAATAACTGCGTCTGGCTGCAAAATTATTGATCCACTCTTTCATTCTCTGAGTTATTATTTTTTGAATATTCAATTTTCATTTTAGCAAAAAATTGAGAAAAATCCAGTTTAAATGAGTCAAGATATTCCATTGCTTGACAGTATGTATATTCTACTATCCAATCAACTTGTTTTGTTTTTTTTAATCATTTCACCCCAAGCAAAGCAACAAAGCTTAGGGGGTTACTAAATATAAAAAAAAAAACATTATTAAGGAGTGAAAAAAAAAAAAAATAGAAATCAAGAAGACAAGCAAGACAATAAAGTCACTAAGACAAGTGGTTATTGAATGTGTAAGAAGATGAGAAAGATTATTAAGGAGAGAGAGAAGAATAAAAGAACAGGAATTAAAGACAGTAGATAATGATTGACATTGCATTTAAATTTTTGAAGATCAAACTTGGCTGGAAAGCAAGAAGATGAAAGAGACTTCCACAAGTGAGAAGTCTGAGAAAAAAAAAATTAGCATAAAATTTATGGTTACATCTAGCAGCCATTTCAACTGTAAAATGATTAGGAATCAAACCTGGGCAAATAGATTACTTATGTTCATACTTTTCTTTGCTTTTTTTTTTAATCTTGCATCGCATTTTTCCTTCTCTGTTGGTTTATTTATTCAGGCCATTTTGAATTGTACATTTTAGATTTGATGATTGATTGTTAAGAGTTAAAAACTTTACTTTCAAAACTATATACACTAATTTTTTCTCCTAAAAATGAATTGATCATTATTGTTTGAGTTGAGGAGGGCTGAAAAGACACTGATTGATTTATCTTCTTATCCCTTCAGGATCTGAGTGACCATGGCTCTCTACAACATTTTATCTCTTTTAGGTCTAAGTAAAGTTTGTCCCCTTATTATCTCTTCCACTTCCGGTTTTGCTATCCATGTACACAAGCTTTTTAAGAAGGTTATTTGCTACTTTCCTGTCTCTCTTGCTTTCAATATGTCTTGTGAATGTCAAATTCTCCAAGTTCTCCAATTCCAGAAAATTCAATTAACTTTTCTAATTTTAATTGTAACTTTTGTTTCCATTTTCCTTAAAACTACCTGATTGTTCACATGCTTTGTCCATGATATTCTCAGCCTTCTTCTGTAGGATCACATCTCAATTGTCACAAGTCATCCTCACATCTGTGAGGAAATTTTTCAGTATTCACTGCCATTCAGTATTTGCTGTTATATTGGAGAATTAATAAGAATTCAGTATTTATTTTTATAAAGGAGAATTAATAGGAATTCAGTATTTATTGTCATATAAAAGAATTAATATTACGTTCAGTAATAGTTCAGTACTTTTTTCTTTAATCAAAGGTTTACTTTTTCTTTCTAGTTTGGAATCAGATATTTCTTTGTTTAAAGCTAATTATACCTCTATAATAGTTTTGTCATTCCAGATATTACCAGAACTAGCTTGATTAATGTGATTTTTTTTATTTTCCTTTTTTTTCTCTTTTGCTTGTTTGTAATCTGTTTTCTTTAGCATCTGACTATTATACCCTGAAGCCAGACATTGAAGCATCCGCCTAACATACTACACACTTCTCTATAATCATGCAATCTAGCACCTTTAGTAAAGTGAATAATCTATTGAATGAGGAGAGGTTTTACTTTAAATAAATTATAAATGGTTAAATTAAAATTGCCTGGCAATTTCAATAAACTTTTGAAAATGTTAATAATATTATTTTCTTTTTAATGGATTTGGATTTCATCTACAGTAGAATTAGTACAGAGCATTTTTGTTTCCATTTACTGTATTGATGTATTAAAGGTCTCTAGTATCTTTAATATGTAGAATAAAAGACAAATTAGAAATTTGGTTTAGCTTTACTACAAATGAACAAACATTGAAGTCAGACATTGAAGTCAATATCAATTTGAATTTCTCGAGTAAAATTGACAGAAAAGATAAAAAGTCTTATTTTATAATCTGTAATTTTATCTAATATAAAATGCAAGTCATATCTAATAAATAATTGCTTATTTTAAAATTTTGAACAATTTATGAAACAACTGCTATTTTATGCTCTTTTAAAGATAATTATTATATTATATTATATTATGTATTAAAGTTTATATGAACATTTGTATAATCATATTACATATTAAAGGTTCTATTATCATTTTTGAGAAAATTATTTTATTAAGGTGTATTTCAAATGTAAATTTCTTTTGGATTAGAAAATATCTTAAAGATTTGCTTTATGGGATATAAATGATGGCTTTCATCTAAGAAGAAACCTTGGTAACAATTTTCAATGGGAAGGTTAAAAATTTAATCTCCAATGGGTGTTGTGAAAAAATCCATGAGATGAGTCCCAATCAGTGTGTCTTAGTGGTATAATCATCTTGCTTGGGGTGAAATGGTTAAAAAAACATAAGAAAATTTTAATTTATTATTAATAATTTATTTTTATAATCAAGTTATTTTTGCATAAATTTTTTTTAATATTTCAGTGTGAAGAATTTTGGACTAAAATTGAAATTAGTCATGATTTTCTTGAGATAGGAAAATAATGATTAATTTAAATTTGTCACAAAGAGAAAAGAAATTAAAATAAATTAAATTCAAATAACTGTATTTGTCATTCATAACATTTAAGTAGGATGTAATTTCAGTGCTGCGACATTTTTCAGTTTTGAAATTTAACAGAAATAATACTTTCAATATTTTCAAGGTAGAAAGTAATAAATACTTGCATTTTCCATATATTCTTAGATAAATAGATAGATAGATTTAATGATTCACTATTTGTTTTATTTAACATTTGCTGTGTGAATGTATAATTCAGTGGTCTATCTTTCATGTATTTGCAGTTTAAACATTAGAATTATTTGTTTTTTTCATTCATTTAATTTGTTCATTTATTTTCTTTAATATATTCATGATAAAACTATTGCAGAAATATTGAACTAAATATGCATTACAGACAGACAGGAACCTTCTAAGTGGGAACCATTGAATTACGCTCGCAGCATTTCTCAGATGTAGCATACACAGATTTTATTATTTAAGATATATACTAGAATGTGTGTGTGTGTGTGTATGTGTATATATATCTGTGAATGTATAGGTGCATGGCTGAGTGGTGAGAACGTTCACTTTCTGACTATGAGACCCGGGTTCAAATCTCACTATGGTTGATTTGTCAGGAAGGAGACTTCCTGATGTTATTGGTCTGGAAGGGGAGGACGATCCCAGCGTGTGGCACCTCTGGAAAGTGTCTGAAAACCATACCAAGGGTTGACCCAAGCCTTGTGAGTGAAATTGGGTAAACAGAACACTTGGGGGCCATTGATAGCTGTGCTAGCACAAAGTCACAATTCATCATGACCAAGGGTTTGCAGGTGCTGGACTTGTTCAAATTGTTGATCACGCTAGATAACACGCTTTCTCCCAGAAACTGTAACCTAGTTCTGCTCAGCATAGTTGCAATATAAACCACAGGTTGGGTCTGTGGGTGTTGAACAAACACAAATGTGCCTGAGCAATCATCTGCAATATGGATTGGCTTCCCACTCTAGTAGATGGGTATCCTTGAATACAAGTGGCCAGCTATTATTATCTGTGAATGTATGTGTGTGCTGGCATATGTGCGTGTCTATGTGTGTTCATATATGTGTGTGTATTTGTGTGTGTATCTATGTGTGTGTTTATGTATATATGTGCATATATGTCTATGTATAAGTATGTGTATGTGTATGCATGTATGCATGTGTGATGTGTGTTTATGTGTGTATGTGTGTATGTGTGCATGTGAGAGAGAGAAAATGAATTACATTGTTATAATAACAATTCAAGTAAACAGATTTCTATATTACATTTACATCCTTGGTCTATATTTTTAAAATAAATTTTTTACTATTTTTCACCCAATAAAAGACCTAAGTGCCACTCAATGTAGGGGGTTACTAAATGTTGATAGTGTAAGGGCATATAGGGAGGGAGCAAAGGTTGAATATTATGAGGGTATGTAGGTTGAATAAACCTTCATCTTAAGAGCTTCAAATTGTAGTAATCAGTGAAGTATCCCCTCAGCCGTGCGCATAACAATGGCCCCAGGGGAAGAAGCTACCTGAATGGAATTTCCTCCTTACCAATGGAATATAATGGGAATGAAGATGAATCGCCTCAGTGTACATAGACTGGCAGATCCAGTTAAGGTCTGGAATGGTGGAACCAAGAAATATAGTAACATTTGTTATATTAAAAGGGAATAACAATGAAAATTGTGAAAATAGTTTAATGACAGTTCAAGATACTAAAAAAATATGAAAATTTAAAGCATGAAGCTGACAGTCACCATGTAGTGTTGATTCCCATTTCCACATTGTCTATCATAAAAATTTATGTGAAAAAATTACAACCCTCTGCTCTTTATAAAAATTTTATAGGACAATCAGTTGTCTAGATGTAATGTTTTTGATAAGCAGCCAATTAGATTATGGTAATGATATAATAAAAAAAGGAATATTCTGGAAAGAAAAATATTAAAGAAAACACATTCTCTGAATTATTTCCTACCAATCTAAAGAATTTGAAACCTGTGATAATTTGAAAGCCTGTTGACCTAAATATAAGCAAGGTTTTCAGCTGGCTGTTGTGGTGTAATGGATATCAACTCAAAGTGAGAATTTGGAGCACTGAGTTCAAATTTCAGTCAATTTTGTTAGATTTACTTAAGCACAAATACCCTTGGGAAAGTTATAATCTCTCTCTTCTCCTCCCAGCTATGGGTTGAATAGCAGGACAGACTGGGTTCTTTAGCTTTGGTTGGCAACCAGTCTACCACAGAAAGAAATGGCAATCTAGTGTGGGAAAAAATCTGCCTCGTCAGTCATGTATTGAAAGATACATGATCACACAAGCATGTATCATGTATCGCACATAACTGACTGAAAGCTTTATTGATTTATGACTCAGCTTGGAGTAGAGAATCAACAGAAATGTAAGTGGAAACATAAGCCTCCTTGTTAAACATTTCGTAGTATATCCAAACTTATGAAACTTAATACAAACAATCATAAAGTTTTCTGAGTTTTAAGAGAATTTCATTCATTGTTACTATAGTTTTATAAAGCTGTACCAACTTCAACCAGTTTACCACAACAAACTTTCAGTACATTAAAAACATCTTGTGAACTTCTACTAATGAAGGCATTTCTTAACTTTATCTACTAATATAAGTTTCTGCTTTCTTATGAACATTTTTCTCTAGCTATCTCAAAAGAATATTTTAAGCAAGCCTTTAAACTCATTTTTTCTTTTCATATACAGAGAATGAAGTTCTTATTCCAGTCAGGTTTGTTTTATTCATGTATGTACAAATACCCTTGGGAAAGATATCAATCCATCTTCCTCCCTCAGCTATAGGTTAAATATTTAAAAAAAATATTATTATTCTCAAAAAAAAAAAAAAAAAATTTAATATTCACTTTCAAAAAAAAAAAATTATTCTTATAATCTAAAATATGATTCAGCTTTAAACAATGACACACAAGGGGTTGGTAAACTGTAAAAATAAATCAATTAATCAATCAATATTCTTTTACATAAATAATTGTAAATAAACAAATTCTTTCTGTTTTAATCTTGCACTGAGTAAGAGTCTTTTTTTTTATTGTGCATCTAATGAATTAACTTCTATTATTCTATATGAGAAAATTACGATACTTAAGTATCCCTATACTAAGTATGAATTTATAAAGATTTTACTCACAAAAATATTTTTTTTCTCTAAAAGAAATAGCATTAAATATTCATATTGATGAGTGGATGTATGAACAATGCAATATAATATAGCCTGGATATATTTCTGTATTACTTACAAGACACATTTCACATATTAATTAATTAAGTTATTAATTAATGCCCATTACTCAAATAACATCTTTATTACAAATGTTTTATAATTCCTTGTTTGGGGTTCAAATTTATCTTCATATTTGTTTGTCTCTACCATTTAACTATTCTTTCATATGTCTGTTCCTTTGAGACATAAGAAATCATGCTATAAAATCTTTCTATCAGAAAGCTGATAAATATTTCAAAATAGTATTTCTATTGTAGAATCAGATTCCTACATTTTTTTTTAAATCTTAAATTTTGTGCAAGTTAAACACATAGAGGTCCCAACCAAATATAAAAACTGATGTATTTTGATTGGTTATAAAATATTAGGTGTCGTCAACTACGTCTGAAGGTACCAACCCAAATTTTAACCTCTAGTTGACGCCATAAAATGTAAACGTGTTCACGAGCCTCACCACATGACAAGAGAACTAATAAAAACAAAACTTCGACGCGACTTGCTCAGTGGGCACTTAAAATATTGAACCAATTCACTTGACTTCATTGGAAAGGAGCTGAACTTTATCTTCAATACAACAACAAACCTTGTCAACTATTTCCAGGCTTAACACTCACTCCCACAAAATATTCTATTCTACAAGAAGAATCTCTGGTTAATAAGCGATAACTCTATAACAATCAGTGAGTCCAGAACAATACTTTTTTCTATTTAATACAAAAACAAAAACAACTGTTTAATTTTCCTATAAAAACAATTATAGTTAACTACACCTTCTCATTTTCACACGTACAGTACAGTAACTCAAATTCTTTTAGTAACACACACCAAAGAACTCTATTGTGTTTATCAACTTTTGCACTATATATTATGTATTTGTTGTGTTTATAAAAAATATTTATTGTTGAACAAATTCATAATTTCTTCTACTTGATTATTTCTCTTGTTACATTTGATACATTTGTTACATTTGATACATTTGTTACATTTGATACATTTGTTACATTTGATATTGTAAAAATTGTAGAGGGTCAGTTTTTATTTCTATTTATAACCAATACAAATTGGCTGACCCACTATACTATCAAGAAAACATGGATTTCATAGTCGAGTTAAAATCTCTAGAGACATTAAAAATCACTAAAAAAATGTAGTAAATTTTGTCATTTTAAATCTGATATTAAAAAATCACCTTATTATTTATTGAAAATTATAGTTAAGGATTCAAATTCAAAGAAAAACTATAGAAAAAAAGAAATTCTCTGGAGATGTTGAAGCTTTATAATTAATTCTTCAAATAAAAAGTTGGTAAATATTTAGTGTTTATATCATTTACGTTTCATATTAAAAAATGTCCATAACTAGAGAGCAGGGATAAAAATGTTCTTTTTAAAGAAGTACAATCAAAATGTCCATTCACAAAATATGATATCAATTTTACAATAGTGCTATATTAAGTTAATGTAAAAGTTTCCTATACATTTCTAACAAAATTTTTCATATAAATTCATAGCATCCTTCTTTAGTCATCAAAATATTTTCTCTTATTCTTTGTGACTTTATGCCATTTTTCAGCTAAATTGTCTATTCATTCATAAGAAGAAAAAATATGCTTTTGATTCAATGAATTCTTTGACTTTTTCTGTTTTAAATAGTTGAAGTTTTTAACAAGACAAGAAATTTTCATTAGAGAAAAGCAAATGATAGTCTGAAGTTAGAAGTATATGCTTGTAGTCGTATTAAAGAATTTCCGACCAAAATGCAATGGTCATTTGCTTTGTCAAATTTGCAACATAAAGGTGTGTTTGTGTCTGAATTTCTGTGATGAGGAGCTCTTATTATTTGCATGCTTACTATTGTCCTCAATTTTGCTGTTATTTTTGTGTTTTGGTTAGGTTGATAATAACAATAAAGATGAGGACATTAGTCCAAATGTGAATAATGAAAATAATAAAGACGTATTATTATACAACAAAATAACCAACTAATTTCCTTGGCTAGAAAAAGATCTTTTCTTTTTCAATAGGTCATTCAAATATCCCTTTTCTAATAGAAAACTCAAAAGCCCTTTTTCAATAGGTCATTCAAATTGCCCTTTCCTAATAGGTCATTCAAATAGTCCTTTCTAATAGGTCATAACCTTTTCCTAATAGGTAATTCAAATAAACCTTTTGCAATAGGTCATTCAAATAGTCCTTTTCCAATAGGTCATTCAAATAACCCTTTCCTAATAAGTTGTTCAAATAATCTTTTCCTAATAGGTCATTCAAATAGTCCATTTGCAATAGGTCATTTAAATAGCCTTTTTCCAATAGATCACTCAAAAGCCTTTTTCCAATAGGTCATTCAAATAGCTCTTTCTTAATTGGTAATTTTAAAATATCTCTTTTCTAATAAGTCATTTTATAGATTTTTTAATAGGTCATTTTATAGCCCTTTTTGAATAGATCACTCAAATGCCTTTTCCAATACATTATTCAAATAGCCCTTTTCCAATAGGTCATTCAAATAGCCCTTTTCCAACATCATACAAATAGCCCATAAACATTGCTCAGTATCAGCTGGTTGAAGTTTCAGTAATTCATAAGAGATTACATTTAAATCTCACCACAAAAATGAACTTTTCCCCCAAAGGAGCCCACAAAGATGAGCTCTAGTAGGCTCTTTTGGATCAGAGCATGATTTTCTTTTTTTCTTGCAATAAACTTTCATCATCAGTGACTATTTTGTCCAAAAATAACTTTTTCTATATTGTACAAAAAGAAAAACACAAGTGTTTAAACACTGATTGATATTGAAGTTGGCAAGTTGGAGCCACTGACCAAATAAAGTGTTGATTGGAGCAAAACAAGTGTTAGCTTTAAGATTTGAAGAACATGCCACATATTAAAGAATTTCCTATCCTAATTTTATGATTATTTGCTGTGTCAAATTTGCAAATTTACAGGTGTCATTATACAGAAAAATCATCAACTGATTTTCCTTGCCCAGAATAACATTTCCTCCCAAAAGATTCCATTTAAGATGAAATGTTGGTGATTGTTGTAGAGCTAATCATATTTTTATACTGATTTTCTGTGTTCAAAAGAACTTTTCTCCCCAAAGAGTCCATTTAAGATGAGATGTTGGACGCTGTTGTAGAGCTAACTATGATTTTCATTTTTTTGGAATTCTTGCAATAAACTTTCATTGCCAGTGACTATTTTGTCTAATAATGGCCTTTTTCTATATTGAGTAAGAAATAAAACACAAATGCTTAAACACTGATTAATATTCTTTTCCATGAGTTCATGTGGTACTAATTTTCTTAGTTCCAAATCCTTATAAATGATGTAAATGTACAAGAATTGAGTAAACTTTAAAATACTTCCAATATATTCTTAGCATTATGCAAAGGATGTCACTGAAAACTTTGAATAAAAGTCAAGATGTTAAAGTTAAATCTTTAGAGATGCTGAAGTTCACAATTTAATATTCTGGAATTATAATACTGAATACCAGACAAACAAGTATTTTTTAATTTTATCATATTCAGTTTTATATCAAGACAACATATTTATGAATTGAGGATTAAAACCTCTGAAGATATAGAAACTTTTACAAAGCTGTAAACATTTGACAATTGCATTAAAATATACAATTACAGTCAGAAATTTTAACCTAGATTTAAAGCAGTTGTCTCAAACTGGAGAATGTAACAAAATCAACTTTGTAAAGATTAAACCTTGTCTGGAGAGAAAACATTTAAAATTTAAAATATTTGCAATGAATAAGAAACTGAATACAACTATAAATTTTATTAATATGCTGGTAGGGTTTGAGGTAATTTAAATTGTTAATTACAGAACTTTCTTTATATCATCTGACAGGGTTTTGAGGCATAAGTCAAAAAAGAGTAGGCTTATTTTGAAACAATAGTAGTCTGTAGAGAGAAGATATGGTCTTGTTTTAAACAGTGGTTATCAGTAGCATGGGTACCCATTTTTTAGTGGAGTGGGGGGTCTTGCAAGAGTTTGATGAAATAAATACATGAAAATAGAGCCAGGGGCAGTAGACAATGAATTCCAACCTGTTCAATAAAATAAAAATACTAGCAGACTTTCTGTAATATTTTTCATTGTTGTCATTATAAAAATGCAATAATGTTTCCTTTTTTTGTTGTCGTATAGTAAATGCAATAATGTTACCTTTTTTGTCCTATTAGAAAATGTAATAATGTTTCTTTTTTATCTCTATAAAAGTGCTTCCTTTTTGACTTATTAAAATATGTTAATTACTGCTTTATTGCTTAACTAAAATGCAGTATGGAATTGTAAAAATATTGCTGATAAAAAACCGTAACACATCAAAATATTGCTGGTTTTCTAGAATTTAGCAATTTTGGAGAAATTGCAGAGAAATGATACACTTCTAAACACTGATTTATGAATCCATTAACAAAATTCTTGGTAAAAATTGGTAATTATAAGTAAAATATTAAACATATACAGTGTTTTCATTGGAATAATTTGAAAGAATTTAAAGACAAAATTATTGAATTCTGATAAAACTGAAATGTTCATTACTTGCAAACTGTTGACAATTATGAAATTTCACTTAAAAATAAGTTTTACATCTCCACCAAAAAACTACAATTCTTACCTAAATATATTCTCTTTGAATAAGTACAATTATAAGAATAGCAACATTATCATTGGCAGTAGCATGTGCTTGCATTTGACCATCAGGGGCATCATCCTCTATCCTTATTCCCTTTCTCTTGTCTTGCTAACAAGAACAGATTGTTGCATGTATATATTTATATAATGTTTTCATTTTCAAAACATGTTCAAGATATTGTGTCCATGTTCATAGTTAATATTATTGAGTGTTGTGTTTTTGGTTTTTATTAAAAATGCTTCCATTATTTTTAGCTTTTTTTACATGTAGATGATGCTATTATATTTGTGTTGTCAACAATTATATTATGAATAGGGTCTGGTAGGTCTCCATGAGTATTTAAATGAGATCTAATTGAGCTCTGGTCAGAAAGGTGTAGTGTGATTCTTCATGTCAAACATGTTGTAGTATGGCCTGCATAATTATTTACGAATTTTGATTGATCAGGAATACAATTACCTAATGGACATTTAAATTCATAAATAATATTTGTCCTATTTTATTTTCTTATATATATATATATATATATATATATATAATGTCACTACTTCTAGTAAAAAGAAAGCATGCATGTGTGTGTGTGATAGAATATGATATATATCATATTCTGTATCTGTCTATGTAAGTAGTGTATATCATATTCTATATGTATATATCAGAACAATGTTGAGTAAATGAATGACAAAATGGAAAAGTTTTGTAACATGTTTCTTCTTTTAGTATATATATCATTCTTTATTAATGTTTTTAAGTGTGTATATGTGTACCTCCATTTATAAATATTTATAAATGAGTGTGTGGCACAATGAATGACACACCTACATACAGAGGTATGGTATGTGATTTTATCTTCGTCTTAATATTTTTTGTGTTTGATGCCCAACACTAAAGTCAGTGATGCAGTCATGCCCTTGGCCAAAAAGGAATAAAAATGTAAATAAATAAAAACTTTTGGGGTCAAGTGATAGAAAACTGGACATTGAGGATTTCTGATTGCAGGCTTATATTAACAGTTATAGATGGGCTTCTGGACCATCCTTGATGGAGGACACTGTCCCTTGAAGTAGTGCTAGACTGTCATTCTTACTTCAGCTTTGAATCCTGGATCATCATTAGATAAGAGCTTTGCTGGAGGTACTGTTATTTTGATGGCAACAATTATTGTATCAATTTATATTCACATTTACTTTTACTCAAAATATAAAATAACAGTCACATCTCAAGTTTTAATCTTTATGCTTGATTGGATGCTAAGAAGGTAATGAACCTATCTTGAAAACAAGATTCAATGTTCTAGTTAAGGTAATACTTTAGTTTTTGAATGCTGCCTTTCAAGATTGGTTTGCCCTCCTCATTTGAAAATTTGATGCTATACAATCTTTTTATTTAATAAGAGCCAGCAAATTAATATAGATATAAAATATTTGATATCTACAGTGGCCTAAGAAAAGTTTTTAGCCAGGAGAAATAAACTACATCCAATTTCAAAATTTAATTACGCAATCCCTATTCAACATAGACAAACAGTATTTGGAACTAGTATGGAGTAGGTCATCCATTTGCTAGTTTCAGTGCTTGTATTTGATTTTTCATGGATTTGATCAAGTTATCAACAATCATCTGAGCCATATTTTGCCACTCATTTAGCAATGTTTCTTTAAGGGTTGCCACTGACATGATTTTGGTTGCACGCTCTCGAAGTTTTGGGTCAAGGTGCTCCCAAACGTGCTCTATTGGATTCATGTCAGGATTTTGGGCTATCCATGACAGTGACTTGATTCCTTGCGATTCCTTCCAGGCCTTTTCTACTTTGCTCGTATCACATGGCACTCCATCTTCTTGAAAAAGGTAGGCATTCTTGTCAATCTGATTGGTTTCAAATAGTGGGAGTAGTCCTTTCTCTAATATTTGACAGTATTTTGGACTATTCAACTGCTCGTCAACAAGAATCAGCTCAGATTTCCCTCCAAACCAGACAGCGCTTCACACCATTACTTCAATTCCTCCATATTTCATGGTCACCTGCAGGCATTCAGTGCTCCAAGTCTCATTCTGATTTCCTCAAACATAAACCAATCTCAAATATTGGCAGAATTTACTTTCATCTGACCAAATTACAGACCATCAAAATTCATAATCTTTGCTCTTGAATTCTCTCACCTAGTCCATACAAAGATTCCTGTTAACCTCTGAAATCAAGGGCTTCTTTCTTTCAACTCTTCTTTGATAGCCTAGCTCTTTCAGAGTCTTTCTCATTGCATATAGCAATATTTCCATGCTGTTGATGACATCTTTGACACTCTGAAGATGGTTTCTGATGACTTCCCTATTAAGTGCACTTTTCATTCACTCAGATACAATGATTGGTCTTCCTGAATGTTGTTCCACATGACAATGGCCTTCATTAAATTTCTTGACAATGTTATTAACCGTTTGATGATTAACCTGGAAAAACCTAGCAATTTCTCTGTTTGACTTGACACACTGATGCCATCCTATTATTTGCCCTTGTTGAAATTCACTAATTTCCTTACTTCCATGAACTTTCATTGCAAAATATAAGTCAACTATTGTTCATAGATGAGAGTAGCTTGGTACTAACATGGTATTGTCTGAAAAAAAGAAGAAATGTTATTAAACAAGCCAAAATTGCTGTAATCAAGGGTGGCTAAAAACTTATCATAGGCCACTGTATATATTTATCTGTCTACATAATGTACACTTTTCTTTACAATTTTTTTATTTAAACAGTACCTGTGCCAAAAATATAGGAAAGATTTTACCAAAAAAATCTGTACCGAATAACAAGCCTGATGAACACATTTACATTACATGGACCTATCATTACAGTAATATTATTAATTGATTACTGTATATTTTCATGTAGTGATTTTCCAAGCGTAGCTTAGATGTGGCACAAGGCTAAAAGTAGGGGGCATCCAGTGAGAATTGAACTCACTACTCAGTCATAATCGTTTTAGTCAGACAAGCTTGCTAACCATTACACCACCTTGAATTGCCCCATGTATATTTTCATGTATAAGATGACCTTTAGATAAGATGAGGTAAAAAAATATTGGAAATTTTCATGAATTTATCTTATAACTGTAGTATAAGATGACTGTTTATTGATTATATAAAGATTATGTCATTTGAATGTTATTAATTATTGTATCCTTAGAAATTCAAAATAAAAGAAATAACAAAACCAATTCTATATCATGTTTTTCCTATACACATCCCCTAAAAGGGAAAAAACTGTTTTGTTTATGTTTCATCACATGATCTTCTTCCTCTTCTTTTCCTATATCCTAACAGTTACAAGCAGCCTGGTGTACTAATGGCCATTTACTTCATTGACAATCACAAAGTACCACTAATAACAGTACAACAATGTATGATAATAGTACATTTCACTTTTAACTTTTTTTATTCACAATCATAACTCAATGTTTAGATTTTCTCAGCTGATCCTGCCTGGATACAAGTTGATTTCATTGCTATGGAATTATTGTTTGAATAGGCCATTTATTATGAAGTTATGGAAGTAATATATAAGGTAGAAATGGTTTTATTACTTTTATTATCAGTTTATTTGATAATGTGAATTTTTTCATGTATGTTATTGGTAATTGTGTCAAGATGAGCCTACCAACAAACAACACCCAGAATTTAAGGTTTCTGTTTTAGAATTGCAGTACAAGATGACCTCCAATTTTTAAGGATGATTTTTGGAATTTAAAGGTCATCTTATATGTGGAAATATATGGTAAATTAAAATTTAAATGGGGAAATCTGTGTTTTCTTTGCTTTAAGAACTTACTATCAGAGCATATAACATGATGAATATTTCCTGTGCTATAACTGATGAATATAACCTTATATAGATGTGTGGTTAGCATTCAGTTATCAGTACAGAAACTAAGATCAGCAAACTGAGTTCAATTTCCAGCCTAGCCTGCTTTGTTCCCTTTCACACAAATACCCTTGAGAAAGGCATGAATTCATCTCTTCTCCTTCCAACAATGGTAAACAGGGCTCTTGGGTGGCAACCTATATAAGAGAAGAAAAACTTCAAACTGTGGAGAAAGCAATACAAAACCACACCATTATCTTTCCTCACGTAGACATAGCAATTTGCAGATAATAAATAAACAAAACTGTAGAGAGCCATGATTGCTGACATCCTGAACAGACATAGTGTTTAAAAATAAGATTCTTCATGATAATTTCATTTAACTTGAGCTATGTTAAATATACAGATGTCCATTTGAGCAAATAAAAACATTATGTTGCTTCTCAACTGAAAATAACAGATACTATAGATCAATTGTGTGGCACCCCTCATAGGTGCAGTGGAATAGCAGGTGAGGTGGAATAATTGAAAGAAAAAGATTTAGAAACAGTTTTTAAAAGTTCATATGCCAAAAATAAATGATTTCAAAATTTAAAGTATTATTATGGATTACTTGTAATTGTATGCATGAGTTCCAGTATAAATATTTATATTTTTGCATTATATCAAGTATTAAGAATATAGTAACTAGGGTCTTCAAATTGGAGGAGAGAGAGTTATCAATGATAAGGTTCTGACTTTGATTCCACTGTTCCTTGATTCCTTTAACTCCCTCTCTGTTTTTTTATTTTTAAACATACTTTTTATCACATAAAATTTGGTGAGGTGCAAACAAATTTTCATTTCAAAAATGCAGCCCAGAGAAAAATGTTTTGGGAACCAGTGCTATAGGTTGGTCAGAGCTAAAATTGTAAGCCAATTAAGAAATGTGATTTTTAAAGTATTTCAAAAAAAGTTTTAATACAGAATCAATGCACTCACTCTCTCTCATTCTCTCACTAGTTCTTGTTTTATAGTAAAAATAATTTCATGACAAAATGCATTAGTCAGGAACAGAATGACTCAATGTCATGCAGGGTAGATGAATCAGACAGTTGGGGCCAAAATGACTTCTGATAGTTTAGGTTAGAAGTGCCCTGTACTTCTAGAGAAGCACAGTTAGAAAAGTTGAAAAATAAGTCTTTTTTCTAATGCTTTAAGTCATCATGAAAAGTGTAATAGGAAATCACATTGTTTTTAAATTGGTAGCATTATAGATGGATAGGAAATTAATAGTTATCTATAATGCATAAGTAGTATTTCAAGTTATCTGCATTTTACATACACTCTTCTGTTCTGCATTATATATTTAATATCTCTTTTTTATGCTATATATGCAAAATATAAGCAACTTGTCTTTAGAGTCAACTTGCACACTCTGCTGCCAAGAACAGGTCACCCAGTTCCTTACTGATAGCAGAAGGCTTATTTTTCATGATGTTCCTAAAAGATACAGATGTTTTCTGCATGCTACCACTGGCAGCATTTTTTTTTCTTTCTAAAGAAATCAAATGAATCCAAAATTTACTGACAGGCTGTACAGTTGTTTGTCTAAATGTACGAAGGAATTCAAATCTCTGGATGAGAGGGATTAGAGAGAATTTACTACATGATTTTTTGTCTGTAAATTTTTTTGGGTTTTTATTTAGTAGAATATTTCGCTCTGATGTTCATAAGCTTGCTGACATTTGTCATAACTGTCCTTGAAAAATAGACTGACATGAAGGGAAATGCGAAAAACTGTCATCTTTGTGATCTTGTCTTTTTTTAACTGATTTTTCTATTGGCTTCAATCTGTACGTGAACCTCTGCTTGATATTTGTCTTTTTGTACTAAAACATTTTTATCTGAGGGAACATATGGGTCAAAATTTTTCATATTTCTTACCAGATTAATATTAATAATATCAATTTATTTCAGGTATATAAGAATATATTAAATGCTAAAATTCCTTGGCTCTCCACAGCCTCCTTTATATTTATTATCTTTGAATTGCCATACCTTCTTGGGAAAGAAAGTGGAGTGGTTTCCCATTGTCATCTCCATGGTTTGGAATTTGGAGTTTTCATTCTATTAGACTGGTTGCCATCAAAGGCTAGAGAGTTCAGTCTACTTTGCTACTTAACCTGTAGTTGGAAAGAGAAGATGTGGATTCAGGCTTTTCCTAAAGCATTTGTGCAAAAGGGAATGTAATTGACTTGATTGAAATTTGAACTCTGCTCACCAATTCAGTGTTCCATGCTAATAACACTTGCACTGCTCATCCATCAGGAAGAATACAAAAATCAAAATTATGCAAAAATATGCAAATGCAACCATACTTACCATATCGCCAGATTACTCCACCTTGTCTACCATGACACTCACTAGATAGCAATCAGCAGTATAAAAATAAAGGATTTACTTTCTCTTTCTCTTTCTGTTCCACAATATAGTAACAACAACGTGGAGTTTGTCTCCATTGGGGGGAGGGTTTCTTTCTCTTGGTAAACCAACAGACTACTTAATTTCAAACAAACTAGACTATGAATTTAAGAACAGTACTAGATTGGTGGGAATATCTCATCATTTTACAGTTGAAATGACTAGATCTAACTGTAAATTCTCTGATAACAGTTTCTTTTCTCATACACTTGCTTGTGGAACTCTCTTTTGTCTTCTTTTTTTCCAGTCAAGTTTGATCTTCAAAAATTTAAATGCAATGTCAAATGTCATCTTCTATCTTCTTAATTCCTGTTCTTTTATTGTTCTCACTCATTAATAATGTTTTTCTTTTTCTTATATTCTTTCATACTGAGTAACATTAGTATCTTAGTGGTTTTGTTACCTTGCTTGGGCTGAAATGATTAAAAAAATAAAGAAAGACATGATCATGCACACACATACATACACATATTCTATGGCTAAGTACATAAATATTTCTTTCCCTTTTTTTAGCTATACAACCACTTTCTAAAATCAATGGGTAAAAATGACTTTGAGTGAGTGAAGCCTGTGGATCTTGGCAAAGATTTGTACTAAGGAATAGAAAATTTTTGCTAGAAACAAGAAAGTAGTAAGTGTTGGATGATTTCCTCAAAGATGAAGAGGAACAAAAGATATGTGGTTCTACAGAAGGATTGTGAGGATACCATGGATCAAACATGTGAGCAACAACAAAGTTTTGGAAACAAAAAGAAACTAATACTTAACATGGTGGAAGAGACAGTTGAGGTTTCTGGGATGTATAATGCGGAAAGAAGACTTGGAAAATCTTACATTCATGTTTTGGTCTTGAGCCATGGCACAGATTGAGAACAAGTGGGACTGAGGAAAACAACACATAGCATACTTAGTGAGCCTGAGTAAATAGATGGCAGAACAGGGCCTAGGAGAAATAACAGAAAAGTTTATTAAGAGCTACATGGGACAGGAAGTTGTGGAGAGCCATGATCACCTACGTTCTGAGGGGACACAGCACATAAAGTAAGAAGGACTGGTACTATAGAATTACAAAGAACCGTACCAAAGAACAGAAACCACATCATTTGAGAACTATCAAAAGTAGTGGCAAATAAAAAAAATATAAAGGGTGTAACAGCAAAATTGTTCAAATCCTGCAACAGCTAATTATCCAACAAAATGTTTAATATTTAAAAAATCACTAAACTTATTGAGTTTCTTTTTTACAGGTTTTCAGACAAGACATTTAGCCATCTTGACACCATTTGTCATAAGAATTATTAAAAAAAAATCTTTGAGTTATTCAGCTAAGAAGAGAACAGGTTAAAATTGTTTTGTGTCAGACCTATTGTCTTCCCAACTGAGCAATAGTGAAAGGAAAAAAATATCATTCAGGCCTTCAGTAATGGTACCAAGATTCATACTCTGGCTCTCATCTTCAAAGTAGATTCAAGTACCATCAAGAGATTGTTGAATAAGCTTAAAAAATCTTAGAGATAAAGAGATCAATTAGAAAAGATGCAACTCAATCCATAAGACTTTTAGTGGAGAGGAGTTTCAGCTATGCCAGTCCAAAAAGTAGTGAAAAAAGATTTAAAAATAAAATCATATGTGAAAACTTGTTACTCTAGGACAGAAAGTTAGAAGGTTAAAGAGGGCAAAGATGATCATGAATAAATTGGAAAATGATCTTGGAATAATATATATATATATATATATATATATATATATATATATATATATATGAACTTTATTTCAATACTCCATGAGCTTCTGATCCTTAACTATGATTAATTAATGATGACCATGTCATTTTCAATTATGATTAATTTCATCAATTCTTCTGTTAAGCTTAGAGAGTAATTATACATTCTTATTGCTCAAAGTAGAGTCCAATAGTGTTATAAAATCTTGGAGAATTCCAGTAAGATATCTTTAATCATCTCAAAGATACAATGGTTTAGAGCTTAATCTAACAAACGGACAATTTTGCTGTTCCTTTGGAATATAAATGTCTTCTTGTTCAAACATGCAAGAGAATGATATTAAAGAAGTCAATTTGGTTTTCTTAATAAAGCTGTCTTCTTTAATGAAGGCTTTAAATAATCAACAATAGCACAGTCTGGTTTTGTTGTTCTGTCAATCCCTTCAAGTTAAATTGATTTATCCTAACCAATATGATGCCATCTCAAAAGAAAGCAAGTCCATTTTCTCAACTGATTGCTCAATATGTTCCATAAGCAAACAAATATTATCAGTCAACATCTGAGATTGATAATGGTAATATTACTTGTTTTCTTATAAAGAAATATTTGGCATTCATTGACCAAACACCAGTGCTACTTTTAGTTGATATTTATAAATCCTATTAAAACAATTTTTCAGGGAAATAAGTTGCTCAAGTCAAGGAATTTTTATTACTCTTTCCAGTATTGATAGGGGGTTTCTTTCCTAATCTTTTGTTTGAAATAGTGTATAAGGATATAATCAAGATACTGACATGAGGCATGTCAGTATCTTGATTATATCCTTATTTTCTCTTTGAGTTATATGTGCTGTCCATTTTAGTTGTTGAAAGATCTTTTGGTACAGTTCTTTGCGATTCTGTAACACCAGGCCACATAGTTCAAAGATTATTGGTTCTTACTAAGACCTATAGACTTTGTTTGCTCAAGTAATTTTTAACCATTGATCAGAGAAAGCATTACATGCAGCTGACTGTTTAGCCATTTTCGAATGAGTTTGGCGCCATGCATAACATCCATATAAAAGTTTCAATCTGACATGGCTATTTAAAAAGATGACTTAAGTTTTTAGGTTAATGCTTTGGTTTTGTAGCAACTTTGGAAAGCATAATATTCAAGTATTTATAAAAGAAGTTACAATTTTATTAATACGATTTGCAAATAAATATCTATATTCAAAATGTCCAATTACATAGAGATTCTTAACAAAATTCAAAGAAATCTCTGGTTTGCCATCTCAACTTCAGTCACTTTCTCACCTTCATAACACGTCTTCCCTCTGCCTTTTCTATAAATATTTTCATAGAGATTGTTCTGCTGAGCTTTTTTTCCCTGGTGTTCTGACTACATAAATTTAAGCATGCTGCTAGATTGGCAATTAGGTCTCACTGTTTTGAACTAGTTAAATGCAACCATTCTAATAGTTTCTTTTCTCAAACTTCTTGATTTCCAATTTCTTGCTTCTCTGTCATCTACAATCCTCAAAAATTTAAATGCAAAGTCAATCGATATTTTCAACCTTCCAAAAATCAGGTTCTTTTATTGTCTTTTCTCCTAACTTCTCACTAAAGTTGTCATTCTCTTTCGCTCCTTGTAACCCCCTGCATCTTAGTGTCATTATCACCTTGCTTCGATGAAATAACTAAAAAAATATATGTATATAATTTTACATGTAAATATTTATAAAAGCAAATGATGTGAAGTATAATGGATACTAAAAAGTCTTTGGTCCAACCAAGAAAATTCCTGAGTTTAGTCATTAGGCCTTATGTGGTATACTGTATTGAACCACAAAGAAACAGAGATTTAACAATGGGAAAATTAACTGGATTTACAATTCGGTCAAGAGGTGTATAGCCTAAAATTTTATCATGTATTTGTATAACTGTTATTTTAATTTCAGGACGTAATCAATCATGACTCCACAGATTTTTCTTTATTATCTGTGAATTGCTAAACATTCTTAGGAAAGATAATTGATTAGTTTCTTTTTTCTTTGCTATGGTTTGGAATTCAGATTTTTCATTCATTTAAACTGGTTGCCATCCAGGATCAAGGAGCCTTGTCTACTCTGCTATTTAACCCATAGATGGAGGTAATTATTTTAAATAGTCTCTAGTAAAAATCAACTGTCTTTTAACTTTAAATGACTGATTAATCCAATGTTTTTTTTTTGAGATATATATATAAATACAAGAAAAAATGTTATTAACAAAATTTCAGGTGTTAATAAGAGAAAGTAGTGTTTGAGAAGCAGGAGAATCTATCTTTGTATGTTCAAGAATAATATGCTATATTAGAAAGATAAACATTGGTTTTATTATTGCCAGGAAGCAGATAGAATATTTACATTATTTAAATTGTTCTTTATTGCCATATTCACAATGTTTCAGCTGATGTACACTCCAACCTTCTTCAGGTGATATACATTGGAATTTCAAACTGAAACCTTTATTTACTCCACAGGGGTAGATTGTTCTAGTTCCACATGTCATGCCTTTTGGGGATATCTCAGTATCAGTTAATTTATTTTAGTAACTCAACTCTCCAAGATTTTGTATCCCTTTGATGTGGCTAAGTAGTCAACTTACAACTTTAGATTCTTCAACCAACACTTTTATCTACTGGAGGGACATCAGTGAGTGAAATTTTCAGATTTATAAACCTAATGTCTCAATAATCACTTTTTTATCAGACCTCATATTACAATTTCTGTTATTGTTATTTTTCTCTCGCATTCTGTATTACTTGTTTCCCATATTGTATTCATGCCTATGCTTGGCCGGCTTAGGAGATTTTTGTGGCCTAGCATATATGCCAATTCATGAATTTTTCAGTTTAAGTTTTAAGCACATGGAATTAGAACAAGCTGCCCCCATGGACTAAATATAAGGTTTGAATAAAATTTCCAGTGTATGTTATTTGAAGAAGGTTGGAGTGCACAACAGCTGAAACATTGCGAATATAGCAATAAATATGTGGACAACAGTCTGAATGATGCAAATAGTGTAAATAGTTACAATACCTCATTTCAGAAATATATATAGATCCTGAAGAAAGCCAGAGTGTACAATGATCGAAATGTCATGAATATGGCAATAAAGATAAGGATGACAGTCTGAACAATGTAAATAGTGTAAATAGTTACAATAGCTCATTTCAGAAATATAGATAGATCCTGAAGAAAGCCAGAGTGTACAACGATCGAAATGTCATGAATATGGCAATAAAGATGAGGATGACAGTCTGAACAATGTAAATAGTGTAAATAGTTACAATAGCTCATCTCAGAAATATAGACAGATCTTGAAGAAGGCTGGAGCGTACAACGATCAAAATGTCATGAATATGGCAATAAACATGAAGACAACAGTCGAATGAGGTGAATAATGTAAATAGTTACAATAGCTCATCTCAGAAATATAGACAGAAACAGAGAGGGTGTTTGTTATTTTGAGCTGTGTAGATGTTTTTTTTTATATTCTTTCAAGTTTTTTTCCTTGAAAGTAAACTGGTTGAAAAAGTCTTTGTATGTTTACCAGAGAGAAAAATATGAATATTTATTTTGTTGCCGTAAGAAAAAATACTAATCAATAACTTTTACCTCATCATAAACATAAAATAGGTAGGAAATTTCAAGTAAGAAAATATGAATTGTATTTATATGTTTATCAGAATAAAGAATTTTTCAATGTAATCTCCTGTTTTGTCAATGCATATAATTCATCAGTGAATATTAATTACATGCATCAAAGATTATACAGTGAAATTTGCATATAAAAATTCAACTCCTATGTAACAGAGACACTTTGATGCGGTGTAATTGTTAGTAAGCTTCTTGCTAGATCAATTATAACTGAATAGTGAGTTTGATCCTCACTGGGTGCCCTATACTTCCAGCCTTGTATCACATCTAAACTATGTCTAGAAAATCACCATAACTATGTGACAGGTGCTGGACTTATTGATCCTCTTCATAGAACCAGATGGTTATGATATATATATATATATAAATATAAAGAAATATACTCTTAAGATGTGCTATATTTATGGGATAAAGTGCTCAATATCAGAGAGAGAGAGTGTGTGTAAATATAAAAGTGAACACTGACGTCAACACTTAAAGGCATATATCAGTTTATCAATTTGGTGACATAGTAATTGTGAGTTCAATGCCTGGGTCAGGGAGTGCAGAGTTAGACTTAGTAGATACAAGGCAATCAATGACTAAGCAATTCTTAAAATAAAAAGATGAAATACCCTAGAAATAGACAATGGAATGGAGAGAGGACAATATAACATCATAGATTAAATAAAGGGTTCAGTTTCAAATTCCTGACTTTTACTAGAATCAATAAGCACCTGGTGAATACTGGAGAGCACAACAGCCAAAACATTGGGATATTAACAACAAGGATGAGGATAATAGCCTGAGTGTAGATGATGTAAATAATAACTTCTCATTGTAGAAATCCAGACATTAAAAATCAAAAATTATGTACGTTTTTATATTATTGTAAAAAAAAAACAAAAGAAGAAAAAATAGAAATCCTTAACTTTCATTATTCATAAAAAGGTAGGCAATTTCAGGAAAGAAAACAGACAGAGAGTCGAACAACAGTTATGTGCTGGTGTAACAACTCTTTAGGTAACACGGGTAAAAACATAGAATAATACTTGTACTGTTTTCAATTCTGTGAATTAAATTAAATATATGCATGGCTTTATAGACATAGTCTTTGTCTATATATTTGTGTTTAATTTCCATTTTGTAATTATAATTTTAGAAATCTAAATTTATATTGAAATTGTTTTTCTCCTGAAAATATTTCATTGTAATATAATCATAGTACTTGTCTTATAACAGATACATACACACACACACATCTTTATGATGTATGCATGAATACAAGCACCATACACATGTATATGAGAGTGTGTCTGCATGTATATGATCTGATATTATTTAAGATAATTTCATATTCAATCACCTGCTTGAATATAATAAAATTTTTCATAAACAGGCTGATTTTTGCTGTTAATTAACTGTTATAATCAGTTAATTAACACACACACACATGCATACATAACATATATGCTGGTGTACTAGGCATATAAGACAATCCCTAAATATTCAAGTTAAAATGTAGGTTTCAATTTTGGGCTATATTTGCTGTACAAGACAACCCTACCAAGGTACATTTTAAAATCTATTATATTGAATTTATTAAATAAATTCAGTAAGCATATTATTACACTACACTTTTGTTATTTTATTATAATAGTGTAAATTAAGTTGTTTCAGTAGAAAATATTTGTGCCAATAGTTACCAAAGCAGGGGTTAACCGACCATCAAAAATCTCCCATGCTAACAACTTACCCTAAACCACAAGATTAAAGGTTTGCATTTTATACTTGGAGTATAAGATGGCTCCCTATTTTTGGGAGGATTTTTTAAAGGTTAAAATCTTTATATGCTGACATATATATATATATATATATATATATATATATATATATATATATATATATATATATATATATATATATATATATATATATATTTAGGAAGCATATCTTAAGTATTTTAAAAATATTACTAAAAATTTAAACTTAAAGTTACCTCCCTTACATATTTTTAACAAAAATTGAATATAACGGAATGCATTTCATGTGCATTTACAAAGAAAATTCCCAACTATCAATTACATTAATTTTTGTGTTAGCAATTCACCACTGAAGATAATCTTGGATGCGACTAAAAGTACTTGAGAAAATCAAAGAAATAACCAAAATTATGGCATCTTTCTTACTCAGTCTTATAACAGCACTAAGAAATGGATCCATGAGTTTGAGAGGATTAAAATAAAATAAATAGGCAATATGTCTACATTAGTCAATCAAACATGCTTGAATATATATATATATATGTATATATAAATGCATCATGTATATATATATATATATATATATATATATATATATATATATATATATATATATATATATTTGATGGAACTCTGGATGTGTTTAAATGCATCATATATATATTTATATATATATATATATATATATATATATATATATTTGATGGATATGCATCATATATATATTTATATATATATATATATATATATATATATATATATATATATTTGATGGAACTCTGGATGTGTTTAAATGCATCATATATTTATATATATATATATATATATATATATATATATATATATATATATATATATATATATATATGTATGCTCTGGGAGCACAGTCCTATGGGTAAAGGAAACTTGGATGAGTTCCACCACGGAATATGTGAATGAGCAGTGCAATATCAAGTCTAGTTTGCTACCTCTTCATCACTGAGGCCCGTTAGTACATTTGGTATGACATTTGCCTGTCAATGTAACTGTCCAGGTTTCAATTGTTGGTAGTGGATGCACACTGCTGATGAGTCCCAAATATAGGACAAAACGGCCGTCTAGTGCTTTCTGCATTCTGTTGAGGTTTCTTCTAGACTCAATGAATTACTTATCTCAAATCCTCCTTAATTTCTATCATTTACATTTATATATATATATATATATATATGTATATATATATATATATATATATATATATATATATATATATATATATATATGACATATTTAAACACACCCAGAGTCCCTCAAACCTCTGTCAGGATCATATTTAGGGACAATACAATCATAAAAGATCCATCCACATGCAAAAATCTGTTAAAACTGAAGGAAGCGTTAATAATAAACACAAAACCAACTCTCAATAATATCAATTATTATGTTGGCCATGTTCAGAAATTAAAAAACATCCCCATCCTTATATATATATATATATATATATATATATGCATATTCAGTTAAACAAAAAAAAAACATCCTTGATAATGGGTAATAGATTACTTAAATATGCTCGGATATGCAGAGCATGTTGACAGTTTTTACACACCCTATGGTCAGACAAAAAATCACTTGTACAAATGCATGAAAAATATACTTAAAAGCTTAATCACAGTGCCTTGTCAGTTGTCGTCAATGAAATTTGTATAAAGAAATGATTGCTGCCTAAATATATATAAAGTGAGAGAGAACAGTTTTCTAAATATTATACAAAGTACAGAACAACAATAATATTTTTCAATTATCATTGATAGCAACCATATTCATGTAGGGCAAACAAAGTTAAAAATCATTTTTTATAGTTTTAGATATATAATGATTTCATTTATAGCCAGCTTCAAAGTAAATATGTAATATGAAAATGCTAATCCTATGTGAAGACTTGACATTTCCCTCAAGGTAACTGTAAACAAATGGTAATATAAAGAAAAATATAACTATTCAACAGAAAAAATCTGTATATTTCCTGCTAAGAAAATGGTCACATACTCAGCTTAGGAAAACAGAAAAGTTATTCAATAAAACTGCCTTGAAAATGGCCTCAAGGTTACCTTGAAAACAACTGCATGTCCAGATCAGATGGTTTTCATTCATATTAGGCATCACATCCATGATAGCAGTTTTAAAACGTCTTTGATATTGTAGAGTCACTGGATCATCCTCCTTTTGATAATACCCCAGACATAGTGGCCCAGTGAATTCAAAACCAGGAGAAGTAAAAGGTTATATGTTATATTGAGATAATTCTAGATTTGCCATTCCTGGATCAAATAGGCCATCTGGAAATGAGTCGTCTCAGTCCAGGGCTTAAACACTGTCTAGCACCTCAGTGGCAGTAGCATTGACGTTGAGGCTCTTTGAGAAGAAATGGTGTTGCATAACATGGATCTCATTGTTCAGGATTACCACATAATGTTTTTTTTTAGCATTATCATAGGTACCTCTATAGGGTTTGTACAAAACCACCTGTTGTTCCTCCTATTCACCTTCAGGTATTGGTAGTGTTCTCATTTGAGAAAAACTGGAGCATGCTGACCTTCTTGAATTGTTTGACCTTGATCAGTAAGTGCTTTGATCAAATCACACAGTTCTGTATCTTGTAACAACATAAATTGGCTTCTCTTCATCATATATACTAATTCTACTTGATATAGTTGTGAATCCCACCACTTTTAGCTGTTTAGGGATGACCCATGTAGACTTGTTGGGACCGTGATATCCTGCACCTTCTACATGAACTCATCTATCTTTATAATATCTGACATTTGCTTATCTCATCCACATACCACAGGTTTCCACCAGAGACTTCTAGCTTATTCTTGACATTGAACATGAAGGTCACTTTAAAGAAGTTGGCTATCTTCAGGATACTTTGGTTACTAACTAGAGTTACAAGCATGGAATGATTTTTCATTTTCAGTGTCAGATTAGAAGCTGCCATCTTAATGCTTTTTGTAATGTTAAAAAAGTTGAAAGTCTTCACAAGTTGAAATGTTATGGTATTTCTGGATGGATTTTGGATCTGATTCAATCTTCCTTGTCAAATTGCAAAATGAACATTGTCTTGAATGGCCACCCTTCTAGACCTTTCTGCATTAATGTGGGTATCTACAGGGCTCTATCTTTGGGCTTATGTTTTTCCAAATTTTCATCAATGACCTTCCTGATGTCAATTCACTATCTGATCTCAAAAATGATCTCAGGAATGATCGATAATTTGTTGTTAATTGGAGCAAGAAATGTCTTGTTAATTTTAGTGCTTTCAAAACAAAACTGCTCTCATTCAATTGTCTGAGAGAGTCTTTTTTACCTTCCATCAGCATGAGTGATGCTAACCTCCTGGCTTATTGCACCTTCTTGGACTAACATTTTCTGCTGGCATGAAGTAGAAAGATTATATTGTATCAGTTTGCTAAGAAAGTTGGTTCACTGTGTCATGCTAGAAAATTTTTCTCACCAGAATCTATCTTGTGTATTTATAAGTCTACCGTTCATCCATGCACTATATATTGCTGCCACATCTGGTGTGGTGCTTCACATTGCTGTCACAGCTGTATTAATAGATTCTTAATAAAATACAAAGAAGAATCTGCAATGATGTTGGCCCTGACCTGGCATCTTGGTTTGAATCACTTCCCCACTATTGTAATGCAGCTTCCCTGAGCCATTTCTACAGATATTTTCATAGCAATTGTTCTGATGAGCTTTCCTCTTTGGTACCTCACCTTTAAAAAGTTATGTGCAGTACTAGATTGGTAATTAGGTCTCATAATTTTGCAGTCAAAATTGCTAGATGTAAACATAAGTCCAATGCTAACATTTTTTTCTTTTGCACTTCTTGTTTGTAGAGCTAATTCCTGGTTATTTTTTTCCCAGTCACTTGTGACCTTCAAAGATTTAAAGGCAGTATCAATTGTCATCTTCTGTTTCCTTGAATCTTGTTCTTTTATTTGTCTTCTCAGCATAATAATGTTTTTTCTCATATTCTTTCACACTCAGTAACCCCTTATGCCTTAGTGGTTTTATTGACTTGCTTGGGGTGAAATGATTAAAAAAAATTATTTATATTTAGACACTTACTATTTTTTTCATCTTTGTTGTTGTTGTTATTACATTTCAGCCATTGTGCCCTCTGGACTTAATTAGGGTAACCTTCAGGGAATTTTGAAAGGGTTCAGTTTAAAATGTGATAACAACAATGTAAAATGGAATGTTTGTCTTCTCACCTGACCTGTTCATCCTATACAGCAAGGCAATTCTGAAATAATTGGAAACCCTACTGGGAATTAGCATTGGTGGCCACAATCTTAACATAAGATATGCAGACGACACAGATAGCAGACACGGAAAAGAAATTACAAAATCTCCTACAGAAGGTAGTGGCAGAGAGTGAGAAGAAAGGACTAAGCACTTTTTTGTGCTATGCCCTGAAAGGACATAGCACATAAAAAGAAAGAAAGGATATAGCATTGTACTATCATGTAGCTGGATTAATAAAGATGTATTTGCAAAAACCTGGCACACCCTGTATAGTTTGCAACAAAAAGATTTTATTAGAAATATAAAATCATAATAATCAAGGCTATTTCAAAGAAAACTCCAGTTTAAATGCAGTAGAAATCAAACTGAGTTATTGATTCTAACATAATGCTTTTTGATTTGTTTAAACAAAATCACTGAAATATTGAAATAATTTTAATTTGTATTAACCATGGATTCTTGAAATTAGTTTAAATTCATCAATTTTTCTCATGGCAAATAATTTGGAGATTAATTTCAAATTTAATAATGTTAGTATTATCACTTATCAACTTTATTTTTCTGCAATTTGTCTCTTATTAAATGTATATCTCAAAAGATTTTTTAGTATATCTTTTTTTTTTTAGTTTCTAATCTGATCTAATTTGTAGAATATCTTTTATATTTGTTACAAATTAAACTAAGCACAACTGATTATTAAAGGATGAAAGTTTTTACAGATTTTGTCATCATTCTTGAGTGGGGGTTTCATCCAAATCTGTGAATTTTTTTTGCTCATGCAAAGTCTTGAAAAAGCACTATATAAAATTCAGTATTTTTTATTCATAATCTTAAATGTGTTAAAATTCTTCAACTTTTTAACATGAAAAATCTCAAGTCAATGTTAAGAATTGTTGCAAAACATTATTGATTTATTTAAGATGAGATGATCTATTATGATATATCTCTAATTTGTATTTAGATACATTGTATTTATTTTCAATTATTCTAGTTGAATTGTTCACCTATATTGTATATGATTCATTATTATACATAATTAGATTATAATAAAATGGGTATTTTATATGAATACTATCTCATGAAAATTGAGATGTAGTAGAGTTGGAGGACATATCATAGATCAGGGGAGGGGCAGTATCATAAATTTTAGGGGCACGAGAACCTTGAATTGGCCCTTATCATGTCTTCTGAATATCAGAACCAAATTATAAAGTTATTTATCTTAAATTATTGATCAGGTCATATTTCGTATTCTCATCAGATTATAGATAACATTCATTTCCTTCAATTCAGTTATTAAATGAATATGTATATCTTTCTTACAAAATCATAAAATCCTGACCCAGATTTTTAACAGTATTCTTTTAATTCAGAGACAGATTAAACTAGTGTGGAGCTTGTTATAAATTCTAAACACTTCAAATACATTAGAATATGGATCGTTATAAAAAATTTAGTATAGGAGATAAGAAAATTGAACATAGGATAGGATGCACTGGGAGTCATTTTGTCAAACACTAAAAAATCAAAATATTAACTAGAGTCATGCTCTTAAATAGCCTTGTTTGATCCAGACTTTAATGTGGATATAAAGTCTGGTATGACATTCAATTCATTCAGAAATGTCTAAACTATCAGCTGTAGGCAACAGTTTTCTCAGATCAGTGATTAAAAATGGCTTCAAATGAAAGACTCCTCTAGGTCTTAAAAGCAACAACTTTTCATCAGATCGTATAGAGTGGTACTACAGAATCACAAGAACTTTACCAAATAAGAAAAACATCACTTGAAGATTTCCAATAGCAGTAACAACTAAAATGACTAGAACATGCAACTTCTTCTGTGCCATGTCCCTTCAGGACATTGACAATCATGGCATGCCACAATTTTCTCTTCTTTGAAACTCTTAAGAACTTTTATCTTTTTGCCATCTCTCCCAAAACCTGCTCTGCTATCCATTTGCTCAAGCTCAGCAGGTGTCTCTCTTACTTTCAGTCTGCCCTGTGAGTATCAAATTTTCTAAACCATTTTTCTCATTATGCATCCTAGAAATTTCAGCTATCTTTTCCCAATGCTAAGTATATGATCTTTTTGTTGTCATTGTCCCTAGAACTTTATTGTTGCTTACTTGTTTGGTCCATGATATTCTCAGCATCTTTCTGTAGAATCACATTCCTGTTACTTCAAGTCTCTTCTTTATCTGTGAAGCATTTAGTGCCATATAGTAAAACTGATATTACATAACAGTTCAGTACTCTTTTCTTTGTTCCTAATGATATTTTTCTGTTTTATTATTAATTTGCTCAGGTTTTGAAAGGCATCTTTTGTTACAAAAGCAAATAATGGTATATTCAAGATGCTGACTTTCCAATTAGATTAGGAAGAAAACCTCCATCAGCACAAGATAAGAGTGATAACAGAGAAGCCAATTTTTAAAAAAAGATTTTTAAGAGAAAGATTTTAGAATTTCAACTGACAGTCGCACTGGCTGCATGTTGAATCAATGCCAAATATTTCCTGTATGGAAACAGCTAATCTCACTATTACCATAAAGATGCCATAAGTTACAAATTACATATAAATATTAAATCATAAATTATTTAATAGCATAGAGTGAATAAGACAGGTAAATAATTAACTTCTATCAACATAATTAAAAATGAACAGAAAAATATGAGATAAATGATTTTAATGAGATATTTGAATAGATTTAGCATCCTTGATATAATGTTACTTGAAATGATGAATAATTTAAGATGCAGGTACCTTGATAGATAAACATTAATATTGCCAGGTCATAAAATGCCAGATTCATCAGGCAGCTTGGAAGTATTTAATGTGGGTCCTGAGAAAATATTGAATCCATTGCTAGGTCAGCTGCTAACAAAGTTGGTTCACTGTATTGTGTGAGACAATTTCTCTTTCCAGAATCTATCTTACATATCTATAAGTCTACCATTCATCCATGCTTAGAATATTGCTCCCACGTATGGTTTGGTGCCCCTGCCATTTACCTTGAGCTCTTTGACAAAAATCCAAAGAAGAATCAGCAATATTATTGGTCTTGATTTGGCAATTTGGCTTCAGTCACTTTCCCACCACCATATATTTGCATCTTTCTGCTTTTTCTATAAGTACTTTCATGGCAATTGTTTGGAGGAGCACTTTGCTAGGGTACCTAGACTTTTTGAATTTAAGTGCAGTACTAGATTGGCATCAAGATCTCATCAATTTACAGTTTAGCTGGCTAGATGTAACCATAAATTCTATGCTAACAGTTTCTTTTTTTGCACTTCTTGCTTGTGGAACTCCTTTCCGGCTCCATGCTTTCCAGCCAACTTTAATCTGCAAAAATTTAAATGCAATGCCAATCACTATCTATTGTCCTCCTCTTTCCTCTTCACATTTATTATTAATATTTCTGTTCCTAATTCTTCCACACCCTGTAACTGTGTGTGTCTTAGTGACTTTACTGCCTTCCATGGGGTGATACTGATTAAAAAAAATAAAAAATTGGAACTTTTGTTACTAGATTAATCCAGCACTTTTCTAATTGGGTAATGTAACAATAAAAAGAGTACTGAACTGCTATATGATATTTGTCCAACTGCTGGACAATCTCCTCAAAGATGAAGAAGAGACTTGAAGCAACAGAAATTTGGTTCTACATAAGGATGCTAAGGATACCACTTGCCAAACATGTGATAAATGATGAGGTTTTGGAGAGAATGGTAACAAAGAGGGAACTTATACTTAACATTAGGATGAGGTAGCTGAAATTTCTGGGAAATGTAATGAGAAAGGATGGCTTGGAAAATCTGATACTCACAAGAGGTATAGAGGGAAAGATGGACAGAGGAAAGCAATGCGTGACATACTTAATGGGTTTGAGAAAGTGGATGGCAGAACAGGGTCTGTGAGAAATAACAAAAAAAAAAACTTATTAAGAGCTACAAGGTACAGGAAAAGGTGGAGGGCCAGATCGCCTACATCCTGAAGGGGCACAGCACATAAAAGAAGAACAATAATATTCTTTACTATTTTGCCAAATGTTAGAATTTCATCCTTCTACCTAGTTCAGTTTATTGAATAATCAGGCATTATTAGATATCCTGTTAACTCTTAGAAGCATTACACTAAGCTTTTTCTTCTTCTATGTGTCCTGTCCCTTCAAGAGGTGAGCGATCATAGCTCTCCACAATTTCTCATCCTTAGCAATATTTGTTCCCTTATTATTCCTCCCAGTTGCCATCCATTTACATAAACTTCATAAATAGGCTACTTCCTGTTTCTCTCTCTCTCTCTCTCTCTCTCTCTTTTGCCGTCAGTATGTTCTGCAATTATCAAATTCTCCAAGTCCTCTTTTATCAATATGTGTCCCAGAAATTACACCTGTGTCTATTCCAAGAGAAAATTTGGAAATCTGAAACTCTGTTATGACCAACACTCTTCTCTTATTTATCCAAAGAAAAGAAAATTCTTAAATTTCCTTGATTATGAAGTAATAAATCTGGTTGCTATTATTCTTTTTTCTTTTGCTTCTAATCTGGCTCAAATAAATTGTCTCCCATTCACCTAAAAGAGAGTGAGAAGGAGAAAACCAATATAAGGACAATAGAAACTGAGCTCTACCAGAGATATTCAATAGATTGACAATGCAGGCACCTCCATTTCATCTATACATAATGTAATCATCCTTTTGTGTGCACACAAATTCAAATCAAGCAATAAACAATGTGGAAAATGTATCTTGGTTGCTGTTGTATTGGCAGCTTCTTTGCCATGCAAAGAAGAGAAAGTGCATTGCAAAATGTTGAAGGAAAAGATGTTCTTGTGAGCTGATTGCGAACTGACTGGCTAATAAACAACTTTACAGCAGATTTTTTTCATGAACAAAATATGAATAAAGATCATTAGAAAGGTTCCTGTATTAAACTCATCAAATTGTTTAGTTGTAAATCTCAAAGTAGTTTCATTTTTAAATAATCAATATATTTGCTAAATGAAATAGTTATTTTACTATATATGTAGTTACATCAATAATCACACAGTAAAAAGTATTCATTTTGTAATTTCTGTGTGAATTTTTAGGATGAGAAGACATCATTATTTATATTATTTACATTAGGATCTTTGTTGTTATCATCATCTGGATGCTTTCTGTCTGAATTTCTCGGATAAGGATTTATAATTATTTACATTAGGACTATTGTCCTCATCTTTCTTGTTACCAACACCTGATTGCCTTCTCTGAATTTCTGGGATCAGGAGTTTTAATTATTTACATTAGGACCATTGTCCCCATCTTTGTTATTACCATCACTTGATAACCTTCTGTCTGAATTTCTGGAATAAGGTGTTATAATTATTTACATAAGGACTATTGTTCCCATCTTTGTTGTTACCATCATGTGATTGCCTTTTGTCTCAATTTTTGGGATGCAGATTTATCTTGTTTACATTAGAACTATTATTTCCATCTTTGTTCTCATTATCACAATATTTTATCTGTTGTATTCTCTGGATTTCTGAATGGAAATAATGAAAATAGCTGATGACTGGTTATGCCTTCTCAGACTAACATTTTCCAATGACTTTATGTGGAAACATTATATTGAATCAATCACTAGTTCTGCTGCTAGAAAAGTTGGTTTATTGTGTCATGTTAGACAATTTTTCTCACCAAAAAATATCTTACATATTTATAAGTCTACTATTCATCCACGCATTGAATATTGCTACAAAATCTGGTCTGCTGCTTCTGCTTGATAAAATCCAAAGTAGAATCTGCAATTTTATTGGCATCTCAGCTTCAGTCACTTTCATAATGTAACTTCCCTGACCTTTTTCTATAAATATTTTCATGGTAATTATTCTGATGAAGTTTCTGCTTTGGCATCTTTAAGTGCAGTACTTGTTTGGTAGCTAAGTCTCATGCAGTGGAATTTCTAGATGCCGCTGTAAGTTCTATGCTAATAATTTTTTCTATTACGCTTCTCATTTATGGAACCCTGTTCTAGCTTCTTGCTTTCCAGTCAACTTTGATTATCAAAAATTTAAATGTTATTTTAATTCCCCTTCTTTTAAGGTTCTTCCTCCTTAATAATGTCTGCTTTTTTCTCATATTCTTTTGCACTCAGTAACTTTTGTGGCTTGATTGCTTTGCTTGGGGTGAAATTATAAAAATAATAATGTACTTAATTAATTTATATTTATTTTTCAGTATCATTATCTTCCTTGTCAAGGCACTTAATCCAATAGTGAACATTAATCATATACCTTGATAATTATGCAGTAAAAATTTGAGATAAAAATTCAAAAAAATAACTATATGTCAGGCTATGGACTTATTGATTTATGCTTGCAAAGTTAGTTGATTATGACAGAGTTAAAAATTATGGTTTTATTGTTTTTGAAAAAAGAAGAAAAAGCAACTTTCTTTAAATTTATCTGCTTGTTTTATAATTGTAATGCGATTTGTGGGTAGCGTAATGATTATTGGCATAGAAAATGGCATTGGTGAACAAAGTTTAAATTCTAGATGAATCTTTTGCACAAATTCGTTTGTGAAAGGCATGAATGCATATCTTTTCCTGCTATCTATGGGTTAAATAACAGAGTAGCCTTGTGCAGCAACATCTAAAATAAGGAAAACTTTCCATTTCAAACCATGGTGAAAGCAACAGAAAACCACTCCACAAAATTTTCCAAGAATTCTTGGAAAGTCATAGGTAATAAAGTAACAGAGTCTATGAAGAATTATGATTGCCTATATGATGAAGGGAAATAACATTTTTTAGAAGCAAATACAACTTAAGGGAGAGTAGTGAAGCCATGTCAGGTACTCTACGGTTACTAATGCTACCGGCTACATGATCAGGTCATTGGTAACTAAACTGGTTCTCCCACCAGGCTTTCCTGGTAAGGTGGGTGGCTAGATACTCAGCAGGATTAAAAAGTAAAACTTTCTTGTAGGGTTAACAGCCCAATAGGATAGACTGGGTTCCATAGATATGTAAACAGCCATTGTTGTGATGACACTGAACTGCTGAGCAGAAAGCTTCCCAGATTAAAATATCAATGGCCAAAAACAATGGAGCTTTACCAAATAAGAAAAACTAAATGACTGGAAGACATCCAACAACCACCACAAAAACTAGAAGAGAAAATAATGAATGGCTTATTGAATTAGGTTGTATAAGCATGACATAAGAAGGTAAGAATTGCTTTTTATGAAGGGATATGGAAAAGATATTAACCCCAAATTTGAAGAGGATAAGATTATAGTGATCAGGAAAGATTCCTCTTGGGAGTCTGTTTCACAAAGTAGCAGTTCTGGGAAAGTGTAACTTCCTTCTTATTAATGATTGATTGATTGAGTGAGTGATTGATTTTTTATAGCTTATCAAACCTTTGTAGGTTATTTAAAGCCGAAACATATTTTGGAGTGAAAGAATAATTCTTTTTTTTTTTTTTACACAAGTGAATATTGCATTAACAAATCTTTTTGGAGATAGCAATAATTTTTCCAGATATAAATCCAACTATTTAACCCATAGCTGGGAGAAATGAGATGGATTCATACCTTTCCAAAGGGTATTTGTGTGTAAGTGAATGTAACAAAACTGCTATCCATTGTACTACCTGCATTCATACTAATGGAATACAAAGGGAATGGGGGGAGAGTTATTCTAGTGTATGTTGTATGGCAGATCTTATCTGTGTAAGTCAGAGCTGTATGAACTAAAGAATGTAACTCATCAGAACATTTGTCATGGAAATGGTGATTGAGTAACAAGAGGCTTGTGATGTTTCATCTATGGAAAAGGGATTATAGGGTGGAAAATAGTTCATCACCCACAAGGTTCCATAGATGCTTTTTATCTCTGATAACTCTGGGATTAGGCAGCCCAAATATGGTAGGAGTACTCAGTTTGTGATCTGATGTGACCCATGTAAAGATAGAGTGTAGCAGGACAAGTTGGATATTTATTGGAGCAGTGCAAGGAACTGACTATTTTTTCAGCATTATTAGCCATGGATGGTATATATGAGTTCCACTTGAGGTCTCAGAAGAGCCTGAGTCCTAATTGTTAGGGTGAGGACTGGGTAGCTCCAGATCAGATATAGTAGCAATACTCCATTTTTGGTCTGATCTGCCTCTTGTAAATACAGAGCATAGCAGGAGGAGTTAAATACTGGACTGGTATAATGGACTGATCATTTTTCCAGCATCTTTAGCAATAAATCATATATATGAGTTCCACTTGAGGTCTGAGAAGAGCCTTCAAGACAAGAAGCCTTTTTAAGAGTACAACCATTTATCATGATAGATGAAAATTCAGAGTCTGCTCAGTGATGAGAGAACATTACTTGTTTGGTTTTTGAGGTATTCAATGTGAAAAGTCAGTTATTCTCCCATTAAGCTGCTTGGAGGAAAGATCAACTGCCAGCCTTGTGTCATCTAGATTTTGGGAGGTGCATCCATAATCAAGATGTTGAAAAACGAAGACCTCTAACTTCCATTAGTACCAGAAAGAGTAATACCAGTTAGTGGGCTAGAGAAGTTTAATTTCCTGGAAAGCTGTTTTAAGAAAAAAGATTTTATAAATTTTGACCAACAGTAATTCCAACTGCTAGGTCAATGAATGTCAAATATTTCCTGTATGGAAAGAATTAATTTCACAAATACCCTTAGACACTTGTTATTTTTAAGTTAAATTTTATATTTGGCAATATTTATGGTCTGGAAAGAAATATTTTGTGAAATTAATTTCTTTATCTGTTTTTATATCAAAAATGTCTTTGATTTCTTAATGAAATCTTTAAACATAAATAATGTAGATATGAAAAGATTTTTATTGCAGAATATAAAAATGAAATGAAGAAAAACTAATTTCTGCTTTTTCTGAGGTATTTCATTGAGAGTTTGACATAAAACAGTTGATAAATATACAGTTTGGATCACTTCATGACAGTGATTGCTGCTGTTTGTATAGTTACAAATAATTAGAAAGCATTTGAAAATGTTAGATACAGCAAGTAAAAACTTAATCTGTTTGGAGAACATACTTACTACTAGATAATTTCACTTATAAATAAATATAATATTGTGGCCATTATCATTTCTAATACCTGAATGGTTACAGCTCTTTAGAATGAGTTGCTCTTATTGAATAATCAGCAGGATGATGTAAGTAATTTTCAGCTGAATAGGCATTTTGTTGGAATAAGTGGCTGATCATTTAACTGGATAGAAGCAGCTAGTTACATTTACGCAACTGAATATGAAAGCTTTAGGTACCTATTAGAATTGAAAAGAGAAAAATAAAGAAAAGAAGACAACTTGCTTAAGGAATGACTGAATAGCACAATTATAGGCTTTTTACATACATATATATATATATATATATATATATATATATATATTGGTGAGGAAAGTAAAACAAGCATGAGTTATAGAGTCTTCAAGTTGTATAGCAATATTTGCCTGCTATTTTCAGCTACAAAGTTACAGAATTAATTGACTGGCCATTTATCTAGATATAAAGAACTTTGGTCACATATATGAAAATGGAAATTGTCTAAGTTGTATTCATATTGGCTCTTTTCTAATTCTGAGCAAACATATTTTAGCTTCACACCATATTTCATAACGCATAAAATGTATTTATAGTTGAAAAATTATCTGCTAATTAAATGTAAGTTTTTTCTTGGATATTATGGTCAGGTTCTCAGCATTTTGCTGAATCCATTACATGACTATCTTACAAAATGCTATTCTGAAATTGATATTGTCTTAGTAGCCATATTGAAATTTGTTCTGTAAGTGATGTCAGCTTATGCTGTCTGCTCTTTTTCATTGTTAACTCATTGTCTGAACTTGACATCAAGATGCATTTGATTCAGAAGTAACCTTTGAAAAGACTTTGAAGAACTACATGCCAACTCATTCCAAATCTCTATCACTTTGTTGTTTTCTTTATATGACTGTCTCAATCAATTTTTATATATCTAAAAGTTTGGTACCTTCTGCCACTTTTCTGATGGCAAGATGATCAAATTTCAAATTGATATTGTTTGTCCATTTAAAATAACACATTTATTAGAAAATATATTCAGTTTAAGTGCAGAAGCAATCATAAAAATAAACTTCAAATGGTCAGCTCAACTATTTTCCTGCTACCTAGTGGTTTTTGCCAGACAGAAAAGAAAATTAGACCTTGTGACACAGATGCCCATTCCAATTTCATGCAAATTGTGTGAGTACATATGTTGGAATGTTGGAATGTATATATTAATTCAATACAAAAACTAAAAATATTGCTAAAAAGTTTTTAAAAAGCTTAACATTTTTTTAAAAAAGCTTTTAAAAAATAATTCTATATTATTATTATAAATTCTGAAATGTTCAATATAACTTTTGTGCTTTAAGAAATTTACTTTTTTTTCTCATGTCCAATGTTATGATTTTATTGCTCATCTCAGGGTAGGGGTTGTCCAGATTGAATGAGTGGGGAATATATTATTCCAATGTCTTACTTCCAAACTGTATATGTGCATGTGCTTGTATATGCACACATACAAATCACTCAGACACATATACATAGACATACACACATGCACAGCCATATAGTGTGTGATGGACAGAGAATCAGTTTCTTCTTTTATAATATTGATTTGAAGTTTGAATTAAGCTGATTAACCTTGTGTCTATTTCAGTTTGTTTCTGTCAATTTATACTCTGTCGTTTTGAGTCTTGTGTGTTTTCCATATTCATTAATGTAAGTTTTTCTGCATCCATCCTAATTTGTCAATTAACAAAGATTAAAGCCTGACTGAAACAAGAACAAACAACAAAAAGAACGAATTACTTTCAAGAAAACCACATATAAATATTTATGTTGCTCATATATTACAATACAGTTTTGCTTTGCATACATATTTATAGGGAATACACTTTCTACATATTTTCTTCTATATTATATTGAAGCTGCTGGCAGACATTGGCAAACAGTATTTGTCATCTCATATTTATAGCCATGTATCAAATATATCATTAAACTTTGATGCAAGCATTAACACCTAAACCTTGTGTGTGTGTGCGTGCATGTGTGTGTGTGTGTGTGTGTGTGTGTGTGTGTGCTTGCATGTGTCCATTTTCTGAAAATTTTTTTTTTACAGTTAGGTTGACCCTGTACAAGGCCCAAGGTTATGTTAAGGGCTAGTTTATATGGATAGGTGGGAAGATAATTGTTAACTCTAGACTTGAACAGGTTAAGATTGTAGTGGTCAGGGAAACATCTCCTTGGGAGTCTGTTTCACAGGGTAATGGTTTGCAGGAAGAAGCTTTTTGTGTGAAAATTATTTCTTGCCGATG
Source organism: Acanthosepion lycidas (assembly GCA_963932145.1). Lineage (NCBI taxonomy): Eukaryota > Metazoa > Mollusca > Cephalopoda > Sepiida > Sepiidae > Acanthosepion > Acanthosepion lycidas. The sequence continues at coordinate 51,086,898 of OZ010601.1, read as the reverse complement.
GAATACAGAGAAAATGTGGGTAGCATGGCAGTTCCTAGCCATGAAGGTTAGACCTGGCGGAACGAAAGAATGTAGTTCATCTGAGCACTTTTCATGGTAGTAATGATAGAAAAGTAAGAGACTCGCCACATTCCGCCTGTGAGAGAGAAGTTGGAGGGTGGAAAATAATTCTTCTCCAACAAGGACTTGGAGATGCTTTTGAATTCTATCAAGACTGGAAAGTGAGAAATATAGCAACAGTACTCCATTTTCAGCCAGATCTAGCTCTTATAAAGGTAGAGGATAGCATAAGGAGTCAGGTACTTACTAGAGCAGTATAGGGAGCTGATCATTTTACCTGAATCTTTAGAGATGGATCATATATAAGAGTTCCTCTTGAGGTCAGGTGTGTGTTTGAGTTCCAATATTCTCTCAAGGCAAGGAGCCTCTATGAGGGGACAATTGTTCATCATGACTGGTGATAGTTTAGAATGAAAGGTAATTTACATAAAGAAAAATGAGGCAAGTACAATTATTTGGTTGAGTAATAAATTCTATTCTCTTACTGAAATGCATTGGATCAAAGTCAGCTTTGCAGTTAGTATGCAATACAATATAATACTTTATTCTAGTGAGTAGGATATATAAAAAATGTTTTCCTATTAAATGTACAGCATAGCACTTTAGATCAATCACATTTAGGACTCTGCATTATTAATATTACTTCTTTTCCCACTGCATTCTTTTTCAAGGCCTCTCAATTTCAGTATCCTTATTGTTAATTTCACTCAAAGTTGTTTTCTGTTGCCATAGCAGGATATGACAACACAACTATGAAACTCAATTGTTCACGGATCAGTCACCTTTATTGGCAGTACAACTTTTTGTAATGTAAATGAAGTCACATACAGAGTGCTAAAGGTTAAAGAAAATAATTAAAATACAGTGAAACAATAAAAGTAAACAGGAGAATTGTTATGTTAAATCTTTGCGTTCATATTTTTGAGTTGTTCTTTTAACTGACTTTATAGATGTTTCTAAATACTTTTATTAACAATACCTTCTCAACAACAGAAACATATAAAAAGCAAATTTCATTGTTAATTTCTAAAAGTAGTAAACTTATGACTGAGGTTTTTAAGATGCCACGTGATAACATTAATCAAAATTCAGTGAAGCAGAAGCATAATAATAAGAATAGCTTCATAAATACTGCATTTAATCATGTGAAGGAAATTTCTTAAAAGTAGAAATTCAGAAAAAAAAAAAAAAATCAATGAATAATCTTTAAAATGTACTTTAGTTTTTATCCTTTTTGTATGTCTTATTCTTTTCACTAAGTTTCATCTTTAGTGCTTTTTAATATCTGTTTGCTCTGACCTTGAAAAGATTGAAATTGTTGAAATTTTAAAATCTAGAACTTGGGGTCTATTTAAAAAATGGTAACTTTTTTATAAAATAAAATCTAATAAATATATATTTACTTATATTTAATATAATAGATTGTGTATACTTGTAAAACATTGTTTCTATTGTTGTCTACTCTTTCTTGAACCTTTAGACTCCCCATGGAGCACAGGTCTACAACAATACCACAGATGCCTTTTATTACAAATATCCAGACTGCCATTCTAGACAGCGCAGAGTGGAAATCTTCTTCTTCTCTTTTATGTACTATATCCTCTCAGGATGTAGGCGATCATCACAGAAATTCAAAGAGACAGAGTTTGGGTGATAATAACAAAAAAAAGACTAAGACAATAGTCCGAATATAAATATTGTAAATAACGATAACTCCTCATCCAAGAAATTCAAAGAAAAAGAGATTGGATGATAATAACAACAAAGATGAGGATAATAGTCCAAATTTAAGTAGTGAAAATAATGATAACTCCTCATCCCAGAAATTCAAAGAAAAGGAGATTGGATGATAATAACAACAAAGATGAGGATAATAGTCCAAAGGTAAATAGTGGAAATAATGATAACTCCTCATCCCAGAAATTCAGACCATATGTTAGTTGTTTTATATATATATATATATATATATATATATATATATATATATATATATATATATATATATATAAAAGTAAAGATTGAAGTCAACATTCAGAGGTGACAGACTGTTTCATGCTAAATGCAATCATCAGGCCTGATGATTGTGTTTAGCATGAAACAGTCTGTTGCCTCTGAATATTGACTTCAATCTTTACTTTTATATTTACATACTTTTGTAATGCTTGCTTGTAGGAGAGACTTTGTAAATCACAAATACAACAGTAGTTATGCCTTTGAATAATACTCGGTCAGACGTCACTAATTCCCATATACATATTTTTCCTTTATCTGTCACATGATCTAATTATTTCAAGATAAGGTCGACTGTGCTTGCTCTCTGGCAATCTGTGTTCAAACCCAAATGTCGGCAGTGACACTTTATTCTTATATGACACATATGCTTTATCTTTGATATTGAGAACTTTATTCCATAGATATAGCATACTTTAAAACTATATTTCTTCATATATATATATATATATATATATATATATATATATATATATATATATATGCAAATTCACATAGACATGACCTCATATTCATATAAATATATTAATTCCAGGCAATTGCATAAGTGAAATGCATGGTTACATCTTCCAGATGATTTTAAGCTTTTTTCAGATATTCTCTTGTCAGCATATTTTTCAGCTGAGTTTTCCTTTCATAACTTTCCCATGACCCTCTACTCCTCCTCCTCTTTTATGTATAACTATCAGGTCATAATTTTTGAAGCCAGCTCTACACTTATTTTATGTTAGAGTACAGTTATTGAGACACATCCTCTTTTAGCAAAGAAAATACAACCCTCTGTAAATCCTTATTACTATTAAATATCAAGTTTATCTATTATTGCTTGGGCAAATTCTCAAGTAACAGCATAATTAAATTATTTTACTTCAATTTCCTACTTTCCTGGCACGGTGCTTATTTGGTATGGCAAACTTATTATTTGTCAAAACATTTCTCAGCACTTTTTTCTGAACTGTCATATTCACTAAATGTTTTGTACAAATTCCAGGTGAAAGAAAATTACATATTTATAAGTCTACCATTCATTCTTGCTTTGAATATTGCAGCTACATCTAGCCTAGTGCTCCTGTTATATATTTAGAGATTCTTGAAAAAATCCAAAGAATCTGCAATGTTATTGGTCCTGACCAGGAATCTCAACTTCAGTCACTTTCTTACCACCATAACATATCTTCCATATGCTTTTTCTATAAATAATTTCATGGTAATTGTTCTGATGAACTTTCTTCTATGGTACTTAGACTTTATGAATTTAAGCACTGTACTAGATTGATAACAAGGTCTCATCAGTTTACAGTTGAAATGGCTAGATATAACTGTAAGTTCTATGCTAACAGTTTCTTCTCTCACACTTCTTGTTTGTGGAACTTTCTTCCGGTTTCTTGCTTCTCAGTCTTCTTTGTTCTTCAAAAATTTAAATGCAATGTCAATTGTTATCTACTGTCTTCTTAATTTTTGTTCTTTTCTCACTCCTTTATAGTTTTTTTTTCTCATATTTTCTAACACTCCATAAGCCCTTGCATCTTAGTAGCTTTATTGCCTTGCTTGGGGGTGAAATGATTAAAAAAATGTTTATTTGAACCAGCCTGCTTATTTTATACCTTATATACTTCCCAACAACATGAATATTTTCAATGGGGCTTGTATTTTGGTATAAAAGGATAAGAACCTGTTCTCCCAATCACTATAATGAATATCTCATACTTACATCATCATAAAATCTAAGCACAAATCAATCAAATTAAAATAGCTGCAACTTTGTTGTGATTGATTTGTTTATTATAGTTTATCAACTCTTTGCAGGTTATTTAAAGCCAGAAATATTTTTTTAGATTGTAAGAATTTTTTGAGATAATAATAGTTTAGTGATAAACTTTTCTTACTTATTAACCCATAGCTTGAAGGAGAAGAGGTAGATTAATACCTTTCCTATAGGTATTTGAATGTAAGTAAATATAACAAATCCAATTAACAATTCCGAGCCATAATCAATAATACCACAAAGCTTATAGCACCTGATATTCCCAAGTGGTCACTCATCTAGGTACTGAACAGGCTTGATGTTACTTAACTTCAGTGAACATATAGGAAATGATGTGGCTATAAACCAACTATGTTGTGGATTTTACAAGTATTGGATAATACTCAAAAGAAATGAAATTCTATCTTGATAGAATTTGTTTTCCTTTAGACAAGATTATATTTTCATCATAAGAGCATCATTAATCTTTTTAGTTCTTTTAATCTTGTCCATCCGAAAAGCCTTTCCTCTAACCTTTTCCCTATGACTTTCCTGGTATTTGTTACTTTACTCACAATAAAGGATGAAGGGGAACTTTTAATGTTTAATATACATGACAAGGTTTCAGCTATCACTGCTAATGCAACTAATGAAAGCTTAGATAAATGAAAGTTTTAAAATAGGCTTACAGTGTAGCTGTTATGTTCCCTTGATCTAAACCCATTATAGGCAGACAACAACCCATTTGGTCTTTCTGAATGGCATGCTTAATGATGTAATGGAATGACCTGTCACTCGCATGAGTGACTACACTATAGGTAGTAACTACCTATAAGTGTCTGTAAGTCAACGGACTACAGAGACTAGCTGGGTTCTGTTGAGTACAACTCAGACTTACATGAGAACTACCGACCTTCCAATAGTAGCACACACTACTGGATTGACTTGCGACGACTTTGTGCATAATTGCTACTTTCATTCTTATTGTATTCCTTTTTACAATAAACCTTTACTTATTTTATTCACCGTGTTTTTCAAGTATATATTCCTATTAGCATGGAATATAAGAATATAAGGAAATAATGTTTGTCTTAATTGTTCACTCATGCTCTCTCATACACAACATATACAAACAATGAATAAGTTCAATGTTTCTTTCAGATATATCTACCTGCTTGTAATATAGCAACAACTCTAAGTAAAAGTTTATGAAGCTTTATTTGACTAATTTAATTGACTGCTGAAAACATTTATTTTATTATAGTGGATGGTTAAAAGCAGGAGGGGAGATGGGATATGCTTATTTTACTACCACACTGCTAAAAATAACATTTATAGTAATAAATAATAAACTAATGTTAATCTAATATATAAATCCATTAAATCCCTATTTAGCTGCTGGTTAATCTATCACAGACTACCAACCATTTTCTTGACATTTTATTCATATGTTTTATCAGAAAGTAGCTATTTAATCATTTTTTTCAAGTTAGATATCTAAGATCTTGAGATCAGGTTAAAGATTCTCTGCTCTTAAATGAACAAATAATAATTCTATAGCAGGCTATTTAGTTAAATATAGAGCCATGTAGTTTCCTTTGCCATGTTGAAAGAACAAAAAACAATTTGTCTCTTCCCAGTTTTATTAGATAATTATGTTTGACTGGTGACCAAAAATGTTTAGGAAGTTGATGCTATTTGATTTTAAGGCATGAACTTTTATTATTGTTATCTCCAAAGTGAATCTGACAAAGCAAGAATAATGAAAACGATTATTTATTAAAATTTGAGAAACTTACAGCTCTGTTAGTAATAATACAAAAGATAACATTTTTATGTCAACCATATTAAATTCAAACAGGTTATGTTTGAATTTAGTAACACTGTAGGGGAAATGAAATAAAACCAATAAATAAAATAATAATAACAACAAAAAAAAAAAAATAAAATAAATAAAATAACTTAATTTCCCCATGAAACAAGTTATAAAGAAACTGGAAAGGGTTTCTGGTCACATGTGCAATTTTATGACCCTACTTCTGGGAAAGAGAGACTCTGTCTCTTTCTCATCTTGGCTTTGAGATGTGAACCATATTGTAATAGTGTTCCAACTGGGGAATGTTAGTTTCCCCAGTCCACTGATGACTGAACTTTTCTGCACTTACCAACGACATTGTCAGATATGTCTTAGCAGCCCTACTCATGAAGTAGAGGTTCAGTATTCCCAGCTCAGCTTTACCCATTCATATCCTTACTTCCCATAAATTATTTCAAAGCCAAAAAGAAAAACGGACAAACTCAAGAGACCTTTTAACTTTGTTTCAATACTGTCAACATAAAAGGAATAAATACCCAAAGGCGAACACAGTTTCTTCTACATTTTATTTGTTTACATATTGAACACACATCTTCACAAAAAAAAAAAAAAAAAAAATAGATGCAAAAGCCATTACCTTGTTAATATCCACAACATTAGTGAATACCATTTTAAACTTAAATGGAAACAAAGAAAACAATTTTAATTAGAATCAGAAAGAGAGAGTAGAAACTTCTAAGACATATAATGAGAAAAGACAGCATGGAAAATTTGACACTCACAGAACATATTGAAGGCAAGAGGAACAAAGGGAAACAGTGAGTAGATCTAACAAGTTTGTGCAAATGGATGGTAGAACAGTGAATGGGAGGGATGGTAACAAAAGAAGTATTACTAAAGATAAGAAGTTGTGGAGATCCATAATCATCCATGTTTTCAAAATGAAGAGAAGATTTTAACCTGAACAATTCTTAATGACAATGATGATTACTACTACTACTACTACTACTACTACTACTACTACTACTATGGATAAAAATAATATCTCTGATGATGATGAGAATAAAATATTAGGTTGGTGCAAAAATAATGACGTAATAATGTCGTTTTTGACGTTAAAAATATGTCAAAAACGACATTATTACGTCATTATTTTTGCACCAACCTAATAAAAGAAAGGAAATAATATTTTAATTATTGCACCCCATAATTGCAGTTTTTTTTACCCAAAGGAAATGTTAATGCAAGTCTAAACAACTTCCAAGGAATGGGAGGACATTTTGAAAATGTGCTTTGGGTTTGTAGGCCAAGGTTAGCAGATCTTAGAAAAGCATTTATCATCTTTTACCAAGATTATTAGCAAGGAGTAGAAATTTATAGCTCTCAAAATGGCAGAAGATATAAATACCATGGCAAAACCAGAGGCAATGAAAACCAACCACAAAGAGTAAATTGTTTTCTACAGTTTTATTTTATTGACTTCATACTAACAGGATTTATAGATCAACATTTAATATCTCTGACATTACTCGTCACCAGAGATTATCATAAACTACTGGTTTATTGATAGTTACTGTCTTATTGAATTCTATAAACAGACAAATGTAGCTAAATACTTGAATGAGAACTGAATGAAAGTAAGAGCACTCAATTGTTATGTAATATCAGACCTCCTATATGGTAGTGGACAATGCTGGACAATCTCCTCACAAATAAAGAAGAGATTTCAAGCAACAAAAATGTGTTGGTTTTTTTTTTTGTTTTTTTTTAATCATTTCACCCTGAGCAAGGCAGTAATGCCACTAGTACACTGGAGGTTACAGAGAATGAAAGTGAAAGATAAGATTGAGGATTAAGGAAAAGATAAAAGATGAATGGACTTCAAGAAGACAGAAGATATCAATTGAAGTTGAATCCAAATTTTGAAAGATTATAGTTATTAGGGAAGTGAAGAAGCAGAAGGGATTGCCACAGGTAGGAAGTGCGAGAAAAGAAACTGTTGGAGCAGAAGTGGTGGTTGCATTTAACTATTTCAACAGTAAAAGGATGGAACCTAGATACCATTCTAGTAAATTCATGTACTTGGGGCATAAGGGAAAAAGAGCAGTTGTCATAAAAGTATTTGTAGAAAAGAGGGAAACCATGTTGTATTGGTGAGAAAGTGACTGAAGTTGAGATGTCTGGTCAGGATTGATTACATTGCAGATCATTCTTTGGATTTTGTCAAGAATCTCTAGATGTACAGCAGGAGCACCAGACCGGATAGGGCAACAGTATTCAATGCGTGGATGCATGGTAGATATGTAAATATGCAAGATAGATTCTGACAAGAAAAATTTTCTGGCATGACACAGTTACACAGTAGATGCAGCTATTGATTTGATGTAGTCACTCCGCCCACTTCAAGTTAGTGGGAAATGTGAGGCCAAGGAGACATTGTCTGTTGTTCTGGATTTTAGTGTCAGCCATGCTGATGGCAGGCAGAAAAGCTTCTCTGTAGTGGTTAAATGAAAGCAGTTTTGTTTTGGAGGTGTTAAAATTTAAAAGACATTTCTTGCCACAGTTAACTACTGATTGGAGGTCCTTTTCAAGAGTAGTTGCCAAGTTTATGTTGTCAGATCTGATGGATTAGCTATTAAGACAGTAGTAAATGGTAGTGTCACCTGCATAAAGCTGGGAACTTATGACCTCAGGTGATCATTGATAAAGATCAGGAACAGTATAGGATCCAGGATAGAGCCTTGGGGGACCGCCATGTTCAGAAGGAGCTGGAAGCAAGCCCATTCAAACTGACCTTCATTTCATGATTTGATAGAAACAATTGAATTAAGCCTTTTCCCTGTCATACTATAGACCTGGAGTTCGTATAAAAGACCAGCATAGTAAACCCTGTTGAATGCCTTCAAGATATCTAAAGCCACAACTCAAACTTTGCCATTCAGAGAAAAATGCTGAGAATACATGTTTGATGTGAGCAACAATGTTTTCAAGAAAATTGAAACAAAAAGAACATTTTTACTTAGCATTGGAAAGAGACAGTTGAAATTTCTAGGGTACGTAATGAGGAAAGAGAGTTTGGAAAATTTGACACTCACAGGACATATTGAAGGCAAGAGGGATGAAGGAAAACAACTCATAAGTTACCTAATGGGCTTGGGTAAACAGAAGGCAGAACAAGGTTTAAGAGAGATAACAAAAAGACAAAATTTATTATGAGCTACAAAGGACAGGAAATTGTGGAGAGCCATGATTGCCAAACATCCTGAGGGGACACGATACATAGAAGAAGAATGTAAATAATATTTACTGAGATGAAACTGAATTATATTTATGTTTTGATATGAACATTTTAGAAGAAAAATATTGAAATAGCTAGATGCAACCATAGGTTCTGTTCGAATAATTTCTTCTCTCACCTGTGGAATTGGCTTACAGCCACATCACATTAAAATATCAGTTACCATATCATCACCAAAGTTAAGCAACATTGAGCCAGTCAGTACTTATATGGGTGACCATTTGGAAATGCCAGATAATGTAAACTTAGATGTGAAGAGGGTATAATGGATAATGTCTTGGAATTATTAATTGGAGTTCCAATTCCTGTTGGGTTCTTTATATTCACTTATGCACAAATACCCTTGGAAAAGGTATGAATGTACCTTTTCTCCCCTAAGCTATGGGTTAATTAGTAAACCATATATTACTAAACCATTATTCTTACAATCTATGTATATTTTCTGGCTTTAAGCTGTAGGAAACAAATCAATCAATCAAGCCTTTGGAATTCTTCTTGCTTTCCAGTCATCTACAATCTTCAAAACATTAAATTTGATGCCAGTCATCATTTTCTGTCTTTCTGAATTCTGTTCTTTTATTGTCCTTTCTCCTCACAAAAGTTTTCTCATTTTCGTTCATTCTCAGTAAACCCTTATGCCTTAGTGTCATTATTGCCTTGCATGGGGTGAAAAAAAGAAACCCTATAAAACAGTCATAATATTAAAGCAGTAGTCATAATGTTTAATTATATCGTTATTTACTATAAATTATCAATATAGAAACATAAAACTGTAGACATCATGGTTTTAATTAAATTTAGTATTTAATAAAGATAGTATCATTGAAAATTATTCAATATACAATAAGAGAAACATTTTGAGAACATACAAACAAAATGGATACTTATACATAGAACCAGAAAGATACACTTGAAATATCTAAGACACGTTATAAGGAAAGAGGGTTTGGAGAATTTGGTACTCACAGTCTATATTGAGAGACAGAGGAAAACAACAAAACTTACCAAAATTTTTTTATATATGGAACAGGAACTGGGAGGTAACAAACATTGCTTAGAGCAACAAAGCATAGGAAGTTATGGAGAGCCATAGTCACCCACATCACCACATAAAGGGAGATGGAACATAAAAGAAGAACTGGACATGGTTTTATATTTTCAGAATAACAGAAATTATCTCGTTTCAAGAGTCTGCATGAGCCAGTATCATATAGCATAGAAACTGGAAATTTCACTTTATACTGTGAACGACATAATTATACAATTTGCTCATGAAGGAAAAACAACCTGAATCATGTTCAACCTGAGCAATCAGAAATGTTTATTCATGGAGGAGACAGAAAAGAGAGAGAAAAAAATCCAAGGGTGTCCAGATTGGATAAAAGAAACATAGTAGAATATCTTCACCAAATAAGTTATTACGTTAGAGAAGCCAGCAGAAAATTACTACTTAAACCATTCTTTCTATATTGAAATGGGTAGACAGTCTTCTTTTCAGATGAGTTTTTATTTGCTCTGTTTTCAATCAGCAGAGAAGTGTACATCTGAAGATTACCTAACCAAGAATTTTGTTTGAACCAACTGAAATAGACGATTAAACATTGCAGATTTTCAGCTATAGTGGGAGAAGCAATTTGGAACACTGGCAGCTCAAGATTTCTGAGGTGTATAGGCATTGTCAGATATTCCATAAAAGAAGTTAACAGAGTTGATAATTTTAAGCCTTTTTTTTTTTTTTTTAAATAATTTCACCCCAAGCAAAGCAATAAAGCCACTAAGATGCAAGGGGTTACTGAGCGTGAAAGAATTAGAGAAAACAAAATAATTAAGCAGAGTGAACAATAAAAGAACAGAAATTAAGAAGACAGAAGATAATGAGTGACATTGCATTTAAATTTTTGAAGATCAAACTTGACGGGAAAGCAAGAAGCTGGAAGTGAGTTCCACAAGAGAGAAGTGCGAGAGAAAAAAGTGTTAGCAAAATACTTATGGTTACATCTTGCCATTTCAACTGCAAAATAATGAGACCTTGCTGCCAAAAAGCTGAAAAAAAAGTAAAAATTTAAAAATCTGCTAATACTAAATTTTCCAAATTTTAACTTTCATTATCAAAGATTCTTGAATTGTTTATATTATTGAATAATAATTATCGTTTGAAAATTTTATGTGTCAATTGACATTTGTTATATCTGTGAAGGTGTATGTTCTAGTAAAACTTACTAAACTTCACACCATGTAACGTTTGTGGATTACCCTACTAGGATTTGTCAAATGCTTGTTAGGTTGTGCTGTTTAAATTTATAAAATGACAAACATTTCCTTCCTCTTTTTTTCCTCTTGCTGCAAGATGTAGCATCTTGTAGATGTGTGCATCCCCTCTGGGGCACGTTCATTCCCCTGATTGACTAAAGACTGTACTCTTACATATATGCACACACATGCACATGTATCACACACACAAACAATTCTTAATAGCTAAGTTTTTAATGTCTTTTCCCTTCGTTTTAACTGTGTACACATTAATGTAATTGCTTTCTGTTAATACATGTGTTAATTGTTTTTTAAAATCCATGTTTTGTTTCTTATTTTTATTAGGTTTGCAACATTTTAAATTTAAATTTAATGAAAATTTAATTTAATTTAAACTTTAATGAAAAATAATTTATATGTGAAAATAAAAAAATACTGTACAAATTATATTTTACTAATATCATAAAAAATTATTTATAATTAATATAAAATTCAAACATTTGCATAGTACACGCCATTTATTACCTTAGGAAATATGCAACAAATAATTCCATTTTATTTTAACATTTTCCTATTTAAAGATCTTACTGATTGGTTCACAGATATTTAATTTTTTTAATCAAGTTCACCCCAAGCAAGGTAGTAAAGCCACTAAGACAGAATGAGTAACTGGGTGTAGAAAAATTAGAAAACAGAAACATTACTAAGGAGTGAGAACAAAAAAAGAGTAATCAGGATGACAGTAGATAGCAACTGACATTGCATTTAGATTTTTGAAGATCAAAGTTGGCTAGAAAGCATGGAGCCAGAGGAGGGTTTCACAAGTGAGAAGTGCAGGAAAAGTAACTGTTAGCATAGAACTTACCGTTACATCTAGCTAATTCAACTGTGAATTGATGAGACTTCATTGCCAGTCTAGTACTGCATTTAAATTCATAAAGTCTAGGTACCATAGCTAAAAAGCTCATCTGAACAATTACCATGAAAGTATTTATAGAAAAGGTACAAGGAGGAAACTTTAAAACTGTGGGAAAGTGACTGAAGTGAATATGCCTGATCAAGACCAATAATACTGCTAATTCTTTTTTGGATTTTATCAAGGATTTCTAAATATATAGCAGTAACACCAGACCATATGTGGCAGCAATATTCTAAGCATGGGTGAATGGTAAACTTATAAATATGTAAGATAGATTCTAGAGAAAAAAATATTGAATCAATTGCTAGGTCTGCTGCTAGGAAATTTGTTTTTTCTAGTCAGATCCATCTTGCACGTTTATAAATCTAACATTTGTCTATGCATTGAATACTGCTGCCATATATATCTCTGGTTATATATCTTCTTGAGAAAATTCAAAGAAGTCATTGTAATGTTATGAATCCACATTTGGCATTTCAACTTCAGTCAATATTCCCACATCATAACATGGCTTCCCTCTTTGTCTTTTCTATAAATATTTTCATGGCAGTTGTTCTAATGATCTCTCCTCCTTGGTACCTCAACTGCATAAATTTAAGCATACATTTGAAAGAGAAGGCAGTAGGAAGACGATTATGAGGATAAGAAGGATAGATAATGACCTTATGATGTGAAGAGGTCAAGATTCTATTGCTCAGGAAAGCATCCGCACAGGATTATGTTCCACAAAGTAGCAGTTCTTGGGAAAAAAGATGAGTATAACTTTCTCTTTACATTTGGAACATGGGGGCAATGAGGGTGATTCAACTCCATGGAAATAGCACAGTGTGTCTTAACCATAAAAGTCTACAAATTCAGAAACTGGGGAACAAAATGAACCTTTTTATTCTCTAGACTCTGAAGTTATCTTGCATACATCTTGCAGAACATAAATAAATATTAAATGGTCAAATTCTGAATTCATATTCATTACACATTGCATTACAGAAACTTTGGTATATGTTAATTTCGTATATACAATCCCTTCCAAAAGTTTTGGAATGACAAGGCCAATTCCTTTAATTCATTTTAAATACCATGAAATAAAAGTTGAAATTTTGAACTCTTGTCTCATATTGATCTTTTGATCTAAAACCCAAATGTCTTCAGTGAACAACAAAAACAAAGGAATTCGCCCTGTCATTCTAATACTTTTGGAGGGGACTGTATGCTTTTAGTATTTGCTGTTACTCTGTTAAGGTGTATGATAGTTTTGGTATATTTAATACATCCTACCCATAATATCACATGACAAAAAGAGTCAAAATATATAAAAAGTTGTTGCATATTTAGATAGCCTTTATTTTTAAAACATATAGATTTTGAAGACTGTAATTATTTTGTTTTCATATTTTTGAACAGCTCGACAAACATCATGGTTAAGATTGTAAAAAGTCCTTGTAGAAACAAGAACTTCATATTTTCTATTGCCATCATTAGTTATAAACATCTATATATTTTTTTTTTACATAATAAAGAGCTTTGTACTAGAGAAAAAAAAATAATAAATAACAGCTGCATGTATAAATTTGATAAATTGTTTTCTTTGTTGTGACTATAATAGCAACACAATTACTGTCAATACAACAGGAAAATTCTCAAAGGATATCAACAGGATATTATTGAAGAAAGATTTATATGTTATAAGTTTTGGAAATTACAAATTTACATAACTTGTTATTCTGAATATTGACTGCAAATCAATGTGAACATAATTCCTTGGAATATAAATAAGAAAGAGAAATCTTATCTCATAACCAAAAAGAAAAAAAAATATAGAAACAAAGTGTTAAGATTATGAAAAAACATTGACAAGAAGAAAAGTACATTAAGATGAAAACCAATGAAAAAAAAAAAAAATAAAATGAAGAAACATTGATCAATATAGCAGACCACTTGCTTTTTTTGAGAAATAAAATTTCAAAAATTTAATTCTGATTGAAATACAAAAAGAAATTATATAAAAATATTACATCATGAGATTTCTTTGTGAAATTTGTCACCATAATCATACCACATCTAAATTAAAATGGCCAATTTAATTGATAAAAGAATGGTTAGGCATCTTCTCCTATGTGCTGTGTCACTTCAGGACATTAGCGATCATGGCTCCCCATAACTTCCTGTCCTCTGTAGCTCTTAATAATCTTTATCTTTTTGCTATAACTCCCAATCCCTGCAATATGATCCAGTCACTCAAACTCATCAGGTAGGATGTGTATTGCATTCCTCTGGCCCTCTTAACTTCAATCTGTTTTGTGTGTATCAAATTTTTAAAGCTCTCTTCCCTCATTATGTACCCTAGAAATTTCAACTGTCTCTATAAGTATCCTTTCTGTTGAAATTTCTTGGATATATAATGAAAGAAAGCTTGAAAAATTTTATACATACAGGTGAGATTGAGCAATGTCAAAGTTCCATTTTCCTAAAAAATTTCTTGTTGCAAACAGGTTCATTCCATGGTATTCTCCACATCCTTCTGTTGAACCACATTTCTGTTGCTTCAAGTCTCTTCTTTATCTGTGAGGAGATTGTCCACCATTCACTGCCATATAGAAGGATTGATATTATATAACAATTCAGTACTATTTTCTTTGTTTCTCATGATATTTTTCTGTTTCTTAATACTTTGCTCAACTTTTGGAAGGCATCTTTCGCTATTTCAATTTATGTTTGGATTTCAGTGTCACACTTTCTGGCCTCTGTTAAAACACTTCCCAGATATCTAAATTGTTGTGACTATTTGATTTTGGTATCCCAAATCTGTAATTTGCATACTGGGCTCTTCCCTTTTGCTAACAACCATGCATTCTGTCTTCTTGCATTTGATGTTTAGTCCTTTCTTCTCTCTTTCCTTCACTACCTTCTGTAGGAGTTATTGTAGTTTTCTTTCCATGTCTGCTATCAATATTGTCTGCATATCTTATGTTGTTAAGATTGTGGCTGCCAATAATGAACCCTGGTAGGACTTCTAATTCCCTCAGAATAGCCTAGCTGTATAGGTTGAAGAGGTCTGGTGAGAGAGAGAAAGAGGATGCTTTATTTCTCTGTACATTATTTTTCACTCTAATCCAACTATCATAATTATTTTTTTCTTGTTATTTATTTACCAATTTTTTTGTTTTAATGCCATATTTGTTCAGGACACAGGCAATCACAACTCTCCAAAAATTCCATTTCTTTATTATTATTTTTATGATTTTTTGAGAAATATAGTGAAGTGATTTCCCATTAGATTTTATTTATTTTCCATTTATGATCATTCTGTACAAAGGCCAAGAGCCACTCAAAGTAGAGTGTTTCAGAGTAAGAGGTACAATTTATAGGGATATGTGAGGAAGATAACAACCTTAGACTTGAACAGGTTAAGATTGTAGTAATCAGGAAAGCATTCATTTCACAAAGCAGTGGTTTGTGTGAAGAAACTGCTCAAGTGGAACTTACATCTCACCAATGGAATACGAAAGGAATAAGTTTGATTTGCTACAATTAGCTGTGAAGTTTAGAACCGGTGGAACTGAGGATCATGGTTTTGAATTCAGAGTAATCCTAGAATAGCTAACACCCAAGGCTAAATAGCCCAGTCTACCTTACTATTTAATTCATAGCTCGGGAGGAATAAATAGATTCATGTCTTTCCCAAAGAAAGTATGAAAGTGAATGTAATAGATTAGGCTGGGATTTGAATTTGGTTTAACAATTCCATTTTCCATGCCAATCTTACTAAAGATGTTTCTTTTTCTATATGCCAGGTCCCTTCATGATGTGGGTGATCATGGCTCACCATAACTTCCTTATATTTTTTAACTCTAAGCAATGTTAGTTGGCTTGCTATCTCTCCCAGTCTATATTCTACCACTCATTTATACAATATCATTAAGTAGGTGTTTACTTATGTCTCATTTTCATTATTTCCTGCTGTATTGAGTTCCAATAAAAATAAAATATAAAAACGAAAATTAAAAATTAAAATTAAAATAAGGCATTTGCCCTTTCTTTTAAAATCCTTATCTCTTTCTTTCTTTCTCTCTAAACTTTTCTTTCTATATTTCTCTCAACCTACAAAAAGGCAAACCTCAAATAAAAAGAGGAAGAAGAAGATGACTTAACACTGCTGAAAACACTGGGAGTTTGTGACTGAAAAATACCAAAAATCAGGGAAGCTCCATGTATAACTTCTGTTATAAAAAAAAGTGAAAGAAAGGAACACTGGAAAATAATATAATTTGGCTAATCAAAAGAATTGACACAAAGAGACACAAAGAGACTTTTAATGTTAGCTGAAGCCAAAGCTCTCACCACAAACTCTGAGCCTATTCAAAAGGATATAAGCCTGCACTTCTAGGCCACTGCTAGAGGGGACCAGAATGATGGCAGGAGAAGATAGAACAAAAGAATGCAGCTATGCATGACTCTAGAAGAAGCAGTTAAGAGGTCATTAGCCACTGACATTTCTGCCATGTTTAGTCCAAAAAAACACTGTATATTGACACTGACCTAATTTCTCACATTACTACTACCTCTATCTTGGTCTGACTTCAAAACAATCACTAATGGAAATTTCTCAAGACTGCTATCAATATCCACCTTGTTAACAAACTTTTTACTACAAACAACTCACTCTTCACTCTAAAGAAATTAAATAAAAATATATTATTTATTTTAACCCTTGAGTCAGTTCACTTTTTATCCCAAAGTTACCAATAAAATAATTATTCTACCACCTATCCACATATGTAATAATCTAATGTGAACACATTTGTCACACTGCTTTTCAACAAACCATGTCAAACTTGACTGAATATCATCACAAGCAATTAAAACTAAAAATTAAAAAATAAGTTAAAAGTTAAAGTTAATATTTAAAAAGATTAAAAAAGTGAGACACTTTGAACATAATATTTAACAAAGATTATTTTTTAACTCTGGAAACTTCTGAATTCCAAAGCCCAGGTAGATGGAGCACATTAGCATGGGGACATGTGGTTATCTAAGGATAGGAAAACACCCAACAGAAAACCAACCCTTCCTGAGAGTACAGAATTTGAGTATGGGGCCAACCACTCCATTCCATAGAACAATTTGACTACAGAAACCTTACCAATTGGCCTTAACAATATCATTTTTGATTTGTCATAACCAAGTTATAACAGTACTTCGTTTAGAAAATTATAAAACTTAGTTTCTTTGAGACATCTGATTTTAGCAGGTAAGAATCTTTGTATAACTGCTAAGTTCCAAAATTCTTTAGAGTGTATGTGTTGCCAGAAAGAGCAAAGGTTATCTTTATTGCCTTTCAATATAGCTGCCATTTATTTCTGCTTCTTGGGAATTAAACTGTATTTACATTGGGATTATATAGAAAGAGAATTGCTAGCTTTTCAATGTTCCATTGAGCTGTGTTAATGAAAATATAACAGGGTGAGACAGGGTTCATAGCTTTCCTTTTAGCATGAAATGAATCAGTAATGACTAATTAGAATGGTAAAATGATTTCATCTCTTTCATTTTATAGTATTCTCTTCTTTGGGTTACTTCACATTCCCAATTGTTACATGATTTTTCATTGGTTGATGAATCAGTGTACATGTTATTACTGACAGCATAATTTAAAGCAAAATAATTCAACCAAGAATTCCATCTAGTAGGAAGTTAAAAATGCTGTTTAGTTACATTTTATTTCAAAATAGTTGATAACATTTAATTAAACATTTCAAATGTAAAGAACATGATTTTTTTTTATTTGAAAAGAAATTAGAAAAGGTATCCATAGAATGACAAGATAAAAAAAAATTGTTAATCAAAAATTAATAATAATTGTGAATGTTTTATCTAATAATGAAATTCAAGGTAATATTACTACTAATAATATCAGTTTATGTAAATGACATCAAAGATTATATTTGAAATGAAAAATAAACCGCTATGGTTAAATTTGAGCGCCTTCAACCATTGATTTTTGTTGCTCAAGTAGTAAGGCAGCTGTTATTCTAAAACAGGCTTCCTGGGGAAAATGGATTCAAAATTTTATTCTTTATTTTCAGTCTGCAATTTTTAGAAAGTTATTCTGGGTAGTTGTGATAAAAAGAATTTGAAATTACGATAAAAGAAATACGAGTCAAAAAATAATAATTGCCAACAATCCATCTAATAATAAAATCCCAGTATATTTGTTCACAAATTTAAAATTATACATTTAGGTAATATAATGAGCCTGCATCTTATACAGTCAGTTGGGCCCCTAAATCTCTGTGTTATTTAAAATCAGTACATATTTAAGAACGTTAGAGAGAGGTGCCTATATAAATTAATGTTTTGGAGGAGGCATAACATCAAGATCTCTGGAGGTTGATGGTTGAGGATTTTCAAGAATGGAATATGGTTTCACAAATGCAGATTTCTTGATAAATACAGAGTTATAGAAAGCTGCTTCTTTCTATAGGCTTTGTCAAAGTTGTTGTTGTTGTTCTCAATCAGCTGTAGTCATAGCAGTGATACGTAGACTTTCCTGTATTGAAGAGTAGTATGACTTGATTGGTTGACTGATTAATTGGTTGGTTGATTGGTTGAGTGATTTTATTTATCAATCTCTATGGGTTATTTAATGCTGAAATCTAAATATTTTGAACACAATTTTACGGCTTCAACTAAATATATTTTGAACAGAATTATATGCTTTCAATTACAGATGTTTTATTCATAATTCTATACTTTCAGAGTAAATGTAATTTTATATTTCCAGAGTAAACACAATTGCATGCCTTCAACTACAGATAAAATGTATTGTTAGTCATTTTGCTTTAAAATTGTATTGTTGGTAATTTTAATATAAATAGCTATTGTTGGTAATTTTACTATAAGAATGTATTTTTATGCTTTCATAGTGCTTTTTGTTTATGAGGGGGTTAGTATTTACCCATAGCTAGGACATTAACAGGTGCTACTATCACCAGTTAGGGTGGACCTGAGAATTAAAAACACTCCTCAAAATATCAAATTTTCTGATCAGATGCCTTGCTGCCAGATGTAGTTTATCGTCATACCCAGGACTTGTATGATGTGATAGAACTCTTTAAAATATAGGTCTGTTGAAAAAAATGTTGCAAACTTCTCTAGTATTCACAATGATAGATTCGCTTCCACTTTCTACTACTTTATTCATTGACAATTTCAGCAGTTCTTCCAAATCTTTGTAAATAAGGATTTTTTGGTGCTTTAAATAATTCACAACAACTTTCCTGGCAACCTGTAAAATCCCCTTCACTTTTTAATTGATTGTAGGAAACCCCTTAAAGTCATTAGATGTCTTGCGCCATAATGCTTTCTAGCAGGCATTGACCCCTCAGCCTTTAGAAAATCAATTGACTCAGTTGCTTCTGTAATTGTGAACTTGTTCCCAAATTCATGATCCTGCAATTTGGATTATTATCAGTGCAACACAAATGCTTTCAAAGGTAAGGTTGGTGTATATTGCCTTTACACATTTTCTTGGTTCACTGTACTCTGCTAAACACTTTTTCTTGCCAGAATTTGTCTTACACATTAATAAATTTACCATTTATCCATGCATTGAATATAGCAGTCGCATCTGGTCTGGTGCTTCTGCTATGTATTTAGAGATTCTATAAAAAATCCAAAGAAGAATCTGCAATGTTATTGGTTCTGACCAGATATCTTGGCTTCAATCATTTTCCCACCACGGTAATGTCACTTCCCTGTGTCTTTTCTATAAATATTTTCATGGTAATTGTTCTGATGAACTTTCCTCTATGGTATTTAGACTTTAAGTTCAGATTGGTGGCAAGGTCTCATCTTTTTTGCAGTTGAAATGGCTAAATATAACCATAAGTTCTATGTTAACAGTTTCTTTTCTCACACTTCTTGTTTGTGGGACATTTTTCCAGGTTTTCTTTCCAGACATCTTGATATTCAAGAATGTAATTGTAATTTCAATTGTTATCTTCTATCTTTTTAATTCTTGCACTTTAATTGTTCTCTTTCCTTAATTATGTTTTTTTTTCTCATAGTCTCTAACACTCAGTAATCCCTTGTGTCTTAGTAGCTTTATTGCCTTGCTTGAGGTGAAATGATTAAAAAAAAATTGATTGCAGAAGTGATGTGTTTTGAAGCAAGAAAAACACTTCAACTTGTTCATCTGCAGACATCAGGAACTCATGATGACTGGGAGTATTGATGAGACAAGCCCTGCATGACAGCCCTTATTCTCAAGGTATTTCTTCACTTCAGTTCTAAAACAGTGGTGGAAGCAATCAAAGAATAAAATTACTGTGAGACAAGCCTTCTTATTGTGTTGTCAAGAAACAGGCAACATATTTTTGCTTTTGTTTGTTAGATCGCAGAGATTGTTGGCTCTGTATTTTAGGCATGACTTGATCATATGTTCAGCTTCCTGATTACTCTTTTATTATTCTCATAATGTTTGTTTTCTAATTCTTTCACACTCAGTAACTTCTTGTGATTTAGTGGTTTTACTACCTTGCTTGAGGTAAATTTTATAAAAAAAATGCTATATTTCTATACAGTACCAGAGTAAAACAATCTTTTCAAACCTTAAATCCTGAAGTTGGTTTGTCATTTTCTTTCAGAAAAATCCCATTTCATTGTAAATAAAGGCCTTCTCTTAACAGTATCCTTTTCCCTCTGTAACCTTTTGAAGGTGTTCTGGAAACTCCAATACTGATTCCATATCAGACCAAACTAATTCTCCTGTGATCT
Source organism: Acanthosepion lycidas (assembly GCA_963932145.1). Taxonomy (NCBI): domain Eukaryota; kingdom Metazoa; phylum Mollusca; class Cephalopoda; order Sepiida; family Sepiidae; genus Acanthosepion; species Acanthosepion lycidas. The sequence continues at coordinate 51,066,026 of OZ010601.1, read as the reverse complement.
TGAAGTTCTTGACATTGTAACAATTTAAAAAGCTATAAACAATTCCTTGTTAGTTTTAAACTTGTTGCTCTCTCTGTAATGTTTATATAGGCTAAGTGTCTTTTGATGCAAAATTCACTTCTGCACCCTATTCTCTATTTACACATTGAATGATTTCTCAGTTTATATCATGAACCTGAAATACCATTTTCAAAATTGTAAGCAAAACACTAACACTTATGTGAATTTCATTTTTATTTGTTTTATCATACAAGACTTATTTTTCTGCTATTTCTCCACTACTTTGTATATTGGCATGATTTTCAATTGATCCAATGCTTTCAGATTTTGTTGAAGTATTAGCATTTTCCTAGCCTTCTTATATTTCATTCAATGCTTCTAGTGCTTTTACCACTTAGCTCTTTTGAAGGCATTACTTACACACAAAAGAGCAACAGAAAAACACAATTAGTGAATGTTACAAACGCAATACATGTAATAAGGGAATTCTTTCTTTCTTTTTATGTGCCATGTCCTTTCAGGACGTGGGCGATCATGGCTCTCCACACCCCCTCTATCCCTTGCAGCTCTCAGCAAGCTCCTTCCCTCTGCTTCCTCCCCCATACCACGTTCTGTCATCCACCTGCTCAAGCACATCAATTATGTCATGCACTGCTTTCAACCCATGAGTATCAGATTCTCCAGGCCCTCCTTCCTCATTATGCATCCCAGAAACTTCAGCTGCCTCTTTCTGATTTAAGTATAAACCTTCTCCTTGTTTGCATCCTCTCTAAGACCTCATCGTTGCTCACATGCTTGGTCCATGATATCCTTAGCATCTTTCTGTAGAACAACATCTCCATTGCTTTGAGTCTATTCTTCATTGTCCAACATTCACTGTCATAAAAAGAACAGATGTCATGTAACAGCTCATTATTTTTTCTTTGTTACCACAGAAATCGTCCTGTCTCGCAATGTCCTGTGCAGATTTTGGAATGTGTCGTTGGCCATCCCAATACGTCTATGGATCTCAGTGTCGCACTTGCCGTCCTCTGTCAAGATGCTTCCCAGACATTTAAACTTCTGTGTCTGCTTCATTCTAGTGTTCCTGACCTGCAAATTGCATAGGAAATTTTTAATGTAAGTGAGAAAACTCAAGAAAAGAATGATGGCAAAAGGAATCTAGAGTTTTCTTCCTCATATTAGATGATGACATTTTATGTGGAACAGGATATTAAGAGTTTTAAACCTTCCTTTTTTTAATCATTTCATCCCAAGCAAGGTGACAGTATCACTAGAATACAGGGTGTTACAAGGAGTGAAAGAAACCTGAAAATGGGGTTAATTGAGGAAAGTGCAAAAAAGAAACAGGATTCAAGAAAGCAGAAAATGGCAATTGACACTGGATTTAAATTCTTGCAGATTGTAATTATCTCAAGGAAGCAAGAAATCTGAAGGGAGTTCCACAGGTGAGAAGTGTGATACCTGAATTTTTATGACTATTGTCTGGCTGCATATGTTTAAGACTGTACTATTTAAAGCTGCATAAGTTACAAGCTCACTATATATGTATTCTATTTGTAATTATTGCATCTGTATTCTATTTTATAATTAAGCATTAGTGTATGAATATAGTATATATATATATATATATATATAGTAAATTAAATTATAGTATATTATTACATTATTGTATTTGCTATTCTATAATTATGCATTAATTATGTAGTATTATATATAATATAATAATAATATATATATATATTATAGTATATTATTACATTATTGTATTTGCTATTCTTATTTATAATTATGTATTATCCTGTAATTATAGTATATGTATTCTGCTGCAACTGTGTATGCCTGTCCTGCATTGAACTTATCAGTCACAAATGTGCCTGCAAGCAATGTGTACAGACTTACTCTTGATCTTCGTTTTGCAAAGTCAAGTCATGATGATTTGTTTTATAATTATTCTATATTAATATTATTTTATTTTGTTCTTTTGTAGCAGAAATGTATGAACATATTCAAAGTCTACAGATTTAAATCTATATACAGCCTTTAATAAACTGTATAAGTTTTTACTTATACTGCCTATATTTGTGGATGATAATTATTATAAAATTCAAGGTTAAATAACAGATTTTCTTTTTTTTATTAAATTTTGTATGAAGCAAAAATAAATATATTCGTTTCTGGCTGTTTTTCATTTATATGAGTTGAAATATGAAGTATAAGCCATTTTGCTACCAGTGACATGTCTAGGTACATTTTTAATGATACATAAAGGGCAATTAATTTGCCTAATATCTACTTTATAACTCATGTTACAGAATAAATAGTTGAGACAAAAATGGCAAACTCTATCAGAATTTTGATGAACTGAACTGAGTAGGGGAGGGGGTTTGAATCCTGTGGGCTTGGAATTATAAAAATGATTGTTCTTTTTAAAAGTGTAGATAATTTCACTTATTGCTGGGTTCACACTCCTTCCCTATTTATTGAACAGGAGTAGAGGTTTATCACTTGTTTCCTATTTAGAATGGGGTTTCTAGTTCCTAAAAAAACTTCCCATTCTCTTTCACTCCCAGTAACCCCTTGCATCTTTGTAGCATTATCGCCTTGCCTGGAATCAAATGATTAAAAATAAAAGGTGGGGAAAAATATATGAAAATGGTTTGTACTGTTGCCATAATAGAGGAGTAAAGATGCCTTTTACTCCCAGATTAATTGACTTACTGTGATTTCAACAGAATGAGACATGCAACCATGTGCTGATAGCTGGTCAACCTATTGACATTTTTTCTACCTCCTTCTCTCTGCAAGAAAGGATGCTTACTACTATGTCCCCACTGAAATAAAAAAAAAGTGAAAAGAAACCAGAACAAAAAATTGTCTGTTGTTCAATCAGTCTGTGACGCCGTATTAGGGTCCCTACTGAGGAATTGCTGAAAAACCATTAAAATCCAATGATGGAACAAAATGACATACTGTATTTAATTTCTTCTCAGTAACAATTATAAGTACATGACTCCAAAGGCCTCATCTGAAACATAGATCTTACATTCTTGTCTGTTTGATTTACTAATGAAAATAAAAAAAAGCATATAAAAAGGTAGTAAAGGAAAAGAGAGGAGAGTTGAAAGAGAGAGAGAAAGAGAGAGAGAGAGAGGAGAGTCAAGAGAGGGAAAAGAAAAAGAAGAAGAAAAGAAAGTGAGAAAAAGGAAGAAAAGAAATTTTTACATGAAAATAGAGACTATACAAAGGTTGATCAATGGCTCTAGTGTGGTATATGATTATTGGATGAATTTTGATCTGAAACTTTCCTTGTATAATATTCAGGGCATCTCATTAATATTCATTGCTGAAATAAGTGCATTGATAATGTAATCATATATAGTTGCAGATGAAATGATAACATGACAAGTAATCTCTCATATTAAACATTACATTTTATTCAACTCCATCTTCTTCACCTGTGTGCCATAGATATTGGGAATGATGGCTCTCTAAAACTTCCTATTCTTTGTAACCCTTTGCTGTTTTTCAACTTTTGCTAAGGCTCCTACCCACCATTCAGTCATCTATTCATATAAGCTTGTCAGGCAAGTGGCTTATTGACTTTCACTATCTTTCTTGCCTTCAAGATGCCCTGTGAATATTAAACTTTCCAATCCTTCCTTCCTCATCATGTGTCTAAGAAATTCCAGCTGTTTTTTCTTGATTCAGAGTATATGCATTCTTTTATTACCATTTTCTTTAAGACCACTTTATTTGTTTCCATCTATGGAATTCTCAGTTTCCTTCTGTAGAACCACATTTCTGTTGGCTTCAGTTTCCTTTTCATTTGTGAGGTGATTGCCGAGCATTCACTGCCATACAAGTGGATGGATATTACATTGCATTTCCGTACTCTTTACTTTGTTTCTAAAGAAATCTTTCTATTTTTCAGCATTTTGCTAAGCTTTTGGAATCAGCCAGTGTGCATGTATGCATGCAACCCTGGAGCCCTCATTCAGATGCCGACCTTACACTCTTATCTGAGAGATTTATATTCTCTCTCTCTCTCTCTCTCTCTCTCTCAGTCTCTCAGGGTGATTGTATCTCCTGTTATTACAACCATTCTTCATGCTTCTAACCCAGGTACCCTGCACACATAGCTTCTCTGACATCAAATTCAGTGCAAATGATATTCTGCTTGATCTGAAGAAAGACATATATGACAATTATGCACCCATCCATCACTGTCAAATCTCATATTCATTCTTTTGTCAGTATTGACCTTTAGGGATCACAGAAATGTCAATTCAACTTTTCTGTGACTTTCTTCTTAACTGGGAAATTTCTTATTTAAATCAAATATTTCAACACCCAAGCAAGCATAATTCATTTTGTATGAAGCAGACTTTCTGGCTCTAAGGATTTGATGTAGTGTTTGTCCTCATCATCATTACTTAGTGATCTACAAAGATGTGATGAAAATTTCTCAACCCAATTCATTTCTTCTGATATTTGATCATTAAACAATTGATTTTGGGAAGCTGGTTGTGCCAAGTACTTTTCAGTATCACACTAATTTTTGAATAACCACTGCATGTGGTTGGCATCTTTTCTACAAATATTTTCCTAGCCATTTTGTTCTGATGAGCTGTTCTCCTTACTGCCTCAACTGTATGAATTTAAGTTTTCTATTAGATTGGCAACTGGGTCTCACCATTTTACTGTTGAACTAGTTAGATGCAACCATCAGTTCTATTCTCATAGTTTATTTTCTCACACTTCTCTCCCGTGGAAATCCCTTCCTATTTCTTGCTTCCCTGCCATCTACAATTTTCAAAAATTCAAATGCAACGTCAATCACCATTTTTTGTCTTCCTGAATCCTGTTCCATTATTGTCCTTTTCCTCAATTCTCCTCACTAAAATCTTCTCATTTTCATTCCCTCTTTGTAACCACCTGCATCCTAGTGACATTATTGGCTTAGTGTGAAATGATTAAAGAATAAAAGATAAAGTGTCCTATAATTCTATCCACATCCAATGATGGCCACAGCTACATTACCTCTTTACTAAATACACCAGACACACAACATCTGGCTGAGTTCATTTTTATAATTGAAGAAGAGCAAAGCTATCCATTCTTCTAGTGTTGCCAATCTTTTTGCACTTCAGCTTTTATATATATATATATATATATATATATATATATATATATATATATATATATATATGAGAGCAAGAGTGTGAACATAAGAATCAGTAACTATGTTCATATTATATATATATATATATATAACTGTGTTCATATTATATATATATATATATATATATAGCTACAAATTATTTATTTCTGATACTGAGCACTCATCCTCTATAAATATAGAAAATTTTAAATTTTTGATATATATATATATATATATATATATATATATATATATATATATATATATATATATAGAGAGAGAGAGAGAGAGAGAGAGAGAGAGAGAGAGAATTAATACAAGTAAAAGGTTTGTCACTTAGCTGATTGATTGATGTTACCTTCTGACTCCAGAGTTTGCAGACAGACTCACCAGGAATCACTCTGTCCACTTGTCATGGGTATCAGAAATCCACTGCTTATACTTCATGATTTTTTTTTATATTCACTTTTGTTGGTGCAAGTTTTTTTTAAATTGTGTATGTGTGTGTATGTGTAAGCAGGCACTCATGTGCCAGTCTGTGTGGATGTATATACATGTAGAATGTTGCAGTTATTTGTCTTTTTTGTTGTCTTTTTTCATGTTATGCTCACTCCTTAAACTTTTCACTCTTTTCCAGTTTTCCTCTTTTCTTTCAATTGCAGCCATTTTGACTTTAGGTTTTCTAGATACATACTATAAATGCTATTAATGCTGTTAATGCTTGAGCATTTTCTTAGTCTGATGCATGTAATTGAGGATTCCTATGTTCACACTCTCCATATTTATGAATGTGTAGCTGTTATATTGTTTTTTCATTTACATGCATTTGTATTCATATGCATGTCTGCATGTACATATATATATATATATATATATATATATATATATATATATATATATAGAGAGAGAGAGAGAGAGAGAGATAGCTAGCTAGCTAGATAGATAGATAAATAGATAGATACCCTGTATTTCTAAATGGTTAACAGTTCTCAAAGAAAAGCACATTATGAAGTTCACATAGTTTTTTTTTCCTAAACATGATTTAAATGTGTGATAATTTATATACAAATTAAAAATTAAAAAGAAATCAAACACTCTTTTTTGGTTGATTTTAATAAAACTTCTTTGAATGAAATCGTTATAGCTTTGTATACTTTATCTATATACAAATATATAAATATGTATATGTGTTCAGACTCATTTATTATATATATTAGCACATACATGCATAATGTATGCATAATCATGTATATGCACATGTATATGAGTTGGCATTGAATATAGATCAAGTATGGATTGGAATAAGACAAAAATCATATAGGAAACTATGAAATTATAAATCTAACATGTTTCATTTGTATTAAGCTTTCATCAGTGAATGAGATAAGAAGGAAAAAAATGATAGAAATTCTCTTATATTTACTTATAATCCTGTATATGCAAACTTGTTTAAGTTACCCATCCCATTCTGTATATACAAAAATTTCAGATATATAAAACTTATCTGTAAAGACAATATAAATAAAGACAAAAGAAATATATATATCTTTACATAATATATACATACATTTCAAGGGAAAGTCATATTTACTCAATTGTTATTAGCTACTAGAAAATGCTTTAGTTGGAATATAAATAAACAGCATACACTCCTCAATGGATAATGACAAATCTTAAATGTTTAAGTTATTTAAGGCTGTACAATTTAACTTCTTGTAGCTGAGAAGATTATATATCAACCAAAAAATACATTAAGTCATAATCAAAAAATGATATCAATCCTTATTTGGCTGAAGGAAAATAAAAATGGAATGAATAAAATTTTCATGACACAATGAAAATAAACATTAACAGGCTATCATTTCGGGTATCATAAGTGAAGTAGAAATTTTGAATAAATGTCATAAGACATTGTAATGATAATTTTTAAATATAATTTCTGAATATATTCTTGCAAATCTAATTAAAACCTTTACTTTATATGGAAGTCATTCCTTAAATGTGAATTTAAAAATCATAAATTGTTTCAACTTCTAAATTTTCTCTATTAAGAGATGAGATTTAACAGAATGTCAGACTGATATTTAAGGGGTTGATAAATATTATATTAAAAGGTAAGTTGACTAGAGTTATTTACAATGCTTTGCTTTGTTTCACACTAAGTTTGAAATTGCTTACAATTCTTGGTGTTCCTAAGCATTTACCAATCTGAGCAGTTTATTCACTGTTTAACTAGTAATTGGGTAGAAACCAGTTCTGTCAGCAAGATTTGATTGTAAACTCAGTATGTTGCTGAGAAAAAAAATTACAAAGAAGACTAAATACAGACAAGTAAATGGCAGATACATCAAGGTGAAAACACCCACGTGGCCAAGATTCCAATTAATTGAAATAACTTGTAATGTTTAGGTAAAGTTTCTTTGGAACCAAAAAATGAAAGCTTTTTTTGTAAGAGAAATCAGTAATGTGGACTTGATAATCTTATACTAGTGTTCAGAAGGTGGGAGGGAAGAGTATGCAATGGCGCCAGGCATCCATATCAGGAGGGCATCCAATCAAAAAATGAAATAAAAATTTAACTTATATTTAATTTGAATAAAGCATTTGTTTCATGTTTCATCTGTTGTTACATATTTAAAACGTCTTCCTTTCTCCCATTTCTTATTACTAGGCCCTATATCCCTCCCCACACCTACTTGAGTCTTAGAGGTATACAATCAAGTAGTTGACCCCAGGCACCACCAAGCATCATCAAACCTCTGATGGTAACTGTCATCTTGGCTGCCTTTTCTGTTAGAGAACTTTCTCTTTTTTATACTTCAATAAAAAGAAAAGAATATGTAGTTGTACCCAGTTGAGTAGAAAATTTTTCCATGGACTGAACAAAGACAATGTTTTAGAGAAAATGGAAACAAAAAGGACACTTATATTCAATGTCAGAAAGAGACAGATGAAATTTGTGAAATGAAGAATCTAGGCTTAAAAAATTTGACAGTCACAGAACAGAGTGAAGGCAAAAGGGACAGGAAAACAGTGTATGACCAACCTAGCGAACTTGGGTAAATGATTATTAGAACAGGGATTAAGAAATATACTAAAAGACAAATTTTACTAAAAGCTACAAAGGATAGGAAATTGTGGAGAGCCATGATCATCCACAACCTGAAAGGACATGGCATATAGAAAAAGAACAAATGCCTTTATGTTATATTAAGGCAGTAAATAAGAAATAAGAAAATCATTTTTTTTTAGCCCCAATATAAAAATTTCTTTGCATTTGAGATGATTACAACATGGTACTGAAATATCCATTCTCATATCCGAGTATGCTAATCTAACAGGATGGCTAGCTAATCCCTGCTGCAAACACCTGCACAGGTACATTCACATTTTTTCAACATCCAGCTCTGGCTTATACTGCAACTATGCTGAGTAGACAAGCTACAGTTTCTGGGATAGAGCAACATAATTTGGCATGGTCAACAGTTTGAACAAGGCTAGTATTCTCAAAACCTTGGTCATGATGACTTGTAACATTATACTAGCTATTGACAGCTTCTTAAATTTCTGTCACCCCGTTTTCACTCACATGGTGTGTTATAGACAAGCGTATGATTGCAAGAAAGAAATACGACAACAGCAGAAATAGATTTACGTGGTTTATTTCAACAGGAACGTGAGGGTTAGGGACAGCTCCCTTGTGGTAAAGTTCATAAGCCGGCTTCGGATCTAGGTCGATCTCTCATAGTAGTTCAAACATGTTGACAGTGGCACTCCCCTGCTGTGAACAGGTCTCTTCGGTGGCCACCTGTTGACTGCCCGCTGAACTTCCGTGTGACCCCTTTTATAGCGTTTTTTTATGGTTTAACATGCTCGAAAAATGAAGCGAGTATAATTAGGAGGGAAGCATTTTTATTGGACGAAAAATAGAGCACTTTAAATATTATTTTATTTTTCGACCGGAACTCGAGTGTCGGGAACATTTGTAAACGAAGATAATGTTCATTTTGTGACGGGGCTTTGTCCCGTTCACATCCTGTTCTCGCTCTTGAGTATTTGCCTGTAAATCAGCTGAGATATGACTTATTTTATTTTATAACACGTGGAATCAAGCTGTGGTAAGGTTTTCAGAAATTTATCAACTGTAGTGCACAATATCTTTTTGAATATTTTCGAGGTAATTGTTTTGAGGAGCTTTCCTCTATGGTATTTAGACTTTATGAATTTAAGCACATTATTAGATTGGTGGCAAGGTCTCATTATTTTAACGTTGAAATAGCTAAGATGTAACTAAAAGTTTTATGATAACTGTTTCTTTTCTTGTACCTCTCGCTTGTAGAACTCTCTTCTAAATTCTTGCTTTCCAGTTAACTTTGATCTGCAGAAATTTAAATACAATGTCATTTATTATGGTTTGGCTTTTTAATTCTTGTTTTTTATTGTTCTTTCTCCTTAATAATGTTTATCTCATATTCTCTCACATTCAGTAATGTCTTGCATCTTAGTGGCTTTATTGTCTTCCTTGAAGTGAAAATGATAAAAAATATAGGATTATCTGCTCGGGCCAAGATTATCAAGACTCAACTCCTTGACAAATCAATCGTTGTGAAATTCCAACATGGCTCACTTTATATAGTAGTCCCATAATGCATAAGGTGGTGAAATCGCTCGCTTTCTCATTTTCCACTATAAGCTTTTGGTAGAAAGGACCTACGTCTTGTGTTGAAAGGGCCAGGAAAGGGCCACTCCCTGTGTGTTCAAAGTCACATGCACACTAAAAAAGTAAGTACAACTAGATAAATAAATTGAACAAGTTAATCAAAATTTGCTTCCAAAAATGTTAGTAACATCACAATAAAAAATCTCTAAATTGTAAAAAGAAGTACATGGAAAATGATTTCTCAAGTGTAATTTTTGGTGATGAAAATAGAGCTACCTTGGATAGATCTTGATGGCTGGATTACATTTTGGGTCTTTCATGAAAATATTTAACCAACAATGCTTAGAAAACAACAAAGAAAAGGTGGAGTGTAGATTTCAGATGCTATTGTAGAAAGTAAAATTATAAGTTACTTTAAAGTTGATGATAAAATCTAGGTAAATGTAAGTTTCTGGACAAGTAATGAGTGGGTGTAGAATACAACTAAAAAGCTTTAAGTTAAAAAGTTTGTAGCGGAGTTATAACTGTGTGTAAATAATTATTAACTCCTAACATTATTTATACAAAAATATTTGTAAAAATGGGAATCAGCAAGAAACAAAAAACTGAGTATTTTTTTTATTATTTGGTTGTATTGTGGTATTGGAGAAACTAAGGACAATAATACTGAGTAAAATTGTGAGTTTGGGCCAAATGTAGTTCAAATATGGATTGGGGTCTGACAGGAGGATAAGATAAAGTATAAGCAAAGTGTATACAATCTTTTTCATGTTTTTTATAGATGTGTATAATGAGTGTCCAGATAATTTAGAAAATATAAGAGGGGTCTGAGGTTTTCTTACCTCAAATCTTTGTTGAGTGGTAAAAGATAAATGTTACTATTATGGCTTGAAAAATGAAAAGGTGATGAAATTTTCATTGATGCACATGTTAACGACCTGTCCATGTGAACTGCTGGTCCAATAATAAAAATGTCATGTGTTTGTGTGTGTAGAGGAGAAAAGTGGGGTCCATTCTTGTTAGTTTAGAATGAGCAAATGAATGATGATTATAATTGTTATAATTATTTTATTATAATTATTTTTTTATAATTAATTTTTATTTATTTATTTAAGGGCACAATAATGTGAACGGTATAATTATTTTTTTATTTATGTATTTCTTTATGGACACAAGTTTATTCATGTAAGACAATGTCCTTTCACATTCTGTAAAACTGACCACTGCTCATCTTGCAAAAAAAAGTTAAAAGACACCAAATTAATAGAATAGCTACTAGCTTTTCCAAATATTAATCTAATAGGGGTCGATTGTTAAAAGGGATTTATATGAGAATGAAAAGCAATACTCACATACAGAAAATTTTGGGGGAGCAATAAAAACTGCTAGCTCTATGTAATGTGATACTCAAAACAGCAGAAAAATTAAGGAAATCAATCGTGGATTATTGAATATCAAGGAATCCATATTAACATACAAAATAATTTATTCAGGTATTTGGGATTGCCAAAAATGAAGTACTGTTGTCATATTTGGACAAGAGTTGCCAAGACCTCACTCTCCAGCCTTGATAGACTCCAAAAACATCTCCAAGCCCTTGTGGGTGATGAATTATTTTCCACTCTTCACAGGCCGGATGTGGCAAGCCTTTGGCTCATTATCGCTACTTCCATAGAAAGTGCTGGGACAAACTTTCGTGTTTCCACCAGTTCAAACCTTCATGACAAGGCAAGGATACACCATGTCACTTACATAGTAGCAAACTACACACATGCTCTCCGTAAGAAGCAAATTCCACTTGAACAGCTTCTTCTTATGAACCACTGCTCTATGGAATCCACTCCCAAGAGGATGTTTTCCTGATCACTACTTGTTCAAGGCTAGTGTTAGCAGTTATCTTCCCCTCCTATCTGCACAAATTGCTTCTTAATGTAACCCCACTCCAAAACAGAGCTAGAGGGGTATGTTAAAAAAAAAAAGAGGATAAATTATTCATGTATAAAGTATAATGTATCAATATAATATGTTTCTATGGCTTAAATCTTTTGGATTTAATTATAATTAAAAATTTAGGTTGCATTTGGTATTTTAAATAAAAGATAGATATTACAAGCTAAAATTATGTAAATAAATTAGCCATATAAATATATTTTTATATCTTACCAACATTGATTGGTTAATATCAATATAATTCTGGAAAAATTGGTTTGCATAAAAAACTGATGTAATATATATTCATAATATCTGCATGTTAATGAATTCAGAAATTCCATATAAAATATATAAATTATTCAAATGTATTCTATAAAAAGATAAGCACCACATTTAATTTAAATAATGAAATTATTACCTGACTATCTTCTAAATTATTCCATTCAGTTGGTATAATGTTTAAAAATTTTACAATTCCTTAATTTTTTTATAAATTATAAAATATTCCTTATTTTCCATTATGACTTTCTTTTTCCTTTTTAAGTTGTTTTTTTTCCTCCATCATTAATCCATTAAAAACCAACAGAATCATGACCAAGAAAATTTACATGTATAATATTTTTCTAAAGGTTAAAATATGCACATATGTGTGGCTCATATTTCAAAGATAAAAGCAGAAAACACTTTTCAGTGTTACATTTGAAATATATGACTAAAACAAATGTCAGTTTATGGGTTACAAGTTAATAATAAAACCTTTTGCAATAATAAAAAAGAGAAATCATTTGACTTCATCTGAAATGCAAAGAAAACAATTTTCAACAGAATTTTCACCTTTTTCTTGTCATGGTGCTAATTCAGAATATCTTAAATAAAATATTGCTTCTATATGTTTGAGGTCTTAAAGAAAAAATGGTTCAATAAAGTCAATGTTAAAAAATTGAAGATACCTCAAGCAAAATATTGATGTCTGGGAATATTTAAATATGAAATTGTCTTGACCAAAATTTATATTGTTATTTTTTTATTAACATTATTTGGAGAATATTTTTTATTTTCTTCTTTTTTTTTTGTATATCATGAAATTTTGATTGCTTGACATTTAAATGAATACCTGGATTGTTGCAATAATCATCAAAATACTAATTTCTGTTGTCCATTTTACTTATTTATTCCCATTTATCTACTTGTAAAATTCTTTTGTAGACAACATGTAATGATATATAAATGACTGCCTAATTAGCATAGTTAAGGCATAGACTATATAAATGCCCAAGCAGTAAGGATAGACTAGCTCTCAGTATGCAAAATAAACAACTATCACTGGATTGATTAAATACAAAGGAAATCATACTTCATAATGCAACACATATCTGGGATTGGTTTTGTACAGTACACACAAATAGAATACAAATTTTCAAACTTTAATTTCATGGTTAATTATTTTATATTTCTTTTAAAACAGGTTCCACTCATTCTATTACAAACTAAAACACTAATCTGTTAATACAATATAAATAATGGTAATAGTAAAAATGGCCATTTGGTATTCATTTACTGATTAGTTTTAGTGTTACTGTTAGCTGGGATTTATAAAATCTTTCTTAAAATAATTTTTCAGAAAATTAGACTTTTCAAGTTCATTGTCATCATTCTTTCTAGTATCAATTTGGTTTTCCTTCCAATTTTTGGTAGTGTGGAAATTGAACAGTATGATTACATCATCATTTTCCCTTCTAGTTACATATGCTATCCATAAAGAATTCATTCTCTTGAAGCCATTTTAAATCATTTATCATTTATTTAATTTACTTACATCTAATTAGTAGATTAATCACATTTTTGTTTAGAGTACTTAACACTATCATTTCATTTGGTACTGAAAAAAAACTAGCTGATAGTTTAGACATTTGTGAATCAGTTAGATGACATTCATAATATCTATCTGAGAGTCTAGATCTGATAAGGTTATTTAAGAACATGATTAGGGTCCTTAGGTTAACATTTTGGTTAATTTAACCTTTTGTGGTATTGGTACAAATGACCCCTAGTGCAGCCTATCCTATGTTTTATTTCCTTATCTTTTATACTAAATTTGTTATGACTGATCAATAAAGTACTTGAAGTGTTTAGAATTTATTAGTTTCATATTCGGAATTTTTATGATTTATTTAGAACATGCACCATTACTATTTTCATTACAATTCCAGATCTCGGTTTCTGTTTTTTGAAAGGTTTATCATAGCTTCTAGTTTTTGGAATACTTGATACAGAATATTGATTTTCTATTGAAAAATCATTCTATGAATACCTATGTCATTAGCATAGTCCACCCCCTCATATGTAGCAATAAGCACAAGTGATTCTAATAGTTAATAATGTTAGTAACTTAGTATATAAATCTATATACATGGGTAAAAATGTTATGCAACTGCTTTCCAAGATCAATGCTTAAAAAAGCCTTGAGTGAATGAAGCCTAAGGGTCTTGGCAATGATCATTCTTCTTTGAACATTATTGACTTGCACTACAGATTCACAAACAAACAACTGTACCAAATGATAGAATCACTTGAGGACTACCAACAGCAGCAACAACTAAAATGGATAGTTCATGTAACTCAAAGAGAAAATAAAGACATAATCAAGATTTTGACATTCCACACTACTTGAAATAAAAGGTTAGGAAGGAAACTCACATCAATAGTGGAAAGAGCTATAACAGCTACTGAAATTGAAAAACCTATTTTCCTGAAAAATATTAAAGAGAAATATTTTTTTATATTTCAACTGAAAGCAGTAGTTGTTGCTTGGTAAATGAATGTCAAATGTTTCCTTGCAGGGAAATGGCTAATATTATCATTAAAACTTTATTTTGTATTGATAATTGTAATTTCAGCATTAGAAAATAAATTGAAGACTGAATTCATCAATCATAGACCATATCAGGAAACAATGATGTGAAAACAACAAAGCTTTTAGGTTTAACAATACCTTCATGACTGTGAACAACTACAAACTATTCGTGAAATATGGCAATATATGTCAGATTTTATAATATATAAGCAAAAATATTAACTGGTCATTAGTAATGCATTTATACATCTAATCAGTAGGTTAATCACATTTTTGTTTAGAGCATTTAACACTATTATTTCATTTGGTACTGAAAAAACTTTTTGTACTGATAACTATAATTTCAGCATTGGAAAATAATTATATTATTATCAGCAAGATTGTCATTGTGTTCTCTTTTAACAAACATAAAAGCCTGCATCTGTGAACATTAGAGGGACATTAAGACAACCATTTAAACTCACTTGCAATACATAGGAACAAGACGACAATTTGATTTTACAAATGCCACCCTAATTAAAAAATAATGTAATTCTTTACTTTAAAATTACTTTGAAGGAGTCCTGATAAAAACAGAAACACCATATTACATCACCAACTTTTATTAAACTCATTTTTAAAGAATCTGACATGTATTTATATACCACAACTGGTGTTGACACAAAAATGTACCCAGATAAACATTTGGACAATCTCAGAACATAAATAATATCTACTAGATACACACACTTAGATATATATATTATCATCTGAATCCCACAGACAAACTAGAACTATGATACACTTATTCACATAAATTAAGTTAGATGCATGTGAAGTTTGTTTAATTAATAAAAATCAAACAACACAAAAATAAAAATACTAGAAAATCTTTTTCCATATCTCATTCTCTGATGAAGCTTTAATAAAAGTTAAACATGTTAGATTTATAAATGTTTCCTATTCGTTCTTTATTCTAACATTGTCATTGTGATTTCTTTTGGCAAACAACCATGTCATCAAGAATGTAATTATTTCCATATTCCTATAATGGTTCAATACTAAAGTCAAAAGAGATTTTTTCTTCCACTTTTATACACCAAAACCTTTCAGGATATGGATGAATATGATTCGCCACATCTTCCTGTATTTTTTGCTCTAAAATCTTTGTCCTTTTATTATCCCTTTTTGTCTTTGTTTCATTCAAATTTTTTAAATTTGCTGTTTCCTTCTACTTCTCTTGAGTTCAATATATGAGTGTTAAGTTCTTTAAACCTTCTTTTCTCATTACATTTCATAGAAATTCCAGATGCCTCTTTCTGATCGTTTGCAGCAGTTCCCTTGTAGGAAAAGATATCAGGTATCTTGTGCATCACCTGAACAGATCTAGAGACTTGTAAACAGCACTGGTTAATTATCATGAGACATATTTTAGATGTTTTAAAAAACAATTCTATTTATGGTTACATGAATCATGAACTATTTTAATCTTGTTTTGGCACTGTCTGCTGTCTTTTGTTCAAGTGT
The DNA here is from genome assembly GCA_963932145.1 of Acanthosepion lycidas. Taxonomy (NCBI): domain Eukaryota; kingdom Metazoa; phylum Mollusca; class Cephalopoda; order Sepiida; family Sepiidae; genus Acanthosepion; species Acanthosepion lycidas. The sequence continues at coordinate 51,049,910 of OZ010601.1, read as the reverse complement.
CTTTTCTGTGCAAATTATCATGTCATTTGCAAGGAAAGCAATAGTTAATCAGCATCCATTCTCTATTCTTATTCTTGTTTCAGCACACACACACATCTGTGGCTCCATCTTCTTTTGAATCATGGAGAACAGAAAAGAGAGAGTATTGAAAAGTTCTCAAACTGACCAAGAAGGTATTTCAAAATAAATGTTTCGTCATCTGGCCAGATTTTGGGAAGTGGATCAGCACAAGGATTTTTCAGAACCTCCTTGTATAATTGAAAAAAAAAAACATTTTAGATGAACAGAGTAATTGAAAATACGTTTGTTCCTTTCTTTTGTGTGATTATAAATTACAGTAATTCAATCAGTAATCTTAGAGCGTTTGAAAGTAATATCATATTTAGAACACGCAAATTTGGAACAAATTAACTACATTAAAATTAAGATTAAATAAGAAGACTAAGACTTTGTTGAATATTTGTTCTATCAGACTATACATTCTTTAAGCCAGTGGGTGCTAAAGACATTAATGAATATCATGTTTATTATTGTGTGTCATATGAATGTTCATTGTTGTATGTTATAAAGATAGTAATACAACACAATGAAAAATATTTCTGTTGTGTAGCCAAGTGCAAGGACATTTCATAAATGCTGGTAATAATTTAGCAGATTTAAAAAGGATAATTGGGATTTTTCTTTATTCTTGAAGACTGCCCAGTCAGGTTAAATTTCAAAGCTATCAAAACAAATTCTTGTCAAAACACTATAGATTTAACAAAAAGACTCATATAATCATGTTCATTTAGAGATAATGGAAAAAAAATTGGAAAGAAAGCTAATAATGGGATTTTTTTCATGAACTTTCATTAAAGAATTGACAATGATTTCTGATTAGAAAACTCCCTTTATTAATGTAATAAATAATGATAGATGATACTATATAAAAGCAAATGCAAAAAGCAAATTTTATCATCTTTTGACAAACTAATTTCAATAACCAAAACCAGGATTTCATCTACTGAAGGTTTTGCTATGCATCTGATGGAACATGACAGCTTTTATTTTTATACTAATGTTCACTCAATGTAACACCCAAGAGCTACTCAAAATAGAGGGTTACTATTAATTATGTAATGTGAGTGAATGTTGAGATAAGAAGTGAAGATTAGGAAGATAGATGTTATCTTTTTTGACTTGAAGATGTTAAGATTGTATTGTTCAGAGAAGTATTCACACAGGAGTCTGTTCCACAGTAGGTTATATGAAATGCTGTCTGATGGAACTTTCTCTTTACATATGGAATACAGAGAAAATGAGGGTGATTTAGGAAGTAGCATAGAATGTCCGAGCTGTAAAGGTATGAAACTAAAAATGGAACTCATCTGAACACTTGTCATGGAAACACCAGGAGAGTAGCTTGTAGCATTGTGTCTGCATTTTAGAAAATAAATACCCACCAACAAGAATGCATAAGCAATTTTGAATTTTTACCAAAACTGGAGAGTGGGAATTGAGCAGATTCTATTTTTAGTTTAATCTGACTCAAATCATGGAATCAGGTATTTCCTGTAAAATGAATTGACCATTTTTTCAGCTAGTACCCATTTTAAGTTACTGGAGCTGAGAATAAAACTCATCATTGTAGTTCTTTCGCATGAACAACTCAAGTGTATCACCAGTGTATTAGACAAAAAATGCACAGCTTTTGTGAATGTAAGTTCTATGCTAGCAGTTTCTTCTCTTGCACTTCCTACTTGTTGAACTTTCTTCCTTGTGTCTTTTCTATAAATATTTTGACAGTAATTGTTCTGATGAGCTTTCTTCATTGGCACCTAAACTTTATGAATTTAAGCATACAATTAGATTGGCAACAAGATTTCATCATTTCACAGTTGAAATGGTGAAACATAACTAAATTCTATGCTATTGCTTTCTTCCCTCACACTTCTCACTTGTGAAAATCTCTTCTGGTCTCTTGTCTTCCAGTCAACTTTGATCTTCAAAAAATTAAATGCAATGTCAATTGTTATCTTCTATATTCTTAATTCCTGTTATTTTATTGTTCTCTTTCCTTAACAATGTTTACTTTTTATCATATTATCTCACATAGTAACCCCCTTGCATTTTAGTGGCTTTATTGCCTTGCTTGTGGTGAAATGATTAAAAAAAAAGAGAAAGGATGTAATGCAAGAATTAAACAAACAAAAGAGAAAAACAATTAGGTTAAAAAATTCCTTGTCCTAAGTCACCGAGTTACCACAGTCTCGATCTATGATGATTTATGGTTACGACAATCTCTATTAATCTTGTTTCCTGGTTGTAGGCTATATTCAACCTTTCATTTGTGTTGTGTTTGTAGAAATTTATTGCTCTTAATTATGGCTCTCAAGTGTAGCATAACCTCTTAAGATGGTGATGTTTCAAAGAAAAGGAAAGCCATTGATGTGAAATTACAGGTACATTCTGACTTACATGGAAAATCACATTATGACGTATCATAGAAATGGAACTCTGTTGTATGTCAAGGACCCTCTGTATATCAAAAGATCAAGTACTTTCAGATTATTATTTGATTTGATTATAAGAACATTAAAAAATAAGGAAGATGTTAATTTAGGCTTTCTAGCTTTCTCTTCATTGATAGTTAAAGAATTTTATCAACAGCAAATAGAAAAATTGCCTTTGTATTGGATCACCATAATTGCTAATGAGAATAATTATCTTATTGATTTATAAAAATTAATTATGATTGTATGTATTTTCCCCTTATTTTTGAAGATGTGATATTTAATTCAGAACAATTATTTACTTACTAGCCAGTTTTTTAATAGAACAATGTCCAAATAGTAATTTTACTTGATAAGCCATATTTTCTAATCTCTAGTGAAATTAAAAAAGTAATTACACATGATGAAAATGAGAGATTACCAATGAAAATGTTGATTTATAACAATACAAAAAACTGAGTAGCTATTTCTGAAGAAATATTTCCAATCCTAAAGATATCATGTGTAAAAAAAATGCAAACACCTTCAGCTATCCAAGGAGGATTAATGTCTCTGACAGGCTAAGTTTTTCTTTTGTAAGTGACTATGAACTACTGACATTCTGATCAACAACTGAAGGCAATAAGAGATGGTTGCTGAGACACCCACAAATGCTGGCAGTTATAGACAACTTGATCTGCCCACTGTATTCTTTGTAAGTCATCATTCAATTCTTCTTCCAATAATCATGACAAACCTTGATCTGCAAGCTAAAAGCAGATTTCCTATATGTTAATGCAGAGCAATGATCTCTCTATGCAGACATCAAGTCAAGAAGGAAAAACTTTCCAATATAATTGCAGACCAGAATGTCGTTCAAATATCAGGAGACTTTGGTATTTACAAATCATTCTTGATAGAGAAAATTAATAAACTAATAAGTAACAAAAATAAGATAGTATGATTTCTACCATTCCTTGTCAAGTAATATAATTTCTCCATCCATAAAAGCTGTTTAAAAATATAAACATTCTGTAAAAATAACAGTTTCAAGATGGTAAGGTGGTGTAATGGTTAGCAGCTTTGAATGGGCGCTCAACAATCCAAGTTCAAATTCCAGTTGAATTTGTTATTTTTGCTTTCATAGGAGAAAATTATATATTCATTTTATATATACCAGAACAATGTTAGGAATATTAATGACAAAGTGGAAAATGCATTAATTACTCACTATAATAAGTCTAACCATAATTTACATAAAACAAAAAATGCTACTTTAATTAAAAGAGAAAGCAATTTACTAAGACAAAAGAGTATAGAAAATGCTTTAATTGCTTTGATCATCTAAATTAAATTTACATTCAGGTTCTTATGATATTTCACCTTTCTTGGCAAATCTTTTATTATCGCAATGTAGGAGACCTAATAACAAAAGCAATAAAATTTCACATTTCTTGGCAAACCTTTTATTATCGCAATGTAGGAGACTTAATAACAAAAGCAATGAAATTTCACCTTTCTTGGCAAACCTTTTATTATCGCAATTTAGGAGAACTAATAACAAAAGCAATAAAATTTCACATTTCTTGGCAAACCTTTTATTATCGCAATGTAGGAGACCTAATAACAAAAGCAATGATATTTCATCTTTCTTGGCAAACCTTTTATTATCGCAATGTAGGAGACCTAATAACAAAAGCAATGATATTTCACCTTTCTTGGTAAACCTTTTATTATTGCAATGTAGGAGACCTAATAACAAAAGCAATGATATTTCACCTTTCTTGGCAAACCTTTTATTATCGCAATGTAGGAGACCTAATAACAAAAGCAATAAAATTTCACCTTTCTTGGCAAACCTTTTATTATCACAATGTAGGAGATCTAATAACAAAAGCAATAAAATGTCACCTTTCTTGGCAAACCTTTTATTATCACAATGTAGGAGACCTAATAACAAAAGCAATAAAATATCACCTTTCTTGGCAAACCTTTTATTATCACAATGTAGGAGACCTAATAACAAAAGCAATAAAATTTCACATTTCTTGGCAAACCTTTTATTATCACAATGTAGGAGACCTAATAACAAAAGCAATAAAATTTCACATTTCTTGGCAAACCTTTTATTATCACAATGTAGGAGATCTAATAACAAAAGCAATAAAATATCACCTTTCTTGGCAAACCTTTTATTATCGCAATTTAGGAGACCTAATAACAAAAGCAATAAAATGTCACCTTTCTTGGCAAACCTTTTATTATCGCAATGTAGGAGACCTAATAACAAAAGCAATGATATTTCACCTTTCTTGGTAAACCTTTTATTATTGCAATGTAGGAGACCTAATAACAAAAGCAATGATATTTCACCTTTCTTGGCAAACCTTTTATTATCGCAATGTAGGAGACCTAATAACAAAAGCAATAAAATTTCACCTTTCTTGGCAAACCTTTTATTATCACAATGTAGGAGATCTAATAACAAAAGCAATAAAATGTCACCTTTCTTGGCAAACCTTTTATTATCACAATGTAGGAGACCTAATAACAAAAGCAATAAAATTTCACCTTTCTTGGCAAACCTTTTATTATCACAATGTAGGAGATCTAATAACAAAAGCAATAAAATGTCACCTTTCTTGGCAAACCTTTTATTATCACAATGTAGGAGACCTAATAACAAAAGCAATAAAATGTCATCTTTCTTGGCAAACCTTTTATTATCACAATGTAGGAGACCTAATAACAAAAGCAATAAAATTTCACATTTCTTGGCAAACCTTTTATTATCACAATGTAGGAGACCTAATAACAAAAGCAATAAAATTTCACCTTTCTTGGCAAACCTTTTATTATCACAATGTAGGAGACCTAATAACAAAAGTAAGAAAAATATAAGCAAAAAAAAAAAAAAATGAAATCAGCTAGATACCCAAACCTATGTAACAAAATTTAAATTAAAAAGTTTAAAATTTCAGCATCCTTTTCTCTTCATGTGTATGTGTAGTCACATCAACATAAACATAAACTTAGTCCAAGGAAGTTCTAAGGGATAAAACATGGCAGAGGAAAATTTTTTCTGCTTTGTTATTAATTTTCCTAACATTCACTTTCATGCAAACACCTTTGGGAAAGGTAGGAAGCCATTTCTTTTTCCTCCAGATACAGAAGAGGAGGGACACCAGTGAATTCATAACCATATGTAGTCTTGGTGTAGCAGATACTAGGCTAAGCTTGGCAAGATCATAGAGTTCACATTGACTATATAATCTCAACTGCAGTCAACGCAAGACTAAATTGATGTGTTATTATTAACATAATTAAACTTGTACAGTCAGTGTGTTGACATAATGCATAACTTCATTAAGTCACTTCAACTGTAATTTTAGGAATCCAAATACATAATCTATTTCAAATTATTATGACAATAACAAAGGTGTACACAAGTGAGATTCTTCTTTTTCTATGTGCCATCTTCCTTCAGAATGTTGGTGATCACGGCTCTCCACAACTCACTGTTTTTTTATAGCTGTATGTAAGGCTTGTCTTTCTGCTATCTCCCCTAAACCCTGTTCTGCCAACCATTTACACAAGTTTGTTAGGTAGGATATTTACTGATTTCCTCTGTCCCTCTTGCCTTCAACACGTCTTGTGAGTATTAAATTTTCCAAGCCCTCTTTTCTGAGTATGTGCTTGAAAAATTTCAACTGTCTCTTTCTGATTTGAAGTATCCATTATTTTTGTTTCTATAACTTCACCCAACCTCACTGTTATATAAGCTATTCAACATTAGATATCCTAATATCAACATTAGTCATTCTAATATCAACATTAGACATCCTAATATCAACATTAGATATCCTGTATGTATTTTCAGCTTATTTTTTTGAAGATGTGATATTTAACTTACTAGGCAGTTTTTCAATAGAACAATATCTGAATAGTAATTTTACTTAAGCCATATTAGATATCCCAATATCTAATGTTAAATAGCTTATATAATGGTAAGTTTTGCTGAAGATATAGTCACTTTTAGTGTACACCTTTGTAATTATCATAATAATTTGAAGTGGTTGATATTCCAAAGGTTATATTTGAAATGATTTAATGAAGCTATACTTTTAATAGGTAATAGAATATGTAGGTACCATAAAGGAAAAAGGAAAGCTAAGATAAAATTACACAGTAATCTAGTAGAGACTCCCTCTCAATTTAATGGGAAAGGAATGAATCAATCTCTTCTCCCCTTCTCAGCTATGGGCTAAATAGCAGGGTTGATATAGCTATCTAGCCATAGGTATTTAGTGTATTGGCTACTTCTATAATTAATATATAAGGTCTCTATGAAAAAATCTTACATGAAATAATGGTGGTGAAATAGTACATGCAAAAAATAACAGAGACTAATTGACTAATTGATCTACAATACGAGATAACATTTATTTAACATAAGTAACAAAAAGAAAGTTTAAGAGTTCTTTACTTAGAACACAATGAAAATTGTAAATGTATTTGGGTGTGACTTGTCTATGTAGGGGTGTTTGTGTGGGAAGTGGCCCATTTTTACTTCAGTGTGAAAATTTGATGGCACACACTTCGAAAGGAGGAAAAACAGGAAAAGAGAGTTACTTAATGGTTTGCCGGTTTTTATATCCTCAGGGCTGCTGCTGATAATATATTTATTAAGGCACTACAGGTAGTAATGAGTCTAGGAGAAGGACTACTTTGAATTCAAAAGTGTAGAGAAGACAACATGAAAATCTTCCAATCAATTCAAAGATAATATAGAATCTGTGGAAATCAGGATTGCATACATCCTGAAAGGACATACCATTTAAAAATAAGTAACAACTTTTGGCACAATGAAGAACACTTGAAGTGTTTCTGTATCAACAGAAATGTTTACTTAAAAATGTACTAAAAATATTGATACACTTTGTATACACATTTTACAAATTTTATTTATTTACATTACAAGTTTATTACTTTAGTGAATACCATTTTACAAGTATGCTTCCTCCTCTTTGTCCTATCCCTTCATTCTCTTAGAGCCTTTAGACTCCTCGGTGGAGAACAGGGTTACAACCTCACCACACTAGGTGTTGCTACTATGGTTTTTGCAGCAGGTAGGTTTTATAGGGTATATCAATAATATGTTGCAATGTGAGTTTTCACTTGCAAATAAAATATTTCCTAAGACATTATAAATTTATTCCTTCTTGATTAAGAGCTGCCAATTCTCTTTCTGAAGAATTCTTAATTCAAAGAACGAATAATTTCAATGAAAGTTTCTTCTATTTGATCCTGACTGGAAAACTCTTGCATGCAAAGACGTGATCAAGATGCTTAAAAAATAAAAGTCAATGGAAGAGAGGTTGGACAAATAGAGGCAAAGTGTAATTTTCCAGCTTCAACTGATTCAACTTTATCATTATTTTTGCAAAATGAATCAATGTTAACATGCAGCAAAAATAAAACTCTTTCTCTTGAACTAATTGGGCATTGGATAATTTTTGAATGCATTACTTAAAACCAGTTTACGTATCTGTAGGCTTACTATAATTTCTCGAGCCTTCAGTTTTTATTATAGGTTTCATTTTCTTGTATAATAAAGTGTTTTTATGACCCTTAAGGGTTGACACAAAAACAAATATTGATAGCTTATATCCCTGAGACAGATCCCTCAAAATGGGACAGTCGCTGTCAAATCCAAAGCAGGACATATAATTTAGCTTACATGTATTCATTGTTTAGCAATTTTAAAGGAAGCTATGATGCATCAAAACCACTTCTGTTATATTAAATGCTTACCATAATCTTCCAGGGTTGATAATATAGTTTTGATTATTGTTCCAGTTTGTTATCTGCATTCAGCCATTATGCATATCTTCTCCAGTTATTATATAAAATCCATTTTTCTTCCCAAGTGATCATATGATGTAAAAAAATGGATCAATTGTGTTCTGTTGAATATGATTAATGCAGACCTCTATACACTTGATATTTTGTTACTTCATTCGGTTCAAATGGGACAGATTTATTGAATTTTTGTTTTTCCTTTTAGCAATAGTTTCTACTGATACACTGAAATTTATGACAAGTTCACTGCCTCTGGTTTGTGGATCATTTTCTACCTCAGTCTTCAAATCTTTTTTCACAAACTGTATTGTACCAAAATACAGAATTTATCTTACTTGCAGGTTCAGTTTCATTATGATCCAGTTTGAATTCATTTGGGTATAAAACAAACAAAAGATCATGATTTCAATGATTTTTCATATTTACCAAAAAGAAAAATCTAGTAAAAAATTAATGAAATTAAATTTTTATGAAATAAATAAATTTATTATTTTAGCATTAAATTTTCAGTATCTAAACAAAAATTACAATTCTATATTGAACAATCTAATATATTATAAAACAATATTAACAATGAAAATAAAGGTAATTGAAATGTAAAATTCCATTAAATTTCTAACAGATGAATTATTTTAAAATATTTTGATCTTATATAATGTGGGGCACTTTGACATTGTGTAATAATTAACAAACTTGTCATGCTAGATCAATTACAACTGGGTAGTGAGTTCAATCATCATGGGTGCTCCAGACTTGTTCCACATCTAAGCTATGCTTAGTAAATCAGTATATCAGTAAGATGTTTGTTAAATTTTAGTTAATTACATTCAGTTAAAAATAATTATTAAACTAACCTAAATATGGTAAAAAAAATTAAGTGATTCACAAAAATATTTAGCTAAACATCTGCGTTATGCATACTTTTTGGGTTTTTTTCTAGTTTTCTTGAAAACAAAATCATAGGCATGATATCATTGTTAAAATCTCTCTAGAACTAGCTAACTGTAGAAAGTAGTAATTACAGATACTCAAAAAGTCATCAAAATGGTAAGATATTTTCAACAGCAAGCAAATAACATTCAAATAAAGAAACAAAAATATGATTGTAAACACATTTTTATTGATTATATAGATTCATTAATTAAAAGTTGATTTTAGTATTAAAAATTAATTTCTTTTAATAATGTTATGTTCTGATTCTGGTGTGATAGAAGAACAAGCAAAAATGGCAATAATCACTAGTGAGGTAGAAAGAAAAGACAAGAATTGTTAAGATAAAATTCTTTGTATTGCCAATATAGAGGATATGAGTAGAAAGTCTCATTGTGGGCAAGGGGAGCAACTTGAAGGAAGTGGAAAGTGGGTAGGGCTTGGAATTGATGCATGTGATGGCCAAGATCACTTGTGTTGACTGTGTATGGTGAGTGGCATTCTTAAAAGCAAATGGTTTAGATTATGTCTCATCGTTTTGTTTGTTGTGATTTTACTTTAGTGGCAATGTTCATGGTTGATTCCCTTTTGTATTATAGAATATAATATTTTATATTTTTTTGAGATGATTTGTTTTGTGAGTTGGATGTGATACTTGTATCCCTCGCACAGAGAATGACTTTTTATTTATTTTTGCTTTTGTAGTGTTCACATCTGGAGAACATATAGAATGAATCAAAAAGAGATGTAATTTGAAAGTGATTGTAATAATAGTCAAACCATTTTGGCTATTTGTTTCATTATGTGTAAATAATGGTCATCAATGACTTAGATTTTGTATTAATTTTTGGTGTTTCCTGCAGGCATCACAAAAACTAATCTTTGTTTATATTAATTTTCATTGTTAGGAAACGTTTTTCTTTCCCTCATCTCATTAAAGAAATTCATTTGATAGAGTAGACAAAATAGTCTTTTTTAAAATTACATGATAACCAAGTATAAAAATTTATGATCATCTTCTGCTTTGTCCCTTCAAGATGTTTGGCAATCATGGCTCTCCACAGTTTCATGTTCTTCCCAGCTCTTAATGTAGTAAACCACCTACATATGAATAGAAAATAAATTCAGTAAATATAGAAAAATAGAAAGGAAATTAAGGCAAGGACATGTCATCTCACAGGATTTATTTAACCTATACAGTGTGCGATTCATTACAGGCGGGCACAATCTTAACAACATGATATGCATATGACACAAATATAGAAAGAAAATTACAAGCAGTCTTTCACAAGGTAGTGATGGAAAGCAAGAAGAAAGGACTAAACATCAACTGCAAGAAGATAGAATGTATGGCTGTTAGCAAAAGGAACAACCCAACATGCAAGTCACAGTTTATAGATGTCAAAATCAAACAAGTAGAACAATTTAACTATTTAGGAAGTGTTTTAACAGAGGTTGGAATGTACAACATTAAAGTCTGAAGGTGTATTTTAATAGTGAAAGATGCCTTTCAAAAGCTAAGCAAAGTCTCTTCTTCATCTGTGAGGACATTGTCTAACATTCACTGCCATATTTGTTTCTAATTAAATTTTCTTGTTTCTTAGAACTTTGTTTAGCTTTTGGAATGCATATTTTGATAATTCAATGCATCTTTGGATAAAGAACATTTTTTAAAAAAAATGCAATATGAAATTACTTATCAATGAAAATTTTCAAAATATTAATAAAATTTGGAAAACATTATGAGCAGTGAGACATAAAAAGACTATTTTGTTACGTTATAATTCTTTCTATTTTTCCATTAACCAATAAATAGATTATTTTCTAAATTTAAATAACATTGATTGAAAAAATGTATCCATTAGGAGGTAGAATGATTAAAAGCATAACAAACATTTTAATTTCTAAGACAGAAAACAAGAGCTTGATTTCAAGTGTCATCAATTACGTATAGCAAGAATACAATATATAAGTGTTGTGATTAAATAGTTCCAATGGATCAGTGGATATTATGCCAAAAGTAAAAGCACATTTCACAACCTCCTTATAAGAGTTGATTTTTTTTTATGAGAGCAGTGTTTGACAAAAGACTGTATTTATAACATTGCATGCAATTGTAGAAAAGAATATAGCTGCCCATTTAAAGTCAGATTCAAGAAATATAAAAAAAGCAATAATCAAAGTGGTTGGAAAAATATGTTATGACTGACCATATTTGTAGTCAAAAAGACATGCATCACTCTTTCTGGGATGAACTCCAAATAAATGACAAGAAACACCACAGGGGAGTAAGAAAATTGAAAATAATGGCATCTATTGGCCTATTGGCTAGACATCTAAGACAGGCCAACATAAATTTTAGCATGTTTTTCTTTTTCTGGCAGAGAAAGTATTGGAGGAAAACATGCATAAATTGAAATCACTTGTGTCTTGTGTTACTGACATGAAATACCAATCAGTATATTCTGTTTACCATGCTTTCCTGCAAAGAAAGATCTCTCTTTCCTGAAGAAGGTTATAGAATGGCCTGGTTGAAACAATGTGATAGCAACATCAGCAACAACAAAAATGATTTCAGTTGTCCAATTAAATGTTGGAATGTTAATGACTTTTCTCAAAGTTATAGACAAGATATATTCAAATAGTCGCTTATTCTATCATTGACCAAATCAGTATATTGCTTAACTCAGCTGAGTAGACAAGAAACAATGTTATAAATGTGTGGCAGCTGTAAATCTTGTATAATGATAAAGTATTTTGTTTTTATTGCTAATGATTACAAAAAGAGCAGCTTGTTTCTGTTCAAGTCTAAGCAGAAAAGTTATTGGCAGATGTTTTGTTAATTACCTTGAGATCAACACACCATATCTCTTCCAAAACATTGTGTTTGTCACCATATAAAATACACTAATCTTCTGGATAGTCTTCACATTAAAGCATGATGAATATATTTTAAATTGGCTTTTATATGTCTTATGATAATATGTACAATATATCCCAACCACTTCAGCTGGGGTATTTTGAAATTAATATTAGTTCAAGCTCCAGTACTTGTGAAATCTGTAGTTTTTCAAATTGTTGGCGCTTTGTTCTATGTCCCTAATAACCAGTTTCATATCAACACTGAGCACACCATTTTTTTGGATTTTGATTTCATGCAGAAAATCTACTAAAGTACATTTATAAAATACAGTGAAACAACTATATTTTATTTTTCAGAAAAAGGACCAAAATCATTTCAAATGACATAAATAATGAATTTTACCAATAAGAATTCAGATTGATGATCTTTGTGGATATAATAAAAAAAAATTACTTAGACATTTTTCTTTTTGCAAATGTTCATCCAATACAAAGCCTGAGAACCACTCATGGTAGAGGGTTACTATGTGGAGTTGTATTTATATAAGAAAAAGCAAAAAGTGAAGTTCTGGCAGGGACTTTAGAAGTATAGAATTGAAGTAGACTTTAGAAGTAACCTAAACAGGGAACAAAGGAAAAACCACTACTCCTGTTCAATAGATCAGGGAGGAGTGTGAACCAGATGATTGCATATTTGAACATGATCAGAAAATGTCTCTTTTATATAAGTTGACAAATTCTTTGATTTTTAAGTGTTTCAGGACACATTAAAAAAAGAAACGTTAGAAGTTAAAAATACAGTTGAAAAGGCTAGATGCAACCATAAGTTGTATGCTAACAGTTCCTTTTCTCACACTTCTCACTTGTGGAACTCTTCTTTTTGCTTTCTTGCTTTCCAGTTTGATCTCACAAAAATTTAAATGCAATGTCAATCGTTATCTTCAGTTTTCTTAATTCCTGTTCTTTTATTGTTCTCTCTCCTTAATGTTTTCTTCATCTCATATTCTCTCACACTCAGTAACCCCTTGCATCTTAGTAGCTTTATTGCCTTGTGTGTGGGGAAATGAGTAAAAAAAAAAGAAAAAGAATGTTAATGCCTGAATTCATTTAGTATAACAAACCAAAGAGAAAAACATTTAGGTTTAAAAGTTTAATTATCTTATACAGTAAGACACTGGATTACCACAGTCCCGCTCTATGAAGATTTGTCTTTACAACACAATCCCCATTAATCTTGTTTCCTGGTTATGCATCATACTGGATTGTTTATGTTATGTTTCTGGAAACATACTGCCCTTAATTATGGCTCCCAAATATAGCATAACCTCTTCAGATGGTGATGCTTTGAAGTGAAATTATGGGTACGTTCTGACTTACACAAAATATTGCATTGCTATGCATCTTAGGAATGAAACTGCTAAAAGACTGAGTACCTTCAATTTCTCATTTGATTTGCTTACAAGAACATTTTGTTTGTGATATCATGGACTGAGTTTGTGAGCAATGATAAGATCTTAGAGAGGTTGCAAACAAGGAAGAGGCTTACACTTAATATCAGGAAGAGGCAGCTGAAGTTTCTGGGAAATGTAATGAGGAAGGAGGTCCTGGAGAATCTGATACTCATGGGTTGAACAGAGAGAAAGAGAGACAAGGGAAAACAATATGTGACATATCTGGAGGACTTAAACAAGTGGATGACAGAACGTGGTCTGGAGGAGGAAGCAGAGGGATAGAGGGAGGTGGAGAGCCATGATTGCCTACATACTGAAAGGACATGGCACATAAAAAAGAAAGAAAGTAAAAAACTTTAAAAGTAAGGAAAATGTCAATTTTAATTTTCCAGTTTTTCTTCATTGAAATTTGAAGAATTTTATCAGCAGGAAGTAGAAAAAATTAAAACTTTAAAAATTCTTTTGAAATTTATAGAATCATTGATGCAGACTTTTGACTGTAATGATACACATATTCAGAGGAATATACACCAGATGTTTTAAAGTTATGAATAAAGATCAAAGGCATGAAACCCCATAAATATGAAATAATTAATCTTTTATGTCGATTCTGGATTTGTATGAACATTTTAAGTTTGTTTTCCACCATGTAAAATGTTAATAAAAAGTTAAAAAATGAAAAAAATATACCATTTTCTTTTCAAAAAGTAGCTTTTAAATAATGCTTATATATGCTAATCTTTTTTCCTATTCATTGGAAGTAAACTGCTTTTGCATCCCTTCACTTTTTGCTATATTCAGATAAATTGTATTGAAAAGAAATTGATATAGCCTGACCTACTTATTACTATTTAATCCATATCCTCCTGGTGCCAATTTAAACTAAATACTTTCTTTTTTTCATATATTCTAATGATTATTGCTTAATGTTCATTTTTTATTTTTTTTTATTTCAGATGAAAACTTGAAAATTCCCCAGTATATTTCAGTGAAATCTTCTCTTTTTAAAACCATAGTATATAATTATAGTTTAGATAAGTGTCTGTTTAAACACATACCAGAAGGATATGAGTTAAAATTACCTGTAAGTCTCATAATGAGTTAATGTAATAAGAACTAGTAAAAAGAATAGGAATATTCACTTAATAAAGGTTTATAATATTGATGAAATCTGAGAGAGAAAGTAATATTCTTGTGGAATGTCAAAACAGTACTCAGACAACACACATCCAGACAGAGAGGCAAGAAATCTGGTGGACAAATTCTGTTTCCTAGAAAAAAATCAGCAGTCAAAATCTTGACTTTTATCTCTGGCAACAGTGAGAAATTTCAGCCACAGTATAAGTCACATTTAATACTTGTTCATATCAGAAATGGAGAGTTAGACAAACTTTGACATGTTTGATAAAATTCTGTCAGATTCATAATCCCAATGGCCTGTATGAGGTTAAGGACACCAACTTTCTCTTCAATTTTCATCAATCAGACTTAATTAAAAATCAAAATTTATATTTAATACCAGACTCAAATATTTTGTACATTGAAAGTATTTTTCCATTTGAAAATCACAATGTTTTGATTAGGGTGTTTTATTGATTATTTTAAGAGGAATTTAACTTTTATGCTGGAATCAAGTGGAATGCTTTGACTTACAAATGTGATCTAATTTTTCACAAACACATTTTGATATACATAATTATAAAAATAAATGCTAATATTTTTCAGCTTCTCTCCCTTATATACGTTTGCATTCATTATTTGCATCTATTATTTTTCTCAGTCTACTTGGATGTGTTTTGTATAGCTTCCAATTATAAATGGATTTATATTGACTTTCTATGAAAAAAAAAAACAACCTAGTATACTTTATTTTATCTGCTTCAGTTTTATAACATTGTTTTGTTGTTTGGTTAATTTTCGTTTGCTTCAGACAAACATCTATCCACCTAATTTTGATCGTTAGAGAATATTCAGGAAGTCAAACCATGCTTATTAACCAAGAAGAAAGAGTGGTTCCAACTTCTGTGATATCCAAACTCAAATTGTATCAAAGTAAAAATTTTTAAAAATAACAACATTTATGAAGAACTACAGAATTTTGCTGCTGATGCAAGCTAAAAGTTTTATACATAAAAATATAAGCATACTATGGCAGTCTACATCAAACTAGTTAGGTGCAGTCATTTTCAAAGTTATCTTTCCCTCTAGCAATATATATATATATATATATATATATATATATATATATATAATCATTAACCATTGATTCTCTATAAACTCAATGCAACATACAAAGAGTAGTTGGTAGGAAGAAAAATAAAAAGTAAAACTAAGTGCTTGCTATCTTGGAAACCTCTCAAAGAACCAAATAGAACTAAAATAGATTTCCAAATATTTTGAGATGTTAGTTGAAAAAATATCTTTATCATTCTTTAGCATTACTGGTAATTAATGGAGACAAAAAGTATATTAACAAATGATAAAGTGAAGAAAAAGCTTAAACTGATTTGAGAGGAGTTTAAGAAAGCCCTAAAAGTGACTACTGTTGTTTACCAGCAGTAAGACAAAAATTCACATCTCTTCATATATTTTCTATCTTTTTCAAAAGATAGTTTTTATTTTTTAAAATACATACTTATAAGACTCACCAGTTACAATAAGAATACTTGATAAAAAAAAGTGCGACTGTGGATATAATGTTGTAGATATTCTAGGTCATATTCGGAAACATAGGACATAAAATGAACTGACTTAAGGGTATAAAATAAAGTATATATTTTTATTTTAGAGTGATGAGTGTGCATCAAAATGTTTGTTTATAAGGTGAATATTGGTAGTTGCTTAGAGAAAGTCTGGAGTTGGTAGTTTTGAAGTCAGACCATGCTAGGGGTAGTAGTATTTTTAGAAATAGGTCAGTGTCTATCTACTGTATTTTTCTCAGTCCTAAACAGGGCAGAAATATCATTAGTAGATGACCTCTTAACTATTTCTTCATGTGCCACACAGTGTTAATTTCTCTGCAGTAGCATCTATTGTTCCATCCTCTCCTGCCAACCATTCTTCTTTTCACTCACCTTGTTTTCAGCTCATATCCTTTTGACCAAGCTCTGAGATTGGCAGGAACATTGGTTTCAGCTAACATCAAAAGTCTCTTTTTGTCAATTGTTTTGATTGGCCCAAATTATTTTATTTTCCAATGTTTCTTTCTTTTTCATTTTTTTTTTTTTATAATGGAAGTTATGCATGGAGCCTCCCTGGTTTTTGTTAGTTTCCAGTCATAAATTAGTAGGCTCTGTTCCTGAAAACGTCCAACATTTTTCAGCCAGGATAAGTCTTTTCTTCTTTTGATTTCAGGGTTGGATTCTCATTAGTTGAGAGAAGTATAGAAAGAGTAGAAAGAGAAGTTCAGAGAGAGATAGAGTGAGAGAAATAAAGAAAGAGATAAGGGTTGAGAGAGAGAGAGAGAGAGAGAAAGAAAGAAAGAAAGAAAGAAAGAAAGAGATAAGGATTTTAAAGTAAAGTACAAATACCTTATTTTAATTTTAATTCTTTTTATTTTTGTTTTATATTTTATTTTCATATTTTATTTTATTTTTATTGGGACTCACTACAGGACAATCATTCAACTTTTGAGAGCAGTGTTATGTCCATCTAAATATGTTGGTGTTTTTGGTTTAAATATTTGCGGGGAGTAAAATATTAAAAAGAAATTAATGCATTTTTATATCACTAATATACTAATTATGGACAAATAGGTAATACTCATTTTCATGATTGAATGAAAGACTGGGCCAAGCAAAACGTCCATTCATCAGTTCACCTTGCTGTGTGACCTTAAATAGAAGATAGCAGTTCACTATTTCAGAGAAGAAATTTAACAAATCTTTGTATGGCAATTCTGTCATCCTTATTTTGTCAGTAAAATGCAGTACACTGACATGATGACTTCCTTTCCTCCCCCAAAAAAGACATTGTAAGCAAACTCAGCTGATTCATCAACTGACAGAGACAAAAGAGACAATGACTTCCCCACCTTTTTTGTCAAATCTACCTACTTACCCACCTCTATTTTCTTGACTCCATTTCAATACACTATTATTATTTATAACAGCAGCAAAATTACAGCCAATGAAAACAATCTAAAATTCCTTTGCCCAAGGCAGAGCCATTATTTAAATTTTCAAGTAAAAATCAAGGGACAATTAAAAGATGAATCCAGATTCATATCCACAAATCTTCAATGCCTATCTGGAAGGCATTAACAGCTATTTTATAATCCATTCCCAGATAAAAACGAAATGAAGAAGTTGAGTATCTAGTCTCTGTCAAGAAATGTTTTTCTTTTTTAAGGAGTTAAAAAAACTTAAAACAAAGATTGATTGCTTGATTGTCATGTTTTAACAACTTATCAACGCTGTTGGGCATTTTGTGTTAAGATATAAATGTATGTTTTCATGTTACTAAGGGTATGCAAGGAAACAACAAAAAATTAAAGAAATAAACAATTGAATTAACATAAAATACAATAAATGAAAAATCAGTGTCAATGTCTCTTGGATGAAGAAAAAGAGATGTGGAGTTGTAAAGGCATCTGGTGAGATGTACAGAAAGAGACAAAGATTAAGTTGTAACTTACTTAAGTGATGACATTGGAAAGCTGGTCAAGTCTGATGCCTTTGGAGATGGATGGTTGCTTTTTGATGAGCATGTGAACTCTGGTCAAGATGTCATTCAACTGCTGAATCTCTTTTTGATGAGCCTATATGACATTTTTGAGGCTAAAATAGACTCCAGTTTTCATTTTGTTTCTTTAAATGGGACTAGGTGCTATTGAGTGGAAATTCTGCATAGTATTGTTTTTTTTCTTTGAGTATATGAGTAAATGGAAGGTATATGCAAAGCCTTGAGCAGCTTATGGATTTTTAGTTGAGTTTTGGGTATCTGGAGCATTCACATCTGGCTAGTGATGGAAATTAGATTAGTGTGAATCAGAAAAAGATCTGATTTTGGGAAGAATGTAACAGTTACATCACTCTCCAGTTATGAATCTAGAATGGAGTTATTTAGTGCTATAATTTGTGGTATAGACCAATCCCCTTAAAGTAGTCTAGGATAGTCTTTACTTTTATTTTTTTGAAAAAGTCATCTTGATGAATCATGTCATAACGTCATTGACATATAGGGACAAGGTTATGATAATGAGGATATGTTTTATAGTATATGCTTCCTTACATGCTGTGCATTCAAGAGGATGTTAACATTTAGGAGACATGAGTGATTGATATGTGTATCTTATTCTGATTCTTGATAGGACAGATTCCTCCATCCAAGAAGGTCTGAGATCATGATGCGATAATCTTACTTATTATAAAATGCAGATTGTGTGTGTGTGTGTGTGTCTGTACGTTTATATATTGGATCGGATTTCCTACATTTTTCAACTGATTTCAACAAAACTTCACAGAACTGCATAGAATTACCTTGTGGTGGTTCTGACAGTGCCAAAAATTGGAAAAACACAATTGTTTTTGCACGAAATCAATTTGAAAACACGATAAAACATGATTAAGTCGCCAGAGTGAAAGGGGGACAACTCATATCGAGTTATACTTATTATAAAACCCAGGTTGTTTGTGTGTGTGTGTGTGTGTGTTCGTTTATATATGGGATTGGATTTCCTACATTTTTCAACCGATTTCAACAAAACTTCACTTTTTTTTGGCGGGTAGTGTTTCTTAATGTCTTGCACACTTTTTTCTTTATTTTTACATTCAGAATGCTTTAAAAATTCCATTTACAAGACAATTCTTTATAATAAAATTCTATCCAATTGGTAGACTCATAATGATTGAAAACAATGTTTTTGTTTGAGTTTGGGTTTGTCCAAAAAAAAAAAAAAAAAATACTAATTAAGACATGCGTGTCCGTCAACCTTAAACAATAATCTTTGTCAATTTTATATTTCAGTCTTTATGATAGTTGATACTTGATCTATCTCTTACTGTTACATCCCCGGGCAATGCCAGGCCTTCCTGCTAGTCCTAAATAAAAAATGTTTTGTAAAACAAATAAGATGAATATTCACTGTTATATTGGTTTCAAAAAAGAATTTAGAATTACATATCTATTTTGATAAGTAAAATCAGGTTCAATAAATATAATAGACCAAGTCACTAGGCTACTGTGTGATCCTAAAAAGGACACTAGTTTTAATTTAGGCCATACTAATAGTTGCGAGTAAAAATTTTGAATATATCTATTAAAGAAACGAAAACGGAGTCCTTCTCCCATGATATAGAGCCACAGCCACACCATGTTAGTGGTGCGGCTGTGATTTCCATAGCAAGTAAATTTTTATTGGAAGGAGTTGTCAGCTCCACTCCCAACTGGTTTTGAATTCAGAATTATCCTTCTCCTATCCTAAATTGAGGGGGTGACTAATACCAGGCTGATGCTCTTTTTGATAGAAATTTTTCTGTTGAGCAGTCCCAAATGAAGCCTTGGCTAAGTAGTGATTGCTCTGAACCTGTAATAAACTATCTGAAAATAACTACAGCTGGATTGCAGTAGATATGTATTAGTGCCAATTATTTCTTATTAATGCTTATACAGATCAAATTTATTTCATACCAAGGAGATGCAAGGTTAGAAAAATTGAATACATATAAGAAATTGACTAAATTTTCTTTGTGAATTAAAAACGGGGGTGGGGGAATTTCATTGATAATGTGTAAACTTCAAATATAGGTTTAGGTTCTTTTTTGCATTTGATATTCATGTTGATTTAGTGACAAAAATATATGGAAAATAATTACAAAGGTAATTAAACCGAAGCATAATCAATATTCTGCAAAAAATCATTACAGACACCATTACTAATTCCACAATTCTACATTATATAGATTCTACCTACAATGTTGGACTATGTCAATACCTCTAAAATTGAATTCATAGGCTTCAGCTAGAAAGATCCAATATAAACTCTTTCAGGTGAATCAGTCAAATATGTTGAATCTTTTACATACCTAGGAAGCAAAATAAATTCTACTGAAAAGGATGTGAAAATGTGCATAGCTAAAGTCTGGGCTACCTTGAATAAAATGGACGCATTCTGGGAATCTGATCAACAAGACAATCTCAAATGGAAACTTTTTAGAGCCACTGTAGAGGTGGGATTAATGTATGGTGCCACTGCTTGGATAATCCTAAAATCCTAGAGTCTAAGCATGATAGAACCATCACTTAGATGCTGAGAACTATACTTAACATCTCTTGGAGACAACATCCAACTGAATCACAGTTCTATGGACCAATTCCTGATATTTCTAGAATCTTACATGAATGCAGAATTCACTTTGCAGGACACGGCTGGTGAGCAAAACAAGAACTTATGAGTGATCTACTTCTCTGAACACCTAGTCACGTAGCAAGATGGGACGGTCTCCAAACAATCACCTACATTGACCAGCTATATTATGACACAGACTGCTACCCTAATGACCTTCCAACTTTGATGCAGAACTGTGATATTTGGTGTGATAGACTCATGAATATCCAAACTAGTTTGACTGAATAATATAATAGTTTAGTGGTTGTATTAACTATGAAGTAAGTGAAATTTAGTGTAATTAGTTCAGAAAATGAAATTAACGAGTCAAGTTCAAATTCTGTTTTATTCAATTTCACACATATGCCACTAGGAAAGGCATGAACACATCTTCACTGCTATTGTAAAAATAGAAGAGCCTGTAATGCCTTAATAAACATAAGCAGCAGCCCCGGGAGTATAAATGCAATAACTCCCTTCTAGTTTTCTTCCTTTTGAAGTATGTGATGAACTATTCACACTGAAGCAAAAAGGATGCTTGGATGCTTCACACATAAACCCACCTACACAAGCAAGTTACACTCAAATACAATCATTTATAATTTTTGTTTTGTATGCAATTTAATGCAAGGAAAAGAAACTCTTAAACTTTCATTTTGTTGTTTTGTTTAATAAATGTTATTTTGCATTGCAAATCAATTGGTCATTTTGCGAATGTACCTTTTTCACCATCATTATTTCATGTATTACAAAATATTCTCATAAGAAACCTTACATTAATTATAGAAGTAGCCAACACATTAAAAGCCAATATATGCGATATACTATATGTCTACAACATAAGAGATACCTCAAATAAAACAGAAGAAATAGGGTTCAGTGATATAAATTTATTACAAGTGCAATGCTGCAATTATGTAACAAATCTAATGTTGCAAATATTCCCTAGTATTCCCTTTTCTAAAATTCATAAAACTTTAACAACTGTGCAAAAAGCAGTGAAAAATTAAATATTTTATAGCAAGTTATTATTTCAAGTAGGATATGGAAATTATTTTCACAGAAAAAATATAATTCACCGAAGAATAATTTTAATGAATTCCATGTTACATTTTATTTAAGTTGGAAGAATCTCAAATAACAGTTGAATTGTAAATATTTGATAAACAAGAGTTTTTAAATTCTCCTCAGGTAAATTGTGCTGTGTCATTTTTTATGTTAAGAAAAATCATTTTGCAATTCTTTATTACCTACTTTGTTATTTCCCTTTCATATTGATATTTATTAGGATGTAAAACTATAAAAGAATTTGTCCTTTTCTATAAACTTATGTACATATTAAATAGGTAGGTGCACATTATACGTACTAGATTTAAAGTAAGTGCTTTTGAGTTGGCTTAAAAATGTATCTTCCTTATGGATAAATGTTTGATAATGTGTGTCCAATTCAGTACAAGCTGAGACACAAATAACTGCTCATTATTCAAACATAAAAATTCAGCCATTATTTTAACATACATTGAAACATATCTATTTGTAAAAATAGTTGCAAAAGGCTTCCAAACATTCTTTTTTTATATTGTTTACAGTTTAATTAAATATGATGGCTCAAACAAAACATGATCAAATTGTTGCATTGAAAATGGCTGGTATGAAGAATTGTGAAGTGATAAAATAATTGAATGTTGTCAGAAATAATGTGTAGAAAAATTTCAAGAGAAGCAAACAACCTCACTAAATTCAATAAGAAACTATTCTGTTCATACCAGGAAAGTCATTGAAGCCATCAAGAAGTGAGTGAAAAGAAATCCATGAAGAAGATGGTGAAACAGATATTTCAGATTGTTTGCTAAGAGGGATTGTGAAAGAGGATTTAGGGTGAAAAACATGCAAAATTCAATGATGACAGTTGCCTACAAGCAAAATGGCTTAGCAGAGAGAAGAAAGATTTTGGAGGAGATACAGTGTACTGCAGAGAAACTCTTTATTTGGTTAGACAAGAAGTTTTTCACTGTGAAGGCTATGGCCAACTACCAAAACAATAGGCTTCATGACACTTCACCAGGAAACATTCTTAAAGGTGTCAGAATGCATTTCAAGTGACAGAAACCAGCTAATATCATGGTTTGGGCTGCTGTTATGAATGAATAAATACAAGTATGAAGGAGTGCTGAAAAATTCTCAGGCTGACTAAGAAGCCCTTCCAAAAGAAATTTGATGTTTGATCAAATTTTGGGAAGTAGGTTGGGCTTAGAATTTTTCAACATTCTCTTGTAGGTAGGAAAAGTAAATGTCATTAGACTGTCATCAGTTCCTAGGATACATATGCAAGTTAAACCAGATTGATAGATGAGTAAATGAAAAATATATTTTATACTACTTTAATAAAGAACTCTCATTCACAAACACATTTCTCAAGACAGGTTGGCCGGATGTGAGCACTAAGAAAGCAAAGCGCAAAATAAAAAAGCCATCATCTATGCAGAAGATGGAGGAAAGCAAAATCATATTTTGGTGGGAAAGTGACTAAAGTCAGGATGCCAGGTCAGGATTGATTACATTACAGATCCTTCTTTGGATTTAATCAAGAATCTTGATATATATAGTAGGAGCACCAAACCAGAAATGGCAGCAATATTCAATGCACAAACAAATGGTACATCTATAAATGTGTAAGATGGATTCTGATGAGAAAAAAGGGTCTAGCATGACACAGTGAACAAACCTTCCTTGTGTTAAAATTAATATGTGTTTCCTTACCTGGAGTTTGAGCATCAGCAACATTGTAGAAATCCAGAAGAAAAAAGAAGAAAAATTACTGTGTGTTTTTTATAGACACAGAGATTTTAGAACCCCTCCACTCATTAACTATAAAAGATGCCACCTGTTGGCAATGATGGGAAATGGGTGTTGTGTTTACTAAAGGAAGAGGAGAAGGAGGTGAGTGAATCTGCACAATGGGTATTGCTTCTGTTGAAGACTTTGTTGCAACTAAACTATCAGCTGCATTCAGTCACTATCATTGGTCAATCATGGGTAAAATCCTGTTACCAATAGATGTGTGAAAAGGCAACATTTTGCAAAAAATACACCCTAAACTATGTCAGAAGAAGTGAAAATTATTGAAAAGTTGCTATGGCAACAAACCAGATTTAAGTCAAAGATCTGCAAGGAGATAGGATTGAAAACTTTGAGAAACCTGACAACAGATGTGTTCATGGAACACAGGGATAGCATTAAAAAGTGGTTATGCTGCCTAGATGAGTTAGAAGGAGAGATAGCTACAGTTTGTCTTGAGACTACAGGAAGCTGGGAGGACTCAATCAGAGTTTGAGTTTAGGTCATTGGTATACCAGGATTTATCACTCATGGCTGGATAATTTGAGGATGATTCTGAGATCAGGAACTCACCAAAGGTGTCAAATCCCAACTCTCATATCTCAACCACCCCGCTGAAACCTTTCATGAGGGAACCCTCCTTTAGTGGTAGAGCTATGCAGAATAAATCTGCCATCAAGAATTTCTTGACACATTTTGAGAATTATGTAGCCTGTGTAGGATCTAAAGCAACCAGATTCCAATACTTTAAGTGCTGTTTTAAGGACTTTCAATCATTCAACATCTGTCAATCTGTGACCAGAATTACAAAGTCACATTATCCTTACTTAACAAGGAATTTTTGGATGAGGGTTCATAGTGGATGAGACATTGAAACAAATTTTGCAGTATAACCATCATCTGACTCAAGATTCAAAGATGTTAAAATGTTCTTAAATAGAATAAAAGCTAACTTATTCGATTTAAGGAACATATTGATGGTTACATGGTACATATTGATGAATTACATGGTATTTTCAAAACTACCTGAAGAATTGCAAAGAGAACTTATACAGCAATATAATATCAATTATCCTACATTAGACAACATTCTGCAGAGTTATATCAACATTATTAAAACACTGGGGAAACTAAGGGTCAAACCTGTTCATTCAGGCCCTTATAGAATTGGTAATTCCATGCCCTTGAAACCCAGATTAAAAAACAAACCCTCTTCTGCTTTGGAAAACTTTTCTACCTGTATCAGGAGGGAGCTTGTTAAGCATTGTAAATTTTGTGTGGCAGATGGACACTGGAAGGCTGATTACCTGAGATATGTTTTTCACCAGGATAGAGTAGAAGGGTTTTCTGTGCTTAAATTATGCCTCCTTTGTGCAGGTGAGAGGCATTCTGTTGTTAACTGCCCAGGCAAGAGGGGAAGATTTCTTTGGCTCTGTAGATACTGTTCATCTTGTAGCTACCACAGTGCATTGTGTCTGGATGTTGTACATAAAAAATCTGTTAACACTTGTATTAATAAGTGTGAGGGATCAGCACTATATTTTACCTATTTACAGTGTCTTACTGAAAAGAGGAAAAGGATGATGTAAGTGTAACTGCTTATTGGACTCTGGAAGCCAGAAGGCATATTTTTCCAGTCATATTTTGAAGTCTCTTAAATGTGACCCTCTTGCAGGTATAGCATTGAATATGCTATCAGTATGTACCTGGATACCCACAAAAAACGTTTACGGAAGTGGTTTTTGGAAGTGGAATTGGTTCCGGGTGCCATGAGATCCCTCCCAGTATTGAATGTCTATTCGCCATGTGACAGAAGTTCTCAAACTTTGGCCAGGTTATTGAGAATCTAAAGGATCTCGGTTACTCTCTTGCTGCTGATATTGAAAGTAATTCACATGTTGGGAACCTTCAGGGTTTGTTAAGTGTTGACCTGATCTACTTTATCAAACCCTTGAATTTGATCAAGTTTCTTCATGGTTCTGCCAGGGAAACCACTAAGGGTATTATCCCTTTTGGAAACAGCATTCATTTTTTTGTATCCTCACCAGATTGTCCCAGTAGAATCTTCTGCATTAAATGCTACAGATTATAAAATTGTGATTCCAAAATGGCTTCCTGTCTTTCTTATGTAGTAAATTTTGTGTTAAAGCCCAGATATTCTCATGCTGATCCTTTGGAAACTCATTCAAGGAAAGTTCTGTGAAACAAGGCATTGAACAATTGTTTTTCATTGAGACTCTGGGACTTACTGAGGAAAAACTTTTTGAGCACGATCAGGAAAATATTAGAAAATACAAAGAGTTCATTGTCTTTAAAAACAAATGTTACTTCACCCCTTGGTTGAAAGACAAAATACATTTGGATCCTCTAAATTACTCCATGGCACTTGGAGTATTGGCTAGAATTCTGAGGTGAAGCATCCAGTATCACGAAGTGTTGTGAGATTAAGAGAGAGAAGAAATAATTGAGAAAACAGAAGTACACCCCCCCAACTAATACAAAAATTATATTTTGTTACCTCATTGTCCTGTCTTCAAAGAAGGTGAATAATCCATGAATAAAATAAGAACAGTTTTTAATTGCTTGCTGAAAACCAAAGGTACTATTTCGCTAAATGAGGTTGCTTACCGCTGCATTAATCTCATAGATTTTTTAAAACTTGTTATTGTTCTGTTCCAATGTTGCTGAGGATGAGATTGTCATCCGAGAAAGACAAAAATAGATTTTGTTTTTTCTTGAAGAAGGGAATTCAATTACTTTGCTATCATTACTGTTCCCTCATTTTTTGGATTTAATGCCTACCTATTTATCTTGAACTATGTACTAAAGCATCATGCTGTGAGATACTCTGAGGATGAGTGTACTAATTATACTCAATAATAATTTTTACATGGAGAACTTGGTTAAGACCTGTTATAACACCCAGAAACTAAAATCCCTTTACTTTGAGTCCATAAAGTGGATGAGTTAAGGTAGTTTTCAACTTTGTTTTCGTAACACCAACTGCAATGAACTGAGAGAGAAAATAAGAGAGGATGGTAATCTTGTGAAATATTTGTTTTTGTGTGAAAAGTTCTTGGGTTGTGAATATAATCCTTACCATGACTTATTGTGTGTTTCTCATGATTTCAATGACTCCAAGGCTTCTTCCAAGAGAAGTATACTTTCTGAGATATCAGAAACTTTGACACCTTATCTGTATCTTCCTGTCACCTTACAGGCCATATCCTCATTAGCAAACTTTGGAAGTTTAATTTAGATTTAGACAAACCTATTCCTCATGAACAACTATTAAGATGAAACATATTGTTCAAGGATTTGTCCCTTCTGAGTGCTTTGTAATTCCCCAGATGGGCACTAAATGAAGGAGAGGATTCCTCATTAATTTTGTTTTGTGATGCCTCAAAACAGGCATATGGATTTACAATATATTCTGTACAAGAAGGAATGTTCTCCCTAATTTTTGCCAAGGCTAAAGTGCCCCCCACCCTGTCAAGGAAAAAAATGTTGCCTACTTTGGAATTATTGTGTGGTGTCTCTTGGGGATTTAAATATGTTGCTCCACTATTGTGTACATTTTATCATGTAATTTTTGGAGAGATAATTATTGCTGTGTCTGCTCAGATTGTTTTTTTGTGTTTGCTCTCAGATATAATTAAGACCAAAAATAATTTTGTTAAGAACAGAGTCAATGACATTAGAGAAATCAAAAGAGAAATTGTGACTAGGTTCTCCATCAGAATCCTCTTTAAATATGTGACTACAGATGCTAATACCACTGACACGATTACTTGAGACATCTTGCTTAGCAAATTCAAAACCAATTTTTGCTTTAAGGTAAAGGGGCCAAAGTGGCTATCTATTCAATCTATAGACTGTCCAGCCAGTGACTTAAATTGTTTAAGCCAGGAAACAAAAATATTATTCAATCAGTTGTGATTTTTGGTTCACTTACCAAAAAAGTAGAACCTGTAGTGAAATTTTAAAGATATTCTTCTCTCGATAAATTGTTGAGAGTGACATTGTATATAATATCATTCATTAATTAACTGACATTTTGTTCTTGATTGCAAGTAGTGTGTTTGTTTCAGCTGATAAAAACAATGCAGCAGCAAACCTTTGTGTAAGAAAGAGAACATCTCTTGAACCCAACAAAGGATAATATTCCTGGATTAGTAAAAAAATGAATTTGTTTTGCGATGATCAGAGAAAGGATAGATAAATGTAATGTGTATGATTATGAAATTACACATCCCATTCTTCTTTCTGAAAAACACCCTCTGACTTGACTTTTACTCCTTGATTGTCACACTAAATGAAACCATCTGGGTATTGCCTTTACTCTGTGTAAAGGCCGTTAAAACTGTTATTTCGGAGTGTATATTGGGCAAAAGATTTAATTCAGTATCTTTAGCTTATCCTAAAATATCTTGCTTCCCCAAAACCAGGGTAATCTTGGCAAAATTGTTATTACATATAGGTGTAGATTTTACTGGTCACATTTGGGTGAATGCAGTTTGTAAAAACAAAAATAAATTATATTTTTTTCCTCTCTGCCCAGACGGTATTGAAATTAATGTGTTTGCTTACCTGGTGGTTAACCAATGATGACATTGTAAAAATCCAGAAGAAAAAAGAAGAGAAATTACCACAAGTCTTTTATATACATGAGGATTCTAGAACCCCTCCCCTTGTTAGCTATAAAAGACGCCACTTGTTAGCAATGGTGGGAAACAAGTTTTGTGTGTACTAGAGGAGGTGGAGAAGGGCAGATCTACCCAATGGGTATTGCTTCTGTTGGAGCCTTCACTTTTTGTAAACTTTATGGTTAACTGTGTCTACTCAACAATAAGCTGCAACAAAGAACTTTGTTGCAACTCTAAACTACCAGCTGCATTCAGGTGTTTGTCCAAGGGTAACCACCTGTTACCAATAGTTGTGTGAAAATGTGACACTAACAGTAGTCCTAGCAATTGTTTCAATATAAATAGTAGAAATGAAAGTAGGTATTTTTGAATGAAAAATCATAGAGAATTCATAGAGAAGATAGAAGCTTTCAAACAGTAAGGTTTGCCAGAAATTTTCAATTCAAAAAATCAGGATCTTTTTTGATTAATGCTTTAAGGTTTTTATATATTTAAAAACCTGTAAAAAGGTTAAGTTATCCTATTGAGTAATTAGAACCTAGGATGAAAAGTAAAAGAATAATTTTTTTGTTATAAAAATTAATGGCCTTTTCCTCATAGACTTTGGTCCTTTACTTGTAAAATCTACACAACATGCATCAAACATAGATTAAATAAAAGAAAGAACAGTTGCAGTAAACCTGATCATGTTCATGTTCATTTACATAGAGAACATACAAAGGCAAAGGGTTTGTGTGACAAGTGAGATTTTCCAGACAGAACAAGTTTGGATTGATTAATGAGATTATTTTGAGCTAGTCCAGGAAAATAACTTTGGTTGAATATCCAGTTGTAATTCATAGAGTTGAACACTGAATCTCTGGTGCTGGTTTGATAAAATTCAAGCTCTTTCTAAATTTGCCTTTCTCCTTGTTATTCATCATTTATTTTATTTTTTTTTACTTATTCACCTGCTCCTCTGTTTCTGAGTTTATATTCTTATTCTAGCCTTATTATCAATCTATTTTAAACATGGATTTATCTA
Organism: Acanthosepion lycidas; assembly: GCA_963932145.1. Classification (NCBI taxonomy): domain Eukaryota; kingdom Metazoa; phylum Mollusca; class Cephalopoda; order Sepiida; family Sepiidae; genus Acanthosepion; species Acanthosepion lycidas. The sequence goes on along the minus strand of OZ010601.1, from coordinate 51,020,499 downwards.
ACAAGATGATATTTAAGTTGAGTTTAGTCTGGTAAAAGGCCACATTTGTGAAGCTCTTAATGAGACACAAACTCACTACTGGTTGTGAGAGCAGCTTTCTTAAGATTGTACTAAACTGAATAAATACTAATTTCTAGAATATCTTAACTGTGAATAAAACTGGGAAACTGCTTTTATGTAATGGTTAAAATAGTCTACAAACACTATATACACTCAAGGACAGATAAATTATACTTTTGCACCTCACTTCAAAAGATAATATATTTCCTTCCCATGTATTAAAATTTGCATTATGACATTTTAAACTGAATGCCTAGAAACCATTATGGTTTCAGTTAAGAAAATCAACATCAATAACAGTATTTTTAATTTAATACAAATTCAAGAGGCAGTAATATTAAATTAATAATATTAAATCCACAGAAATTTGATGCTAAAGATGATAAAATTTTTGAGTCTTTGAATGTTTGATAATTCTGTAAAGTAATCATCCATCATAATTCCGTCAAGTAATCATCCATCATATCATATATTATCTTTTTCTCCATGCAAACAAAGATTCATCGATTTCCACTATGCATCTGGGCCGCCCAGTTGCTCAGGGTGATTATGGAAGTACACAATTGGTGGTGGTGGGTGTTGGGGGTTTGCAAATGTATAATAGCACTGATAAATCCCTCAAATAGTCATCTTAAACTGAAAAGAATTGTTGGCAATGCAATAGAGGACATTCAAGGACCTGTGGAATTGGGGAAAAAATGTAAATCATGAATATAGAAGAATTTGGTAAACCAACATATATATGAGTCATGTAGCAATAAATCACCTTTCATGTTAGCATTTGTTTTGCATGTACCAAATTAACAATATAAACTATTTATTTAATACCATTAATGGAGAGGGATATAGTCATACCCATATCCCTGGTACAATAAGTAAGATCAATATTTGAACTGTCTAATAATTTAAAGTATAATTTATCTAGAATTTTAGTAAAAAAAAAAAAAGAATAGTTTCATATATGACTTTTTCAAGAGAATTATTCTAGACACAGTTGGATTTACTGAAGACAATCTTCTTTTATTCTCATAAGATATTGTAAGCTCTTCACTATAGAGGAGTAAAAAGATGTGGTTGACATTTATAACCAAAATCAAAAGATGAAAAGATATGATATCATTTAAAGTCAAAAGATTTGAAAACTAAACTGATAAAAAATCAAACCAGTTGTTATATTCTGTAGCATAATATAAAAGAAAGTTTGTAGCCAATTTGGTAAAAACATTTTAGTCTTATTCAGAATAAAGCTTGAAAAAGCAGTAATGTAGGTAAACTTTCAACACAAATATAAAATTTATTTGTATCTCATATCTCATTCTTAGCTTTTTGTTTACCAGACTTTCTTTTGCAGTATAGTCTAGTTTGTTTTGTTTTACATCATACAAACATTTTCCAGGTTATTTAATGGCAAATGCTTTCAATTTTATAAACAGTAGAAAGGTAAACATAGATCATGCATACCTGAGAGTTTAAATAATCAGGCATAGGTCCAGTTAGTACAAGAGTAAAAAATATATGTGGACATAGTTCTGATTTACATGAGAGTCAACACAGGTAGACATAGGACTGGTTTGTATGTCAGTCAAGAAAGTTAGTGAAACTTGTATATATGATACATCACTAAAGATGCTGGAAAAATGGTCACTTCCCTGTACTGCTTCAGCAAATACCTATTATCCTTTACCTTTACACAAGTGCGATCAGGCCAAAAACGGGGTACTACTGCCATATATGAGCAGGAGCTGCAGAGTCTTCACTTTCCATTCTTGATAGAGTCCAAAAGCATCTCCACATTCTTGTGGGTGACAAATTATATCCCAACCTACAACCCTTTCCTCACAGAAAAGATAACATAATCCACTTGGTACATTATCACTATTTCCATGGAGATTGTTCAGATGAACTACATTCCTTAGTTTCACTAGTCCTAACCTTCACGGCTAAGACCCACCATGCCACACATATAGTAGTGAACCACCCTCATTCCCTTGTTGAAATGTACGTTCCACTCAAGTAGCTTCTTCCCACAAACCACTGCCTTGTGGAACTGACTCTCAAGAGATTGCCTCCCTGATCACTATAATATTAACCTGTTCAAGTCTTGGGTTAACCATTATCCTCCTTGCATGTCAATGTAAGTCACTTACTCTTATACAGAGTGAACATCATTATAAAAAGAAAGCACCTACTGAACTTGAAAAACCTATTTTCCTGAAAAAAATTGTTTTAAGAGAAGGATTTTCATAAATTTCAACTAAAACCAGTATTGGCTGCTTGGTCAATGAATGTTAAGAGCTTCCTTATAAGGAAAAAATTAATATTACCATTACCATAAAACTTACCAATTCAAATGCAGCTGAAAATTGCTAAACCACTAATAACCACAACCTTACAAAAGAACTTGACCTTTCAGTTTGCATACTTACAAAGACGAGAACTGAAGTCTTTACACTGTTCAATTTCCCAAATTTTTGTATATATACAACTACATAATACTGACCAAAAGTAACTTCACTGCTTGGTCAATGAATACCAAATGTTTCCTTATAGGGAATCAGCTATATTACCATAACCATTATTCTTAATCTGAAAAATTGTTTGCAAACATAATATTGTTATTTATGAGATACAAACCAGAATAAGAAATATTAGGTTGGTGTAAAAATTATGACATAATAATGTCGTTTTTTGATGTTATTACGTCATTATTTTTGCACCAACCTAATACTAAGATTGAAAAGAACATATAGCATAAGGTTTGTGGGATTGATGAATAAAGTTAAATTGGGTATATATTGGTGCAAAAATAATGTCGTTTTCTCACATATGTTACTATGTGAGAAAACGACATTATTTTTGCAACCTAATAGAATAGGAGAATATGTTATGAAACCTTAACAGAACATTGAGTGAAATTAAATTTTATATTAACCCTATAAATAAAGCTAAAAGTATTTCTTCTGTCAGATAGCTGAAAATGGAACAAGAAATGTGTGCGTTAAAAAACCTTGAAGCAAGCTGTTGAGTGAGATGAGTTATCAACTGGAAACAGCTTCTGGCCTCGGTGTCTGATTTAAAATAATCTTGTGTCCATATGAACTGAATTAATTTACATTGTCAATTTCTGGTAATAAGAATCCATATAAAGTAAAAATGGTCAGTCTATAATTTTATACCCTAAGTAAATTTATATTCATAAGAATAGATAATAAAAGCAATTCAATCAATTTGGCAGTGTATTTCTCCTCATAGGCCCCAATAACCCATTAAACTTATTTGTAAATAATAAAGAAATCTTCCACAACTAAAATCACATGACACTTGAGAGGAAAATGGCATCTGTTTATGCAAGAGTGTACTGAAATAGTTTCAGCTAAACACAAACATTTTCGGCATCCCTCTGTACCTTAAGGTCACCAAGAGACTTCTGCTTATACTTTTATTTGCCATGTCCCTTCAGGACGTTGGCAAACATGGTTCTCCACAACTTCCTACACTTTGTAGCTCTCAATAAATTTTGTCTTTTTGTCATCTCTCCCAAACCCTGCCCTGCCATAGATTCACTCAAGCTTAACAGTTAGTTTATGCTTTGTTATCCTCTATCCATCTTACCTTTGATCTATCATGTGAAGATCAAATTTTCCAAGCACTCTTTTCTCATTACATGCACTAGAATTTTCAACTCTCTCTTCCTGATGTTAATTATAAGCGTCATTTTTATTTCCATTTTCTCTAAAACTTTGTCATTGCTCACATGTTTAGTGCATGGTATTCTCAGCATCCTTCTGCAGGACCACATTTCTATTGATTCAAGTCTATTTGTCATCTATGAGGAGATTGTTCAGCATTCACTGCCATAACAGTTTAGAACTCTTTTCTTTGTTTATAACAAAATTTTTCTGTTTCTTAATACTTTGCTTAGAGTTTGGAAAACATCTTTCACTATTCCAATGCACATTGAACTGTTCTTTTTGCTAACAACCATGCGTTCTATCTTCTTACAGTTGATGTTTAATCCATTTTTCTCACTTTCATTCAAATTCTATCTTCTGTAGGAGTTCTTTTAGTTTCCTTTCTGTGCCTGCCAACAACACTGTGTCATCTGCATATCTTATGTTGTTAAGATTGTGGCTGCCAATAATGAATCCTCTTAGGACTTCTAATTCTCTCAGAATTGCCTTGCTGTTGAATAGGTCTGGTGAGAAGACACATCCTTGTCTCATACTCTATTTTATTTTTTATGCTAACAATAAAACAGGGATCATTAAGATGTTGTATTGAAAATAGTCTCTGGTATAAAAATATTCTGAAAATTCTTATTTACACTCAAAAATTGAAAAGACTGGTAAGGATTAATTAATGAAATCTGAAAAGAAATTTGTATTGAATAATGCTATTAGCTGGAATACATAGACTATATTATACTTATAAAGATAATGTCAGGTTAAAAAAGATACATTGATTACTTAAAAATTACTTTGTTTACCTTTTGGGTACTGTTGTAGCATACTTACAGATGATAATGGGTATGTCTATGTTCACATAAATATGATAGTAAATACTGTATGTTGTTTTGCAGTTGGATATTCATTGTAGAATTTACTTGACTCATTTCTAACAGTTGACTTCTACATGCTGCTGGCAAATATGTTGTTTGTGTCCTAAGTATTATTGTTCATTACCAACCTTCATATGATTATTCTATTCAGTAATCTTCCCTAGGTTACAACAGCTACAAAACTGAAGTTAGCATATATAGTCTTCAAAATGTTCCAACAAGAAATGTGCATTTCTTAAATAGGCTAACTGAGCTATGTTTTGCTGTAATGGCTTCTGATGGCTCAATGATAAAAATGATAGAATTCATTTGACTTGCAAGTGGTTTTCCAAATTAAAAAGTCAATGTAAGTTTGATTCCTGTTAGAAGGTTCATTTACTAAAGACTTTAAATCTCTAGGCCAATTGATACTAATTTCACTATTTTTTTTAAAAACATGTGATCCCACTTTATATAATATTTATCATAATAAAAATCTCTTATCACAAATTATAAAAGATTCAAATGACTTCTGGTACCCAGAAATACCCAAAATAATTTTTATTACATTCAATAAATTCTATATAAGTTGTAACAATCAGAATCAGTTTTTAATAGACTTGAGTTCATGCTAACAAAGGAAATATAGTGGGATTATTCAATAAAATCTCATTTGGTTACATTACATTAGAAATACATCCTCAGTAAATTTATATCTGTACTCACAGATGACAGAAACCAAAAGGACACTAGCATTTAGAATAAGAAAGAGACAATTGACATTTCAGAGATACATAAGGAAAGAGGGTTTGGAGAATTTAACACTCACAAGACATACTGAATACAAGAGTGAATAACCTCCCTAACAAGCTTCTGTAAATGGATGGCAGAACAGGGACTAGGAGGCATAGTAGAAGGTAAAGGTATTAATTAATAAGCTCAGTATGTGGGTTGGAAAATCCTCCCCCCATAAAAAAAAATGCCCCTCCCCCTGCAAGAACACTGATAAACAACTCTGTTTCTCTTTATATTCTTTTTTATCTGAGTCTTCTTTTATGTCCCATGCCCCTTCATGTTGTGGGTGGTTACAGCTCTCCACAACTTCCTAGTAGCTCTTTGAAAATTAATTAATTTTTGCACTTTTTGACTTTCAGTGATCCCCCCTCATGTATTGCATCCACTGCCCTGAATTATTAAAACCCCTCCACCATTAGTGCTAAAGAGAAATGAAGGTAAGAATAATGAAATGTAAATGATTTCTGGTTCTGCTGTTCAGTCTTAAAGAACCTTCCATGATTCAAGGAGATTTACACACTGTAAATTTAACCTTCAATGCCATCTGCTCTCATGGAAAATAGAAATGTGATACTTATCATTTGGTAGAGAACTCAAATATTGTTAAACGAGAAGGAAAATAAACTCTTATCATGTAAATATTTTTTAATGAAGCCCTGGAAGGATAATCCTGATAAGTAAGGCTAAGTCTTCTGGATTTGATTAAATGCAAACCTGGGTAAGAACAATGTAACAACTGGTATTTCTTCTGATTTCCATCATGTTGACTTATTCAGCAAACTGTTAATATGGAATGTTTAAAGATAATTTTTAGCTGCAATGTAAATATATATTATACAAAATAAACAAAACATTTTTGTAAAAATCTTCAATTTTACAACAAATAATTTATATAATTAGAGATTCTTGATAAAAGACAAAGAAGAATCTGCAATATTATTAATCCTAACCTGGCATCCTGACTTCAGTATTTCCTACCACCATGCCTTTTCTATAAATACTTTCATGGTAATTGTTCTCGTGAACTTTCCTCTATTATATTTAGACTTTATAAATTTAAGCACAGTACTTGATTAGTAACATGGTCTCACCATTTTACAGTTGAATTGGCTATATATAATGATAAGTTCTTTGTTAACAGTTTCTTTTCTTGCACTTCAAATCTGTGGAACTCTCTTCTGGCTTCTTGTTTTCCAGGCAACTTTGATCTTCAAAAATTTAAATGCGATATCAATTGTTATTTACTGTTGATTCTTCTTCTTTTATTCTTCTTGCTCCTTAATGTTTTTCTTTTCCCTATTCTTTCACACTCTGTAACCCCTTGTGTCTTAGTGGCTTTATTACCTTGCTTGGTGTGAAAGGATTAAAAAAATATATAGTCAGTCAGTTATGTGCCATTTGTGATACACGCTTAGGCAATCATGCATCTTTTGATATATGACTGACGAGGCAGATTTTTCCCCGTAGTAGGTTGATATTTCTTTCTGCGGTAGACCAGTTGTCATCCAAGGCTATAGAACTCGGTCTGTCTTGCTATTTACCCATAGCTGGAGAGAGAAGAAGAGGATTCATACCTTTCCCAAGGGTATTATCATGTAAGGGAATGCAATGAATTCAACTGGAATTTGAACTTGGCTCTACGATTCGAATAAAAAAAATATATAACAAAATTCATATCAAAGAATAACTTTTCTTTTTAATGCAACTTTAGTCAAATGACGAATACTGTAAAAAATGCAGAACGAAAATATTCTCAATCTTTCACACTATGTTAGATGTCAACAATAATTATTTATTATTTATTTCTGTCAACATTGCATTGCTGATATAATTGTTTACTTTATCCTTTCATATTTAAGGTTTATGAATAGGACAAAATTTGTCAGTATATTTTCAATATGAACATCAAAACCATAACATTTTAAAAACTAAAGCACAAAAATATTTTTGATGGACTAATGCAAGATTCACATTAGAAATTTAGTTATAATTAATTTAAATAATTATACTACATTGTTTGATACAAAATTGAAAGCATGAAGAAAATGACACAATAAAGTGGCACTAAAAAGATTTAAAATTGGAAGCAACAATATTTTATACCGTCAATGTTTGTTTTTAGTTCACTCCAGACTTCAAGTGGAACTCATATCCAGAATCCATCGCTAAAGATGCTGGAAAAATGATTGATTCATTCTATTGCACCAGGATGTATCTAATTTCTTTGGCCAAGCTTTGTCTTTACAAGAGTCAAATTCAACCAAAAATGGAGTATTGTTGCCATTGCAAGAACTGCTCATTCCTTTCCATCTTTGATAGTTCAATATCATTTACCTGATCTTGTGAGGGAAGATTTATTCTTCACTCTTCAGCCATTTTCCCCACAATGTTTCAAGCCTATTGCTACTCTGTTGCTATTTCCTTGGCAAATGTTCAGATGAACTCCATTCTTTAGTTTCAATTTTTACAGTTAGGACATGCCATACTACTTCCACAGAGTTGAATCATACTTATTTCCTCTATATTTCAAATGTAAGAAGGAAGTTCGACTCAGGAAGCTCTTTCCCAACTTTTTCTACTACTTTGTGGAAAAGATTCATGTGTGGATGCTTACTTAAATGCTACAAACTTAACTTCTTCAAGTCATGGCTCAGTCGTTAATTGTCCTTCCTATCATAATATTCACTTGCCACCACCTCTTATTTCTTTCATATCACACACAATATTCATCATTGTCATCAGTAACCCTCTAGTCTCTCGAGTCTGATAGTAGAGGAATTCTAATATTTGAAAAAAAACTGAACTTCAGTGAGCAATTTTTGGCATTCATTTGTTTGAATAATATTAAAATTAACACTAATAAGGAACATGAACTTTTTTGGATACAAATAAATACAAAGTATCTGACATGTTATTGGTACTGATTTGGCATCTCAGCTTCAGTCACTTTCCCACTGCCATAACATAGCTTCTCTTTGCCTTTGGTAGCTAGACTTAATGAATTTAAGTGAAGAACTAAACTATCAGGCAAGGACTCATCATTTTAAAGTTGATATGCTAAATACAACTATAAATCATATGATAACAGTTTTTTCTCTTTTCACTTCTTGCTTGTTGAATTATTTTGGTTAGATGTAACCATAAGTTCTCCAATAACAGTTTCTTTTTGTTGTGGTAAACCCTCCTACAGTATAATGAACTCTTCCTTCTCTCATAAATACAAACTGCGCGAGTCGGATACCAGTGGAAGAGGGTGAAGCGGAGTGGAGTAGTAGGCACAGTGCTAATCTACTTATTACTAACACTATTGTTTTGTATATATCTTCAGTATACTTTTTCAACCTACTTTCATCTTCCTTGTCTTTTTTTCTGGCCCCTAAACAAGCCACAACACTTTTCTTGCACTTCTCATTTGTGGAACTCTCTTCTGGTTTCTTGCTTTCCAATCAACTTTGATCTTCAAAAATGTAAATGCAATGTCAATTGTTATCTTCTGTCTTCTTAATTCCTGTTCTTTTATTGTTCTCTCACTGTAACAATGTTTTTTCTTTTCATATTTTAGGGGCCCTGATTTTCTATTTCAAATTTTCCTTGATTCAGTTTACACTTTTGGTAAATTCCGTTTTTTTCACCTTTTTATTTTTGGGAAATTTCGTTTTTTTCATTTTTATAGTATTTTATGAAAAACTTGCAATACATTATGCTATAATTATTTTTAAAACTGAAAACGAAAACATAATTCAAAGTTTTATTGCATATAAAGAAATAGGAAATATCTACAAATCTTTTTTTAAATGTTAAAATCCAGATCCAAAAATAAATTATATGTAAAAATAAAATATAAAAAATGACTAGATAATAAAACAATGGAATGTTACTGTGCATAATTATCTGTGAGGTAGAAATTTTAATCAGTGCTTCCTTGTTTAAGAACACATTCAAAACACATTAAAATTGTTTTTGTTTTTTTAAGTAAAAGTATCTATTAATTTATAATTATTGATTCATAATATAAAAATCACATTTAAAGTATCAACAGCAAATAACTTGGATCTCAATCATAAATATCTGAATAATGTCAAACATTTTGACTAAAATTCTACAAAAGAAGAATCTGAAATGTTATTGGTCCTGACCTGGCATCTCAGCTTCAGTCACTTTCCCACCACCATAACATAGCTTCCATGTGCCTTTGCTAGCTAGACTTTATGAATTTAAACCGTAATAATTAAATCTTTGTAACAAAATATCAAAAAAAAAAAAAAAAAATTACACATTAATTCAAAATTTACACAAAATAACTTATCCCAATTTGAAATACTACTTAAATTTAAAATTGCTAACTTTTTAATTTGGGAAATATATAATCTTCTAATCTCTTCTCTAAATCTTCATTACAACCTTGTGAGTTGCTTGGTGTTCTCAGGGGTAAGCCTTTCATATTGTTTATTGTGTAAATGTTTATACTGAGAAAATGAACATTCAGCATCTATGCTGGTAACAGGCATCCATATGACCTTATTGGCAATCTGTTCCAGAAGAGGAAATCTGCTCTTATTTGCATTCCAAAATTTAAATTTTTCTTACAATGGTGAACCACTGAAGAGGATGCAATTATTGATCTGGGAGAATTGCTGTGTGACAGTAAGCTTTAGAATAGACAAGCCACTCTGGGCATAGGATGGTGTTTTTGGAAAAAAAATTTTTTTATTTCTAAATTGTATGGTATGGATGTGATAGCATTTACTTTGCTTTCATATTCATAACACAAGGTTACAAGTTGTTTAGAATCTTTTACTTGTAAATTTTGTGAGGCCTTAAAGGAAATGAATTTGTTAAACTTATTGGTTTGATTTTCATCTCTCTCCCCTTCCAATTTTGATAACAACTAGTGTCTATCTTCCCCATCTCCACTTTACAAATGGATCTTGGTGGCCATGACCAAGCTGTGACCTTCCGACTTTCATCCTGTTTGTTACATAGAGTTTCTTAGAAAAGTTTTAAAATATTTAAAAATAGACTAGCCAACATATTCTCAGAGAATTGATGAACCAGTTTTCTTTTTTATGTAAGCATTTTTGTTTTTAATTCTTTTTCAGGTCTTAAAAGGAAAAATAACTACAAATATTTGTAAAAACAAATTTTAAGGAAATAACTATATTATACTATTGTTATATCTATTAAAATTTTTAACAAAATCAGAGAAACAGTTATTAAGTTTTGAAAGAATTAAAAGTTTTTTTTAAAAAAACAAATAATTAATTTGTTATTTATAATTGAAAATTACATTAAAAACCCAGATTCCATTTATTTCTGTGATTGCAGAAAATTTTGTTCCCCTATATTCTCTCACACCCAGTAACCCCATGCATTTTTGTGGCTTTGTTGCCTTGCTTCGGGTAAAATGATTTAAAATAAAGAAAAAGGTTATAGTTAAAAACTCTGTTTCACTTCTTTTTTTTATTCTTGTAGTTTTTTGTAAGATGAACTGCCAATCTGATTTTTATAAAGAACTAATTACAATGTTAAATTGCTATGCAATGTCTATTCTTTTATATGGCAAAGAATGTTGGAGAATTTCCTTAAAGATGAAGTTACTCAAAGTGACAGAGATGTGGTTCTACAGAAGGATAATGAGAATAACACTGACTGAACATGTGAGCAATGAGAAAGTTTTAAAGAAAATGGGAACCTAAAGAACAATTACAATCAGTCTGAAGTTATATACAAATCACATAAATCTCAATTTGCTTTGAACAATTTTTGTCAAATTTGAAATGATTAATTTAGAAAACAAAGCTTGAGTTATATATATATATATATATAATATGCATGCATATTAAAATAATATTAGTTTAAGGACACTGAAATCTATTAAATATTATTTTTTCCATTTTCTTCATAATTTTTGTTCAAACATGGGTAATGGAAAGATCTAATAAATACTGAAAAACAGAAAATAACAGTTACTGAGTAAGGGAATGTTCACATTGGAGCTATAAAAGGAGCTTTGGAGAGATCATCAAATAATAAAGAGGGTTGTTGAAAATATAAGTTGAGAACTAGAAACAAAGGAAAAAGCTTTAAGAACTTCCTCAAGGAGAACATAGGCTATGGCAAAACAGCTACTTTTTAATTGAGGGAGTTAAGAAGGACAAAAGGTGTAGAATAATTCGCAAATTGAGAAAGAAAATCTCTTGGCCAAACTCCTCTGAATTAAGCAAATAATCTAAAGCATTGAAATTAGGCCAAGAAATACATGAAAATTGATTTTTCTAAAGCAATTTTCATGTATGAATCTCAGATGACACTTGGACCCTACAGATGAGCTAAACGATAGATTTTATCTGATGTCAATGTGACTGTGGCTAAAAGAAGGCAACAAGGAGATGGCAGTGTGGTGATATGTGCTGGAATTGTTGACCAAACCATTATTGGATCATTCAAAATTGTTGAAGGGTTTATACTGAAATGTGTTAACTATGTGATTTCAGGGACAAGACTTTCTTTGAATGGTACAAGTCCCAGGCTTGCAGTTTCAAAGTGAAGTGTGCATTTATGCATGATAATGCCCTTTCTCAAGTATCTATAGTTACCCATGAAATTTTTGAGTATAAATGATTTTCAGGAGAGAAGATAATGGAATGGCTACAATCAAGTTTGGATCTGAATCTGATTGAAAATCTATAGCCAGTTGTGAAGATGAAATTAAATGAAGCTGGTAGACAATATGACAGCTAAGCAGACCTAGAGGAGGCAATTAAAACCACTATGTTAGAAATTGAACCTGCTGAAAAAAAAATTAACAAAATCAATGGATGATAGACTGCTGACTGTTATTTAGAAGGGTTATTGTATAAAGATGTAAATTTCTCAAAGACTTATCATATATATTTATTATTTGTCCTACTATAGGTGTTGAACAAACTTTGATGATTTTATTACTTTGTTATTGAAGTAAAAAATGATTTTCTGGTTTTGCATAACTTCAGACTTCAGTTTTTATAATAAATTCAATAACTTAAATAAAACATACTGAAACTACCTAAAAATAACTCAAGTTTTGTTTTGATTTTTAAATTAATTGTTTAAAATTTTACAAAATTTTTCGAAGCAACTTCAAGTTATTGAGGTTTATGTGATTTGAATAATAACAGACTGTATATTTATAGTCAGAAAGAAAAAGTGGACCTGGAGAGTTTAAAACTCACCAGACATTGAAGATAGAAGGGACAGAGGCAAACAGTGAATAAACCTACATAATGGGTTCATGTGAATGGATAGCAGAGTGTGAATGAAAAAGGTATATTATGGAGTGAGAATTTGTTTAGAGCTACAAGGTGAAGAGAATGATTGCCTATACCCTGAAGGAACATGGCACATAAAAGAAGTATTCTTGAGAAATCTACTAAAGATCATGATGTCTGTATTAGGCTATTAAAAGAGAGGAGTGGTCTGTCTATAAGCACAAATTGAAGTGCCCTGAGATGGTCAATGCAGAGACTAAATATAAAAATATTGCCTGAAGATATTTGGATTTTCATACTTTGTTTCTAACTAAAATCTTGGGTTTCATACAAAATTTCAACCAGTACAACAATAACAGCATTTTATAATAAAATTTTATTCTAAATATCCACATAAAGCAAAAGGCTTACTGTCTAGTAAAACCTTTTGTAACTGTTATTTAGAAATAATAGAAATCACTGGACATACTTCTAAGTTTATAAATAAAATTCTTAATCTTTAGTAAAATATGCCCAAATAATTCACCACTTAGACTTAACAGCTGTAAATCTAAAAATCAAATTTTGTATTCTGAAATTTTTTTTAATCATTTCACCCAAAGCAAGGCAATAAAGCCACTAAGATGCAAAAGTGTGAGAGGATATGAGAAAAAGAAAACAGCCATTAAGGAGAGAGAACAATAAGATAACTATTGACATTACATTTATATTTTTGAAGATCAAAGTCAGCTGGAAAGCAAGAAACCAGAAGAGAGTTCCATAAGCAAGAAGTGTGAGAGAAGAAACTGTTAGCATAGAACTTACATTTACATATAGCCATTTCAACTGTAAAATGATGAGTCCTTGCCATCAAACTAGTATGTTTAAATTCATAAAATCTAGGTACGAAAGAAGAAAGCTCATTAGAACAATTGCCAGGAAAATATTTATAGAAAAACACAGGCAAGCTTTGTTACGGCAATGGGAAAGTAACTGAAGCTGAGATGCCAGATCAGGACCAATAATATTGCAGATTCTTTGTATTTTAAGATTCTCTAAATACATATCTGAAGCATCAGACCGGATGTGGCAGCAATATCTAATGGTGGAATGGTAAACATATAAATGTTCAAGATAGAAATGATACTAACTTAATTTTTTTTATATAACAATGAATAAAAAAAACATACAACCATGTACTATTTCAGATAGGTAAGCTTTTATTTAACACAATTGGAACACTTATTGTTAAGCCTTAATAGGTCACAAGCATAAAGCACACTATTGAATCTATCACATAAAAAAACTATGTGACTTTTATATATTATTGCTCATACAAGAAGAATTCCCTTTTTTAATAACAATATATTCTGATGCCATGGTAACAGGATGCATTACTTAATGGCAGTAAGCAAATGGCTCATTAGTAAATAAATGAGATCAAGCTGATAATTTTTTTCTTTTTTCTTTTTTCTTATTAGCTTTCTTTGTATATTTTTAGGTTAATAATTTAAAAACAAACCCAGAATTCTTTCTTTCAGTTAATTGTAATGATAAAAATTCAAGATTATGCTTACAGAAAATCCATTTAATACAACTGCAAATATTGTCAGATTTTTGACAGAACAGGTAAACCTTTACAAAATATATTCTTGGTAGTTCAAAATTTTCAATTCATCAAATATATGCACATTCTGGTTTTTCTGTTTTTTCTATTTTAAAAAAAAAATCATTTCACCCCAAGCAAAGTACACTAATACACAGGAGGCGGGGGGGTTACAGAAAGTGAAGGTGAGGGAAAAGATTGGTTATAGGGGGAACCAAGTAAAAGGATAAAATATGAACAGGGTTCAAGAATATATAATCTGGCAACTAAACTCTCGTAGTCCAGGCACCAGGTAAAAAAGCTTGTCAGAGCAGTAACCATGAAAATATTTGTAGAAAAGACAGAGGGAAGCCACATCATATTGGTGAGAAAGAGACTGAAATTGAGATGCCAAGTCAGAATCGATTTCATTGCAGTTTGGTCAATAATATGTGGATTGATTTAAATTTATATGTAGCTATAAGCATAAACAGTTTATTAAAACTTCCAAAAGGATATGAAAAGTCTACAGAAAGATGATTGCTTTAAATTTTTAGAAAACTTTATGAAATTAAGTAAGAAAGAAAATGAAGGGAACTAATCTTCAATATACCAGATTATTTGAAGAAAATATTACAAACTAACCTTTAAATACTAGCAATATACCATATATACTTGTGTATATGTCTAATTCATGCATAGTGTGACCTCTGAATTCTTTTGTGTAAAGACTGATTTTTTCATATAGTTTGTGCATAATGCAAACTCAGTCTCTGAGCAATATTAGTAGGTCTACTGCAGTCAAATATTGCAGTACTGGGCATAATCCTGGACTTATTTTATAGCAAATAAATGACCTTCATTTTTTTTTGTACCATTAAGGTTAGCCAAAAGTACCATGAAAATGTAGGCCTATCAGGTAGGTTATGGCCTCTGAAAATGAATGAATTTTAACCACTCTAGAAAAAATTTACATGTGCATAGTGCAATCAGTCTCTGAAAATGCTTGACTTTTAACCTCTTCAAAAAAATTATGTGTGCCCAGTTATTTTTTGTGTAAAAACTGATCATAAAACGTCACATTATACTCACATTATACAGTAAGAATTTGCATTTAAAATGCAAAAAGACCTTTTGAAAACTATCTGTATATAGAATAAAACTAAAATAATATAATTACTGACTAAAATGATGTTTAGACCAATGAATATAAGTGTATTATATTTGTGCATTGAATATTGTTGCTACATTGTCTAGTGCTTCTGCTATGTATCTAGAGATTGTTGGCACAATCCAAAGAATAATCTGCAATGTTATCAGTCCTGACATGGCATCTCTGCTTTAATCATTTTCTCACTGTGCCTTGTCTATAAATAATTTCATAGTGATTGTTTTGATGAGTTTTCTTTTTTTAATATTTCAACTTCTTGAATTTATGCATAGTACTAGATTGGCTGTTAGGTCTTATTTTAAAATTGAATTTGCTACTGTAACTATAAGTTCTATTCTAATATTTTCTTCTTTCACACTTCTCCCCTGTGGAACTCTCTTTTAACATCTTGCTTTCCTGACAACTATGATCTTCAAAAATTTAAATCAACATTAATCTTCATATTCTGTATCTTTAACTCCTGTTTTTTAATTCGCTTTTTTACTCTATGTTTTCTAAGTTTGTTTCACACACAGTAACCCCTTTGCATCTTTGTGGATTTATTGCCTTGCTTGGGGTGAAATGATTGAAAAAAAGAAAAAGTGATCTAAAGTAGATATTTTCTCTTATAATTTTGCTTATGACATTGATTAAATCAACATATCTTATGCTGAATCCTTACATATATTCAACTGCTTTGAAAAAAACAATAGTGGCGAACAGTATAAGTTAAGAGAAAACCAGATGTTTGAATTTAGTGAAGCAATCTAATAAAAGAAACATAACTTAAATGATGAAATAGACTGCTTACATTGTTCAATCTTGTGCTGCATATGCAAATGTGGCAAGTGATGAATAGTAACTGTCAAAAAATACTGCAGGTTCATCAAAGAGCAAGTCAGGCCTCTTTGAACCAGGATTTGACAGGATTCTCAGGAGAAACTCATCTACTTGGCCTGATTCCATTTTTCTAATCTAGAAACTATTTCACAGTTCCTTTTTTACTTTTCTTTTTGGATTCCAGAAAAAAAATGGATGACAAAGAAAGTGAGACAATCAAAGAGTTGCTTTGATTGTTGCAATGACATAAAGCTATATAAAAAGATGTCTTTTATTTATTTTTTTTATCATGTTTCAGCAGTTCTTTTTCAGAATAACATGTGCAAGAATAATCAGCATTTGTTTCCTTTAGAGAAAAGATGATTTCTTATGAAAAGAACTAACAATAAAATAACAAGAACAAAACTACTAAAATAAAACAGTCTTATGGAAGATGAGATTGACTATCAGTATCTGTACTTATGGAAGCAACTTGCTATTTCTATATAATTTATTTTGATTTAAATGATAGACTTTTCTACAACATTTTTATAATAACTTTAATTTTTTTATTTTTATTATAACTTTTCTATAGCATCCATCTTCTTCTATGAGCCATGTCCCTTGAGGACATTGGTGACTATGGTTTTCTATAATTTCCTGTCCTTAATAAATTTTGTCTTTTTGTTATCTCTTCTAACACTTTCTCTGCCATATATTTATTCAACTTTGCTAGGTATGTTTGGCATTATATTCCTCTGCCTCTCTTGCTTTCAATCTGTCCTGTAAATATCAAATTTTCAAAGCCCTTTTTCCTCATTATGTGCCCTAGAAATTTTAACTATATCTTCCTGAAAAGTGTTATTTTTATTTCCATTTTCTCTAAAACTTCGCCGTTGCTCACATGTTTGGTACATGGTATTCTCAGTATCTTTCTGTAGAACCACATTTCTGTTGCTTTGAGTCTCTTCTTCATCTGTGTGAAGATTATCCGGCATTCACTGCCATATAGGAGGACTGGTATTACATAACAGTTCAGTATTCATTTCTTTGTTTCGAACAAAAATTTTCTCTCTTAATATTTTGCTTAGCTTTTGGAAGGAATCTTTCAATATTCCAATGTACATTTCAGTGTTGCACTTTTTGTCCTCTGTTAAAAACTTCCCAAATATTTAAAGTTTTGTACATGTTTGATTTTGGCATCTCCAATTTGTAATTTGCATTTTGGGCTTTTCCTTTTTATAACAATCTTACATTTCTGTCTTCCTCCTTTCATTCACTACCTTCTGTAGGAATTCCTGTAGTTTCCTTTCTATGTCTGCTATCAACACTGTGTTATCTGCATATTTAATGTTGTTAAAATTGGGATTTTCAGTAATGAATCCTGGTAGGACTTCCAGTTCTCTCAGAATCGCTTCACTGTATAGGTTGAATAGGTTTGGTGAGAAGACATGTTTTTGTCTTACCTCCCTTTCTATTTTAATATATTTACTGAACTCATTTTCTATATACAGGTGGTTTGTTGCCAGTATAGGTTATGGATTATTCTAATAACCATCTCTAATATGTCATGGTTACTTAGCAGTTCCAACAGTTCATCAAATACTTTTGCAAAATCTATAAGACAAAAGTACACATCCTTCTGTAGCAAACTGTCACAAACTCAAAGAACTGTAAGTTTAAATTGCAGCAAATCCACTCTTCCTCCTTGTTGGCTTCAATCTGTCCCTCTTGTTCATTGCCACCAACTTGATATGCATTGAAAGGCAAGTACACTAATCCATAGGAAGCACATTCGGGCTATTCCATCAACCCTATAGGAAGCACATTTGGGCCATTCCATTAACAGTTTTCTGTTAAAAACAATGGAATGAGTCTGCCCAGGTTATTATTTGTATCATGGAGCCAATATCATTGGCAGGTGCACACCCACAGCCATGTTGAAAGTAAGCAGATTTTTTTTCTGCATTTTTATTGCTCTTTCTGACATCATTCTGAGCACAAATATTGCAATTCTTTGTTGTAATGTCTTTAAAGAACCTCAAACTGTTCTTGTCTTATTTCAGGTTTGATTTTGCTATGCACTCTATTCGTCAGAATTTGGATGATAAGTTTTTTTTACATGTTAAGCATGTTTTATATTTTATAAGACAAACATTTTGGTTTATATTTCTCAGATTATAATCATTATTTTAGTATTTTGATTGATTGGGTTTTTTATGGCTTATCAACCCATTGCAGATTATTCAAAGCCAGAAAATATTTTTAGATTTTAAGAATTTGGGGAGGATAATAATCATTTACTGATACAAGTGCAATTAATTAATCCAAAGTGTGGGGGGGGGGAGGGAAGAAATGGTGAATTAATACCTTTCCCAAAGATATTTGTGTGTAAGTGATCATAATGAACTCAAATGAATGGAATTGGAACTCAGCTGTCTGATTTCCAATGTCAAGCTGTTATCCATTACACCACTCGTAAATTCAAGCTGACAGTACCTGGTATATTCTAGTACTCTTTTTTTAGTATTATATATCAATTTCTTTTGTACAGAAAATAATTTGCTCTTGGATATAAAATTAAGAGAAAAATTTAAAAATATGATTTCATAGAGAAAAGGTTGCATTTATTTGTATGAAAAAAAAAATTCTAAAGCAGAATAGAATATAAAGAAATGTAAGAATATTACTTGTTCGCAATTCTGGTTTCTTTGATTTTACTGCTAACATCAAACAGTTTTTCACCTTTCAAAATCTCCTGCCAAAATAAAATGATGTATTCTTTTTGTAGCGGTGAAAAGTAGGACCAAATGATCAAGTGCAGAATAGCTTCATTTCTTTTTTTTTTTTTTTTTTTTTTTGCTATCATGTTGTCAGAGATAGGTCTTAGTCATTAGCAGTAAATTAAATCCTTCAGCAATAATTTCTATAAATAAACAAGAAAATGCATTCTCTTAAGTTGTCCAAGATGTCTGCCCTGTTTTGTAGTCAGGAGACGTATTTCTAATTAAGGTAAGAATTATTGAATTATTGAATAAGCTCAGAACTTTTAATGACTAAAATATCCATAGAAATTCCCCTATTGCATCATTAAATATTTGAGCTGAACAACTTTAAGAAAATATTACAATGACAATCATAAAAGCTGGTTGGTATATTAAGAAGTAAGAGGGAACAAATAAAAGTTTCAAAATTGACAACTTTTACATTTCACTGAAATGGACATTAAGCACATGAGAATGTTATAGCCTCTTCTATTTCTTTCATTTTCTCACTGAAACCAAGTAGCCTCTCTGATATGTCTTTTTCATCTTTTCATTGGATCAAAACGGAATAGTCCATTATTTATGAGGGGTTGGTAGGGCATAACATATGTACACACTAACTCAGGAACTAAGGGAGGGACAAATAGAATTGTAACAGATTTTTTATTATAGTAGATTTTTGAAAGCTTCAAACATTATTTTGAAATTTCTCCATAAAGTAATCAACAATGTAGATAAATAAAATTTACGTCTTATTTTATTTTGGTGATGAAAGCAACACATTTTGCTTTTTTTTATGACAAAAGAAAAAACAAAGAAAAACCTATGCTAAATCTGAATAGTTTTCATCTTTTCTGATAAACAAATCTGGAAATATGAGACAAAAGTCAAAGTAGATAGGTTTATATATCATTTGGTTTTATGAACAGGAGTAAAGATTTATTGCTTGTTTAGAATTTGGTTTCTGGTTGCTTCTAAAATCTACAACTCAAAATTTCTAATGCCTCTGCTTAAACTGTGAAATTTTATTTATTATTTATTTATTTTTGTCTCTCTTCAATAGGAGTAGATAGGTTCACCTATCATCACACTGCTCCCTGGTCTTTTAAACAGTAGCAGAGTTTTATCCTTTCTTAATATTTAACAGCCCCCCCCCCACACCACCACGAGGGATGTATGTAGCACAAGGCCAAGTTTACTGTGAGTTCTGTGAGCCCATAGGCTCGGTCCAAAATATTCCCTTAGAACCCCGGGTGAAACTTTGCTCTGCAGCAAAACCTCATCCGGGTTCCTTTCTGCTCAAGGCAGATTGTTTGACAGATGAACAGTCTAGCACTGAGTTTTATCCCTTGTTTCCTATTTAGGATTGTATTTCCAGTTCCTTCTCAAGTCTTTTCCTTCTCTTTCACTTCTAGTTGCCCCCTGCATCTTAGTGGCATTTTCACTTTGCTTGGGGAGAATTGATTAAAAAATAAATGAAATGTGTAGAAGTCTATTTTTGTTGTAACAAAAATTGTTGTAACTTTTAGTCTTTTCAGTTGTAGTGGAGACGTGCTAATTAACTATTTTGTTGGGTCATAAATTCTAGAAAAGTGAAGGTGAAGGTGAAAGTTGCACAGGTGAATTAGCTATTTCTGTATACATTTTAAACTTCTTCATTCCACAACATGGATTAAATATAAATAGGACACCAACAATAAATCTCAGAAAACAACAACAATAAGAACATTTTATATAACATAAAATATACAATAAATATGTGTTGGTTGAATTTTAATGAATGATAGATTTGGTTGGTGGATTTTAAATTTGCTTTTTAAATTCTTATAATGTTCAGTTTCACATGAGGTTGAGTTCACTGAATTGAATGTTTTGTCTTATATAGTATGTGGAATTTTGATAGAATTTGTTATAAGATGAACTTGTTTAAATTGAAATTTAAACAGTTTGTAATACAGTTTCTGAAATGAAATTCATAATGTAAGAGATTAGTAACAAAAGTTGTCTGCCCTTGACTATATGTGTGCATGTGTCAAAGATTGCATAAAAATATCTTACAAGAATTCTGGAAGGTAGTTCGTTTTTTAGTCAAGAATTAAACTTGATGAACAATAAATTCCAGTGTAAGAATGTTCTGTAGATTCAATTGAAAATCAATACTGTGATTGAGAAGTTTTCAGTAAGTGATAAATGAATCTAGAAGTAGTTGGTGAGTGAGTAGAATATTTTAACTTGTATTACATTGAAGTTGTTTTCATGTTGAAGAAATTGAAATTTTAACTTTGCACTTCAATGATACAAGCGTTGTGGACCTGTTTGGCAATTGCTAGACATGCAAAATGCCTACTGACGTGGTTTGCTTGTACATTGAATTTTTTTGCTTTGATAGTCTCATGACATGTTTAGAAATTTTGTCGGTCAACTCACTTTAAACACTAACGTGTGGGTGTTGTTGCCATTTTTCACATATATATTGACCTATTGGCAATAATATTTACAAAAAAAACAATTTGGAACCACTTTGTGTTTAGGAGATGCAAAATTTGTTATCAGCAAGTGTAAATACGCAATAAATTTACTTGAATATCTATTATCTAATGAAATTCACTAAATCAGAATAGTATGATAATTAGATACTGGAAATTGATGTATAAAAGTTAAACTCTATACAGTAATTTTATTAGATAAGTTTCTTTTAGCTACATCAATGTCAGATTTTATTATACAAGTCAATTTTTTCAGTAATTTTATTAGATAAGTTTCTGTTTTCTTTTAACTACATCAATGTCAGATTTTATTATATAGTCAATTTTTTTCACAATAAAATTAACATTAAGCAATCAATGGTGGGAAAACTTTCAAGGATGCTGAGAATATCATCGACTAAACATATGAGAAATGATGAAGTTTTAAAAAATGGAAAGAAAAAAGGACACTTATACTTAACATCAGGAAAAGACAGTTGAAATTTCTAAGGCAAAAAGAAAGTGGGCTTGGAAAATTTAATACTTGCAGGATTATGGTGTAGTGAACTAGTGCAGAGGACAAAGAGATCCAGCTCAGTTTGTTCAGAAAGTAATATTACTTTTTCAAGAAAAAGAAGAAAAATAAGCACAAATGTAATTGAATTAAATTTTATTAATCAATTATACAATTGTTACCATTAGTAATATGCAGATGACACTGCCATTTACTCCTGTCTCCATAGAAAATCTGTCTGGCCGCTGCTCTTGAAAAAGACTTCGAATCAGTGGTTAACTGGGGCAGGAAATGGCTTATAAATTTTAATGTCTCCAAAACTAAACTGCTCTCATTTAAGCACCATAGAGAAACTTCTCTGCCCATCATCAGCATGGCTGATGCTCAAATCCAGGAGAGCATCTCACTGCATTTTCTTGGCCTCATTTTCAACTGACTTGAAGTGGGACAACTACATTGAATCAATAGTTGCGTCTACTGCAAGGAAAGTTGGTTCATTGTGTTGTGCCAGAAAGTTTTTCTCATCAGAGTCCATCTTGCACATTTACAAATCTACCATTTATCTGTGCATTGATTACTGTTACCATATCTAGTCTGGTGCTGTTCATCTCTTGGTTCTTGACAAAATCCAAAGAAGTATCTGCAATGTAATCGATCCTGAATTGGCATCTCAACTTCAGTCACTTTCTCACCAACATAACATGGCTTCTCTCTGTCTTTTCTACAAATATTTTCATGGTAACTGTTCTGACAAGCTTTTTTCTTTGGTGGCTTGACTGCATGAATTTAAGTGTGCTACTAGATTGGCATCTAGATGCAGCCCATTTAATGTTGAAATAGTTAAATGTAACCACTACTTCTACTCCAACAGTTTCTTTTCTCACACTTACCACCTGTGGAAATCCTTTCCATTTCCTTTCTTCCCTGAAAACTACAATCTTTAAAAATTTAAATGAAATTCTGTCATTTTGAACCCTGTTCCTCTTTTATCCTTTCCTCATCCTCCATATACCCAGTCTTTTCTCACACTTTCACTCTCTGTACCACCCCGTGTATTAGTGGCATTCTTGCCTTGCTTGGGGTGAAATGATTAAAAAAAATATTTATATTGTTTGGAGTGTTGTCCTTATCTTCATATTCACAACATTCTGGCCAATGTATGCTCCAGCCTTCTTCAGGTGATTGGAATTTTGAAGTGAAATGTTTATTTCATCCATATCTAGTTCCTCATGTCATGCCTTGTCCAGATGTTTTTAACTGAATTCTCCAGGTTTTGTTCGTCACTGCAGTAGCCAGGTATTGAACTCACAACTCTTTAGGCAATGTTACTGGATTCAACCATCGCTTTTATCAACTGGGCTATGTGTCCTTGAGGACTTCAGTGTAGGAATTTTTAGGACTTATAAACTTAATGTTTCAGTAATCATTTTTTAAAAGAAGCTCATATTGCAATTTTGTTGTTATTATTGCTTTTCTCTTGCAATCCTTCTTAATGGTTCCCATGTTGTATTTCCCCTAAATTCCAACCCCCTCCTCACTGTGGTAGGGGCGGTGGCAACGTGTTTCTGTCAGGACTATGCCGTCGGAACCTTGGTTCCTGGTAGGGCCACCCATGGTGGATTGGTCTGACATGGCACAGCTAACGGGGCTCTGGTCATCAAAAGGTCTGGTATGCCTGGGCTGGACAGCGGGGAAGTGCTCCTGCTGGCCTACAAAATAGTACAATAGGTGTGTGCAACAAGATCACCTCTGCCAGTCAAACTCCTATCCCAAACTAAATGGGAGGTGTGAAAGGTGAATGTTCGGCGCCTTAAAGCTGAGCCTCAAAGCCTATACATGCCGGTTTGGGGACCGCTTGTGAATTCCAAAATCCCATGAAACTCCACTGAACACACCAAATCTGCGAAATACCACTACTACTACTATGGCGTCCGCAGGAACCGACGCGCTTGCGGTCCCAGCGCTGCAGGTGTCCAATCAGCGAGCTGGACTATTTGGATGTAAGATGACCCATCACGTGGCCTGTTGGAAAGTGCACACTGAAACTTGAAGAAACTCAAGCACTCACTGCCCATGCTCTCCACCAGTACAAGGTCGATGTGGCATGCCTCTCGGAGGTTAGGCTTGCAGACCATGGTTACAAGTCTATCAAAGTACCTCTATCTGACGCTGCCTACCATCTCTATTACAGTGGACCCACAGATGGATCAAGGCGCCATGGTGTAGCATTGACTCTAAGCGATCAAGTGAATAATGCTCTCCTTGCCTGGGAACCAGTCTTTCCATGTCTTGCCTATGTCCGTCTGCGAGGAGCCCTGTTCAACATATCCATAATAGCTGTTTATGCCCCAACTCTTGATGCTGATGTAGTCACCAAGGACGCCTTCTTTGATAGCCTCTAGGCTGTTATGGACGGCATTTCTCCTAGAGACTTTGTGGTTATTGTGAGTGATTTCAATGCGCAAACTAGTACCAGTGATGCCAATAACAGACATATTGTCGAACCATTCGCTATTGGTGACCGCTGTTCGAACGGAGAGCTGCTGATCGACTTTGCAAACCGGCTTACTGTGTCAAGTACTCAATTCCAGCACCCTCGGCAGCACCTGGTGACTTGGTACTCGAATGACGGTGTCACTCAGAACCAAATCGATCATATCCTCGTCAAGTCATGGCGGGCCTCGAGTGTCCTGGACTGTCACGCATTCCAGGTAGCAGAAACAGGCAATAAGAATGGCTCCGACCATGTCTTGGTTTGTTCAAAGATGCACCTTTGCATGAGAGCCAACCTACCATCTAACCATCCTGTGAAATACGATATCTCGAGACTCAGATGCCAGCAAACCAGAGCCGAGTTCCAGCTCCGGTTATCAAATCGCTTTGCTGGTCTTCAAGCACTTCAACCCATTGAGTACTCAGCTGAGGACTCCTGACAGTTATTCAAAAGCAGCGTAAATGAAGTTGCCTCAAAGACCCTGGGTAAAACCAGATGGTGGGCGAAGGACTGGATATCTGGCCGCACTATTGAGCTTGCAAACCAAACTTAACGAGCCCGTTGCTCCGAGAACGACGACTTCCGCCGATTGTGCCATGAGACTGCTCCCTCTGCGAAGGCTGATCTCAATACTTACTGGCAAAACGTCGCTGAAGTCATGGAGCAAGCAGTAGGAGATTCCCGAAAACTATACCAGACTCTTAAAATGGCAACTAAGGGAAACAGCAGGCTAAGCGAAGTGCTGCTGGACACGAATGGAACGCCTATCTCCCAGATGGCAGACAGCCCAATCCGTTGAAAGCAGCATTTTGAAACCTTGCTGAAACAACCCCCCCACCCCCGAGTATGATGCCAACTGCGATTCTCCAACGGAAGAAGAGATACGTGATGTCATCAAAAGACTAAAGTATAACAAAGCTGCTGGCGAGGACGGTCTTCCGTCAGAACTCTAGAAGATCTGTCCTAACCTTATGGCCAGATGCCTACACACAATGCTCGATGCTGTGTGGCGTTCTGAGCAACTACCTCAGGACTGGAGCGATGCAATTCTCCTCCCCTTTTACAAAAAAGGCGACCGTCGCAATTGTCGCAACTACAGAGGCATCAGTTTGATCAATGTCGCCTCAAAAATTTTCTCAATTATTGTACTGCGTCGTTTCCAGAATATCCGAGACCGCCGAACCCGTCCTAACCAAGCAGGCTTCTGGAGAGGCAGAGGATGCATAGATCAATTTTTTTCCCTCAGGCAAATTCTCGAAAAGCGATGGGCTTATAAGCAATCTACCGTCGTTTGCTTCATTGATTTCACCGCAGCATTCGACTTGGTGGATCGCAGAAGCCGCTGGGTCATCATGCGTCATGATGGCTTCCCGTCCAAGCTTCTCAACCTCATCAAGGCCTACTACGCTCACACTCAAACTAGAGTAAGGTGCTACGGGTAAGAATCCGATTCCTTCGTCATCCGAACAGGATGTGTTCTCTCCCCCATCCTGTTCAACTATATTATTGACTGGAGAATAGCATGGTTGGCCTCGTGGGTGTCAGAGTTGGCCACGACTGCTTCATCACCGATCTCGATTATGCTGACAACGATGCAATCCTTAGCGAGTCCTACGCGGAGATCCAGCATGCACTCGACGAGGTCAGTCGCATGGCCAAAATGGTGGAGATGAAAATTAACGTTTCCAAGACGAAAATTCTCTCTGCGAACTACCCTCTACCTGATCGAGTGGTTGTAACCCTCGATGGGGAAGCTGTGGAAGAGGTCGAAAGCTTCAAATATCCAATTTTACAATAACTGGTCAAGCGAAGGACGAAATCACCACCCGTATAAATTTGGCTAGGGCTGCCTTTGTCCAACTTCAAAAACGACTTTGGTCTCGCCAGGAGATAAGACGATCCACGAAGTTGTGAATCTACGAAGCCATGGTCAGAACAATTCTTCTCTATGGTTGTGAGACCTGGCCACTGCGCAGAGAGGATCTTCATAAGCTTGAGGTCTTCGATCACTACTGCCTCCACCGTATCCTGTGTGTGCACCTCTCCGACCGGATCCCCAACTTGTCAATCCGAGCCAGATGCAACATTCTGGGCCTGGAAGAAACTCTGCTTAACAGGAGACTCCGGTGGTTCAGCCACGTGCTGCGGCAGCCTGGTGATGAGTTCGTCCGTAAACTGGTGGCGCCAAACGCACCCAATGGTTGGAAGAAGTGCCGATTTGGCTCGCAACGGTCAAAGCAGATATGGAACTCATGTCCGGTCCTCGCGTTTTCGGGGTCCAACGCTGGAATCGCGAATGGCTTGATTATGCCTTCGATTCTGCAGCCGATCGACGGGGGTGGATGGCCTTGATGCGCGATGTGGTTAATTCAATTGTAGCCAGCTCAACCCACCTGGGGTGAATGCCATTACAAGAGACAAGAAGATGTATTCATTTCTATGCTTGGCCAGCTTAGAAGATTTTTGTGGCCTAGCATATGTGCTGATTCCTTAAGTTTTTCTATTTTCCAGTGATGTTCTCTGTTTATTATTTTAAACTCACACCACAGGGGGGCAATGATCTCCCTTGTCCCTCCATATGTGGTCAGCTATGCCTGATTTTTCTTACCTTAAGGAGGCAGCCTGTTTCTCCTTTATATTTCTTACCACAGCTGCAAGGGATGGCATACAAAGTCATGTTCTCATCTGCAAAGTGTTGAACCCCTTTTGAAGGTTGTCCTGATGTTATATGGACCACAGATGTTTTGTATTTTCTCTGATAATCCTTTCCCATAGGATAAGCAGACCGAAACTGTTTTCTAAGTGTTGTACCTGTTTATCTCAGTTTTTTAAGTTGTTGTCATGTAGCCAGGGTAGTTGTTATGTTGTAGGGTACTGCTTATACAGACCATTTCTTGTTCATATGTCTCTGGGTCACCACTTATGACTTTTGCTCTATGTTGTAAGCAGTTGAAAATCTTTTACTTTACACTGTATGGGTGTTGGGAGTTGAGGTCTTATCTGGTGATTGCTGACTTGTGGTATATGGATGTCTTGAACCCATGTTCTATTCAAGATTCTAATACATCTAGGAAATCAAAAAAATATCTTCAGCACTTTGCCAAATAGTCAGAGCATTCATTTTCTAACTATGAGACCCCACTTTTAATCGTATCATGATTGATGTGTGAAGATATTGAGATTTTGATGTTATTAGCATAAGGAATTGATCTCAGCATGCAACATCATTGGAAATACCATGTGTTGACCCAAGCATTGTGAGTGAAATTGAGTAGACAGAACTGTTTAAAGGATGTTTATGGCTGTGCTAGCATGAAATCACAAGTCATTGTGACAGAGGGTTTGAGTGTACTGACCTTGTTCAAACTGTTGATTACATCAGATAAATGCAATCTCTTTCAGAAACTGTAACTAAGGACTATTCACCATAGTTGCACTATAAGCCACAAATGGTCTCCATAACTGTTAAACAAATACAAATGTGCCTGAGCAGGGGTCTGCAACAGGGACTGGTCACCTGCCCTAGAAGACAGATGTACTTCGAAACTAACATTAGTTGTTTTATACAATTTTTATTGTAAAAACATTGACTTGCAGAATAAAATCTGACATTGTGTAATACAAGATATTAATATTTCCAAGAGAATTGATGAGTAGACAATGATGAGGTTTTTCATTGAATGCTTTTGATATAAATCTAAAAAATAAATGTACAAGTAAGAGTTTTTTTTATTTATCTGGTTTGTATCCAAAGGCTATTGGTCATTTAAATAAGAATGTCATTCACATAAAATGAGAAACAGTGGTGAGAAATTGATTTTATGATACAATAGAATTCTAATTCTCTTCTTTTTTTTTTTTATTATTATTTAGAAAATAGAAAATAATGTTTTAAAAAAACAGAAGTTGCTCTTCAATTATGAACAATGTCAGAATGTTTTGCAAAAAAGATTTTAACAATCTTAATAACTTGCAAGATTGTTCTACTAGTCTCAGTTATAATGGGGAACTTTTTCTTTTTTTTTTTAATTGAGTTCTCCCCAAGGAAGGGGTTACTGGGTATGAAAGAATTAGAAGCAAAAACATTACTAAGGAGCAAGAACAAATGAAGAGTAATCAGGAGGACAGTAGATAGCGATTGACATTGCATTTTAACTTTAGAAGTTTAACTGTGGCTGGAGTTCTACAAGCAAGAAAAGAACATAGCATAGAACTTATGGTTACATCTAGTCAACTCAACTGTAAGTTGATGAGTACTGTACTTAAATTCAAATTCGATTGCTCATTTGTGCTTAATTCATACCACAAGTATCCAAGGATAAGAGATTGTAAATAGTCCCCAGAGTCATTGCTTAGAAAGTCGGATATTTTATGACATTAATTATATTTTTTTTAATTACATAGATTAATGTCATTACTCTCTTCAAAGTAAATCCTTATAAACAGCACTAAGTTTTATCACTAAGACAAAAGTCTATTAGTTTCATTGAGAAAAAGGTTCAATATTTTGTAGATGCAATATTCCAAAATTCCAGGCAGCTTAGAAATGATTCACATTTGTATTTCAACATTTATAAATTTATAAATTCATTAATTTTAGTGATCAAAGGTTTATCTATTTTATAAATATTTGATCACCAAAATTAATGAATACAATGTATCATCCTGAATTATGGTAAATTCTAAATTTTTGAAAATGTCTGGCAAATCACTGAGCGGAGTCTAAAGATGAACCATTGTGAGGGTCTAAAATAGCAGAGGATCCTTCATTACTACAGGGTGTGGCAGAAATAACTCCCATGTATAACTTCCAGAAATACTTCCTCCATAACGATAAAACATTAGATTGAGGAAGACACCATTGCCACTTGCCTAAGTTCACTAGCCTACGCAGGTGGCAGTTTAAAATGTGGGAAATATTTCTGGGAGATATATGTGGGAGGTATTTCTGCTGCACCCTGTGTTGATATTAGTCTGCAGTGTTAACAGCCAATAGTTTACTCAGTGATAGATACTGGACATCCAGTATTAGAAGTTAGTCGGACGTCAAATTACAGAAGGCAGTACCAAGTTTAACAACTCCAGCTGACAAAAACAAGAAACATGAAATGCCTGGTATAAAATTATACATTTGATGTTTACTCCATGGAGCAAATTCTACTTTGTGCATATAGTTATTATTTTCTTTGTATTGAATATTTAGTATCTTTTGTTCATTTTTTTAAATCATTATCACCCTATGCAAGGGAGTAAAGCTACTAAGACACAGGTGGGGGGTTGCTGAGTGTGGAAGAATTAGGAACAGAAACATTAATAATGAGCAAGAAGGAAAAAGAGTAATCAGGAGGACAGTAGATAGCAATTGACATTGCACTTAAATTTTTGCAGATTAAAGTTGGCTGGAAAGCATGTCGCTGGAAGGGGTTCCACAAGTGAGAAGTGCAAGAAAATAAACTGTTAGCATAAAATTTATGATTACATCTAGCCAGCTCAATTGTAAAATTGATGAGATCTTGATGCCAGTCTAGTACTGTGCTTAAATTCAAAAAGTTTACGCACCATAGAAAAAAATGAATGACTCACTGTGTAGTTTATTTCACTAATAATTTTTATTCAGTGTGAAATCTCCAGAGTTGAGGATATTTCAAAAAAAGATTTCCAAGAGGGTTTGAGCCAAACATATATAATCAGTTTTAGAGATTAAATTGAAATCTCTCTGGTGTGTTTTTATCCTAAATAGCAAAATTTAAATCATTGAATTTGTTCATTTAAGCCCAATATTATTCTTATATTGTCTCTCATAAGAAAGATTGGCTCATTTGAATTATTACAGAAATTATGCTTAGAGATGAATCTTATAGAGATGCTATAAACAGAATTGTAATTTGATATTTTGTCTTGTGAAAGAGGGAGTAAAACTGAAGCAGCTATAATCTAAGATGACAAAATGAGATGCAGGATGAAATGAAAAGTGCAATTTATTCTCTGTTCAAAAATAAGGAGAAGAGAAAAAAATATTGACAGGTAAAAATTAATTTGAAATAAATGGAAGTAATTTGGAAATAAAAAAAAGAACATAAGCAGTTGATGCACATTTATTAGAAGGAAAATAAAAACAACAAACTTATTATGAGGAAAAGATTCTCATAAAAAGTGTTATAAAAGGAAACGCAAAATGATGATTCTTTTTAAATTGTGATGATTCTTTTTAATAAAACAAGAAAATCATTATTCTACAAGTCTTATTTTTCTCAAATTGTTATAGAAATATTGTCAATCCTGCAAGAACTTTATAACTTCTACAAATATATCAATATTGACAAAAGTCACCTTTCCTACTATAGCTATAACTGCTTTTGCTAAACTTAAAAAACACACAAAAAAAAAGCTATACGATTAAGTTTTAGATTCCTGTTCCTCATTTTGCAAGAGGATATATTTAACTGATTTGAAAGTTACTTTGGTATTTTTTTAATCATTTCACTCCAAGCAAAGGAATAAAGCCAAGCAGGAGGTTACTGAATGAGAAAGAATATGAAAAAAAGAAAAACATTATCGAAGGGAGAGAACAACAAAAGAAAAAGAATTAAGTAGATAAAAGATACAATTGACATTGCATTTAAATTTTTGAAGGTCAAAGTTAACTAGAAAGCAAGAATTCAAAAGAGAGTTCCACAAGTGAGAAATATGACACAAGAAACCATAATTTACATGTTCAGATGATCCACATGCCATGCCTTTTCTGGAGATCTCAGGTTCAGTTATAAACTTGGAGAGTTTAGATACTAAAGGGAATTAAGTGAAACTTGAAGAAGGCTGGAGTGTACAATGTCTGAAATATTGTGAATATGACAATAAAGATGAGGACAACAGTCCAAGCAATGTAAATAGGGAAAATAGTTACAATACCCCATCTCAGAAATATAGACAGATGAAGAAACTATTAGCATAGAATTTACAGTTGCATCTAAAACATTTCAACTGCAAAATGAGGAGGCACAGCTGCCAATCTAGTAGCATGCTTAAATTCATAAAGTTGAGGTAAGCAAACCATTAGTACAATTATCATGAAAATATTTATAGAAAAGGCACAGGGAAGCTACATTATGGTGGTGGGAAAGGGACTGATGCCAAGATGTTAGATCAGGACCAATAACATTGCAGATTCTTCATTGAATTATTATCCAGAAACTCTAAATACATAGCATAAGTATCGGATCAGATGTGGCAGCAATATTCAATGTATAGATGAATGGTAGACTTATAAAAGTGTAAGATAGATTCTGGCAAGTAAAATTGTCTAGCCCTATTGAAACCCAGCAGCAGAGATAACCGTTGCTATCATTCCTAATCTCTGTTCTGCCAACCATTTACACAAGCTTATTAGGTATGTTAAGTACGGCTTACCTCTTGCCTTCATTATATCCTGTAAGTGTCAAATTTTCCAAGCCCTCTTTCCTCATTATGTATCTTAGAAATTTCAATTATCTCTTTCTAAGTATTAGTGTCCTTTTTGTTTCCATTTTCTCTAAAACTTCCTCATTACTCACATATTCAGTCCATGGTATTCTCAGTATCCTTCTGTAGAACCACATTTCAGTTACTTCAAGTATTTTCTTCATCTGTAAGGAGATTATCCAACATTCACTGCCATATAGGTGAACCAATATTATATAACTGTTCAGTACTCTTTTCTTTGTTTCTATGAAATTTTCCCATTTCTTAATACTTTGCTTAGCTTGTGGAAGGCATCTTTCACTATCCCAATGCACCTTTGGATTTCAGCATCACATTTTCTGTTCTCTTTGCCCCATATTTCTTAGATTTTAAATGTTTTCTACTTGCTTGATTTTGGTGTCTCCAATTTATAATTTACATGTTGGGCTGTTTCTTTTTACTGGCAACCATATTCAACAATATTACAGAAGATTATGATGGTAGTGAATAAGGACATAGCACAAAATCTGGTCATATTGTTTAAGTACACATTAGTATAAAATTGCTTTAACAGTGAATATATATATATATATATATATATATATATATATATATATATATATATATATATATATATATATATATATATATGTTATCAGCTAACTATAGTGGTTATCGGGAGTAAGCATGAAGAAATGAGAACTGCTCTTGCCAAACATTTTGAATAAAAAGGAAAGTCTCAATCACATTAACATAATCCCAAATTGTATTTTGATATCCTTTTATGAAGACAAATATTACCAATTTATAAAAAGGAAGAATTTTATTACATTTGTTGCTGTGGAAAATTGGTTATATTACATTCCAAAATGTAATATAATCAATGTAAAATAATATAACCTTTTCATTAAGAATTTATTTGTGAAAACTTTCAAAGAGGGAAATTTGGTTCCTCATGAGCTGAGCTTAAGCAACCAAAATGTTGCACCATCTGTAGCAGTCTTTTAACCAAGAATGCCAAACATCCATTTTTTCATTGATTTGTTACAGGTGATAAAAAATGGGATTTGCATAAAAGAGAAAAATAAAAAAGACAAGTGGTTATGATAAAATAAGAATCCAATATCAAATCAAAGAATTCCATCCACATTGTCCCTTTGCTTTATGTCTGGTAGAATATGGAAGGATGTCATCCATTATGAGCTTCTAGAACACAGAAGGACAATCATTGCAAGTGTTTATTGACATTGATCGGGTAAATAAAGCAGGATTCAGCTTTGGTAAACAGAAATTATGTTACCCTCCAATGTGATGATGCAAAGCCTCAGTCGGCAAATCAAATCCAAGAAAAAATAAGATCATAAGGATGGGAAATTCCATATACACTTAATTTAGCACCTGCAAATTTTCATTTATTTCAATTGCAAGAACATTACATAAGGTGGCAAAAAAACATTGAGAAACAAAGAAGTAGAAAACAGCATTTCAAACATTTTACAGGGGAAAATACAGATTCTTTAAATGTAGAATTAAAAATTTGCCTTTCCAGGAGGACTGCAGTTGTTAAAAATGAAGATGATTATATTTTTGATAAATAACATTTAAATAAATTTAACTACCATTTGTTTTATATCATTTCTGGTAAAAAGTAATTACTTCCTAAACAGCGTAATGCACATACACACACACACACACACATATATATATATATATACATTATTTACATTACTCGGACTATATCATCTTTGTCGCTATATTTATCACAACGTTTCGGCTGTTGCATGCTCTGGTCTTCTTCAGGTGGTTGGAATGTCGAACTGATCCCTTTATTTCGCTCACTGGTAGAGTGTTCTAGTTCCACATGCCATGTTTGATGGATGTCAGCTATCAATTATCTCCTGTTAATTTTCCCTTTGAAAGTTCTCCACTATTGAACTCACACTTTTTGGGTCTTGTCACTGGATCTAACCAACGCCTTTATCCACTGTGCCATGTGTCCTTAATCTACTGGAATACTGGTCCGTTATTCTAGGGATGAGTCAGAGGCCAATCTGTCTCTGGCTACTGAGAGTGCCTCATCCATGGGTACCTTGGTGAACAAACTCACCACGTCCAAGCTCACCATCTGGTTGGATAGGATGGGAGCATCTTTGATTATTTCCACTAAGTGGGCAGAGTTTCGTACATATGAAGGAGACTTTCCGATTAATGGGTCAATTATATCTACAAGGAAGTGACTCAGAGGGTGGCACACAGAAAAATTCATAAACTTAAGGAATCAGCACATATACTAGGCCACAAAAACATCCTGAGCCAACCAAGCATAGAAATAAATACAATATGGGAACCAGTAATAAGGAGTGCCAGAGAACAGCAATGATAACAACAAAGTTGCAATATGAGCTCTGGTAAAAACATGCAATGATAACAGCAAAATTGCAATATGAGCACTGGTAAAAATGGTTGCTGAAGACATTAGGTTTATAATACCCAGAAATTCATACCCAGATGTCCTCAAGGACACATGGCACAGTGGATAAAGGCGTTGGTTAGATCCAGTGACAAACCCAAAGAGTGTGAGTTCAATAGTGGAGAACTTTCAAAGGGAAAATTAACAGGAGATAATTGATAGCTGACATCCATCAAACATGGCATGTGGAACTAGAACACTCTACCAGTGAGCGAAATAAAGGGATCAGTTCGACATTCCAACCACCTTTCGGCCGTTGTGATAAATATAGCGACATAGACTCGGACAATAGTCCGAGTAATGTAAATAATATACATAATACCTCATCTCAAAAAAAAAAAAAAATATATATATATAGTAAAGCCCACCCTACAATAATACAATAAAAACAAAAATAGGAGAAATATTCTTCAATATAATTGAAAAACACTTCCTCCAAAAACAAAACTATTGAAAATCAGCAAAAGCACAGTCAAAATTAGTTACAGCTGCATGGACAACAAAGAGAAAATAATAACCAAATACAATAAAAAATACTCAACAAAGCCAATGGCAATAACAACAATACAAACCAATAAAACAATATCATTAAATATAACTGTCGAAATAAAGACAACTGTCCACTTAATAAATATCTAACCAACAATATAATATATAAAGCTATTGTAACAACATGTATACAGACAAAAATTTACATAGTAGCCGCAGAAAAAAAAACTTCAAAGAAAGAGTTAAGAATCACAAAACATCATTTACAACAGAAAGATACAAAAACAACACAACACTATCAAAATACATATAAAGCCAAAAAGAAAATAACATCACTGCTAAAATTAAATGGGAAATCCTAAAAAGAGTACCCTAGCACCATAGAAATAGCAGAAACTGCAAACTATGCCCAAAAGAAAAATTAAAAAGAATTACCTTTAAAAACCAATGCAAACTATTAAACAAGAAAATGAAATAATTGAGAAATGTAGACATTCAAATAAATACTTACTTTGTTACTTAAATACCAATACAAACAGAAACAAATAAACAGGACACAAAACAACACAAACATACAACATATACTTAATCATGTCCAAACAAAAACCAGATGACAAAGGAAGAAAGAAAATAAGAATATAACATTAACAAAAAACCCCACACACTAAGCTCACAAAGGAATATACATACACACAAATATCAGCAAATATCAACAAAAAAACATCATTCACACACCCAAATACCTAAGCATGCACACACATATAAAAGCACAAACACCTAACCATGGTGTAAAAAAAAAAACAATCATGAGGACATATACATTAACATGGTAAAAAGTGGTCAGCTCAGTACAGTAAAAAATGGCCAATCTTACATAAAGTAATTAAACAAGTATGGTCAAAAAGAAGTCATCATAATACAAAACAATCACCAAGAAACTCTAAACCACTTAAGAAAAAGCAAAAGTCCTAAAGATAAAAACAGATAATACAACATCCATTAAGTGAAAAAATCACACACCCATACAAAGATATCAAATTATACCAAACTATACTTGTATGAAAAACCTGAGAAGTAGCAGCAGAGAAACCAATAGCCCTGATGAGTGAAGGCATTACTAAAATGTGCTCACAAATCTTCAAATCACCATGCCTGAAATAACACCACTCAGTTAAGTGAAAAGTTTCTCCACCTTAATTTTATATAATTATAGCTATTTACACTATTTACATTGTTCAGACTATTGTCTTCATCTTTATTGTCATATTCACAATATTTCATCCCTTGTATGTCAGAAATTACAAGGGCCAAAACATCGTGAATATATAAATATATGATGATTGCATCTAGCATGAAATAGCCTGTTGCCTCTGAGTGTTGACTTCAATGTTCACTTTTATATTTATATTTACATACGCTCTATCTCTGATACTGAGTACTTTATCCTATAAATATGGCACACCTTAAAACTATGTTTCTTTAAATATATATATATATATATATATATATATATATATATATATATATATTAATAAATATACATTTAATTTCTCACTGGTGAGATATTTTGGGGATATTTTTTGACAATATTTTCCCTCATTAAATCTTGTTTCCCCTGAAATTCTAGGCTGAATACAATCTTATTTCAAAATTCCATAGTTAACCATCAAATTCTTTTTGGTAAGCATTGTCTTGTTAGCCACTATGCACCAACCTAGTCCATGTTCTTGAAAGAAACACTTAACGGTTTCTACTGACATCAGATTGAACAATTCACACTTGCCTATCATTTATTTCTTGGCTTCTGCCTGAACTATTATTCCCTTAACTGGTTTCTGTATTGTTCTGCACAGCATTTTAAAAGTTGCCTGCAGTTTTGTTAGTCTGAAATTTCTAATGAATTAAAACTTTGAGATTTCTTGGATATTACTTTTTGTAATTCTAACTTATTTATCAATTAAAGATTAGGTAGACTCCTCCTCTACCTGTACAATGTTTGTGTCTTTAGGATTCAAAAGATATAGTGAAGTGTTAGTGTGACAGTACAGATACCATTTAAAAGAAACGATGCAGTGCATATCAAAAACTGATTAAAAATAAGAAAGAAATAATATCTGTAAGATTTGGCTTTACTTTTTTAATAATCTTAGAGGGAATCCAGTTCCATTAGATTATGAATATACATTTTCATCTGAGAGAAATGTACCGCATATCACATTACATGTGTAACTATAGGCTGACTGGCTAGCTGGCAAAATATCTAGTTTAAGTGATATTGGATTTATTATCTTTTGGACATTAAGAGAGTATAATATTTCAAGAATAAAAAGGAGTGGAGAATTTCTTTCTATATTTCTGAGATGAGCTATTATAACTATTTACACTATTTACATTGTTCGGACGATTGTCCTCATCTTTATTGTCATATTCACAATATTTCATCCCTTATATGCTGGAGAGTACAAGGGCTGAAACATTGTGAATATATCACCTGAATAAACTTCAGGTGATATACAAGGACACAAGGCCCAGTGGATAAAACCATTGGTTGAAGTAATACAGTGACTTGACCCATGGAATTGTGAGTTCAATATCAGTAGAGGTAAACAAAAACTTGGAAGTTGAGTTACTAAAGGGAAATAACAGTCACTGAGATATCCAGAAAAGGCATGGCATGTGGAACTAGAACAATCTGAAAGTATATGACACATAAAAAGAAAGAAAAATAATCAGATCTGTATCTTCTATAAATTTCCTCCTACAATGCTCTGAAAATGGTCAAAATGTATAAAAAGACAATTTGAGAACTCTTCATTCAAAAAATATGTTTATATAAAGAACTCAGTGTTTTCCTGTAATTTATTGCATATTAGGTTATATGAATGCAATAATGATTATTTATTATTCATTCAGTGCTAAAAATAATTGTTTGAAATGTACTTGATTTTTAAATGTTCTCAAAATTTCTTATTTTCATGTCCTCATATTACTGTGGGTATGTAAAAAATCTCCATATTTTTACCATGTAATTTTTCCATATCAAATGGTATTTTTTTACAGTGAGGTTCACCCTGTACAAGGCCCAGTGGCCACTCGAGGGAGAGGGTTACAGTAAAAGGCAATTTATAGGAAAGGAAGATGATGGATAACTCTAGATATGAAGTGGTTAATATTGTAGTAATTGGGGAAACATCCTCTTAGAAGTTGGTTCCACAGAGCAGTGGTTTGCGGGAAGAATCTATATCAATGAAACTTACTTCTCACCAATGGAATACAGAAGTAATGTAGCTGGTTAGATACAATGTCCTGCCCATGAAGGTTTTAACTGTCAGAACCAAGGAATGCAGTTTGTCTGAGCATTTTCCATGGGTGTAGCGACAGACATGATACAATTTTTGCATTCTGTTTGCTGCTAAGTCTGAGTCTACAAGAGCCACCTTGTCCCTCCAGCACTCATGGTCTTGGTAGAGCATTGAAACACCCTTCAGCACCAGATCAATCTGATGGAGGTCCTGGTAGAGAATGTCCTTCCATCTGCTACATGGTCTGCTGCAAGGTCATCACCAGTTTGCCGTGTTGAACTGGTCAATTACTCTGGTTAGGTGGTCATCAGGTCATTACAGGATGTGAGACAGTGAAAATGGTGCTGAATGATGTTGTAGAGGAGGCTTGACTAGCCAGTCCTCCAGCAGAGCATCTCATTGGACACAAGAACCTTCACTGTCCTGAGAATGTCGGGCTCAAAGCCATGGATATGTGAGGTGAGTGTCTTACTGAAAGGCACTGTATAGTAGCACAGAGAAGATGGTGTGATTGTAAACTTTATAGCTTGGTGCATCAGAAGATGTTCTGATGCCACCATAGTGATCCCCAAAGCTCTCTCATGACACCTGCAGCTAGTCCACTTCTTGTGTTGATCTCTGTGAGGAGGTCACCAGTGTAGGAAACTTCTGAGCCCAACTATACAAAAAACATAGCAAACTCAACAGGGTCACTGCCAATGTTTGAAGTTGAAAATTTAAATAAAAAGCCTTCATACTGCAAACTTTCCAACTTTGGCACTTTGAATCTGTGAATATTTAAGTAGATGTCAAATTTAGAATTTTTGCTGTTTTACATCTAAATATTTAATTTCTGTTTTCATTTTACTTTTATTTTAATTTGGAAGTCATGAGTTCTTCAGAATAAGAAAAATGGTATTTTAGAAGCATCTACTAAAGTTTCAGTTGACTACAAAAAGTAAGGATATTAAAATTAAAAAAAATCACTGAAATATTTTCATTTGATGTTTTGTGCAAATCTCTGAAACATGGAATTGAAACATTAATAGTTTTTGACCATTTTCAAAGCATGACCTAAGGAGCATTGGGAAATTTGATATGGAATGACCAATGTATAAGGGGATGCTGAAAACTTTCTCAACTGGACCAAGAATTTCTTCTGAAAACATCTTATAATTGGTCATTTGATATATTCACGTTAACATGAAAAAATTATTAGAGGTCTTGTGTATTTTGGGTGGTCTTCTAATTATTAGCCAAGGCTCAACAATGCTTAACTCTGATGAGCTTTCAAAAATAGACAATATTTCAATTAAAATACTAGTAATATTTCTATTGGAGATTAGATGAATTTTTATTAGAAATATTCGTATTATCTTTGTTTAATTTTTCTTTAATCCTTCCTTTATATATCCTTCTCAGTTTTTATTCAACTTTTATAATCAAAACATTCAGTAGAGTATGCTAACTTACATCTCTTGATCTTGTTTTCTGCTAGTTTTAGAGTTGTTTTTCTATGTTTAGTATTTTAATATGGCATAGATTACTGGAGAAATTCCAATTCTCAGTTATAACAACCTTTCCAAAGTGAAATTACTCTATGGATCACTAAAAAATTATTGTGGATACCCAATTTGCTATTTATTTTGTGTGGATCCCCCAGTAATGTCCTTATGGATACAGGTTGAGAATTACTGTTCTACATGATATATTATGGCTTTCTTCAAAACTGACAAAAAGTATATACAGATGTGTAAGCTTATATAGTCGTGTTTGGTTTTGCTGGGATTGTCACTGATGGATTTGTCTCAATGCTAAAATTATATTTGTTGCTTTTATATCAGCCCTAAAGCTTAAAGAGTGTTGGGTCATGAAGATACTTTGTTATACAAGATAATTAAACCTACATAAAAATTGCAAACTTCCAGTTTGCGGCTGGGGAAATTATAGTAAGCCTACAGATATGGAAACTGGTTTTAAGTAATGCATTTAAAACTCATCCAATGTCCATTTAGTTGCAGAGAGTTTCATTTTTGCTGCAAGTAAATTTATTGTGCTTTGCCAAAGCTTTCCATTTTACCAGCAACAAGAAAAACTTTCTTAAAGGCAAGTAGTTCTTCAATTAAGATTCACCTGAAAAAAATATTTCAGTGATTTTGTTGGCTCTTTGAATGAAAAATTATTTAGGATGTGAATTGACAATTTTCTGCTAATACAAAATAAATGTATAGAGGCTGAGTGTAAAAAACATGATTTAATATGTATGAATCTTTTTCAATTTGTTTATATAAATAAGCAATTTCAGGATATATAATGTTTACTTGGCAAATATATGCCAATAATTATGACTTGTAAGCACCACGAAAAATGTTATAAATCATAGATGCAATGAAGTCATAGCAGAAGTAAACAACTGCTATTTTTAGA
>OZ010601.1:50772485-50974985 GCA_963932145.1 Acanthosepion lycidas | reverse complement strand
TACAAATGAAGTGTTACAGCAAGGGTGTTTGGTCTGACTGTTAGAGCTGACTGCTGGAAACTTCCCTTTCCAAAAGGCAGTACCTGCTCCTATTTATAGCTGGGAGAGTCTATGCATGCATGTGTAAATTGCCATAACACTTTTGTGAATAGATGACAGAACATAGGGGTTGGAAGTAAAAAATGGCCACCACATTTTGCAGGAGTGAGAAAAAATGATTTGAAAAACTGCTAAGAGCCACACGAGATAGAAAGTTGTGGAGAGCCATGACCTAGCTTAGCCATCAGGTCCCTACAATGGAGCTTCTATTCATCACTAAAATTTACTGTTAACAAATATGTTTTCATGTGCTTTTTCTGTTTGCATATTTATCTTTGCGATGTTTAGTTAAAAAAAGTTGTTTGATTGTTTCCTGTCTTTAGTCACTGTTCCTTAACAAACTGCATCCTTTGTCTCTGTTTACATTTGCTGGGCCAACTTCTAATATTTTATGCTGATTAGATTTTTTTAATTTTTTTTGTAATATTTTTAAAGACATGGTTTGAAAAAACAGATAGTTAATGTTTGTTCATTATTGTAAGGATACAAAAGTGGATTATCTTCCCTTGGTTGAGATAGTCACATGATGGCTGCTTAGTGACATCCCTTTATACATTAATGAAAATGATCAGTCTCTTTTCTGTTTACAGTAGTCAAATGAAGCAGTCGTTCATTTGACTTAGGCCTAGCTGAGACTAAATCTGCCTCTCCCAGTCCATGGCACCATTTCCTTTGGGAATATATCTTTACCAAATATTCCTTAATGTGGGGACATTGCCTGTTTGCAGAATATGTCTTCGATTGTGACATAGTAGCCGAATCTAGCTAGTTTGGCTAGAAACACAGAAGAATCTCCATATTATGTGCAAGACTCTGTCTTTTTGTTCGCCTTTCATCATGCTTGCTATGTAAATATACATTATATTTTTCATAGTAGATGAATCTGGCCAGTGCAATGTAGCTCTCTATTTATCACTAAAATTTACTGTTAAAAAATCTGTTTTCATGTACTTTTTCTGCTTGCATATTTCTCTTTGTGATATTTACTTAAAAGAAAGCTGTTTAATTGTTTCCTGTCTTTAGCCAATGTTGTTAACAATCTGCATCTTTTCTGTTTACATTTGCTTTTAATATTTTTATGCTGATTACATTTTTAATTGTATTTTGAGACATTTTAAGGACATTTTTAAAGATATTTTAAGGACATTTTTAAAGACATTTTTTTCATTTTTGTTCTTAACTTTTTCAATTTCTTTTTTTAATTGTTCTAGGATCCCTGTTTAATTTTTCCCAATGTTATATTTTATAATCAGAAACCTATATAATATTTATCACATAAATATCAATTACATCAATTTCTTAATAGCAATTTTATTGAGAAAACACTGTCATAAATAAAAACTGACTTAGCTTTTACACATAACTAATTAATAATTCCATGGCCTAATGGCCAAAAAAAATGTTTACACAAATATTTATTTTTCAACATAATCACTATGTCTATAGGTATGTGCTATAAAAAAATAAAATCTGAAACAAACATGGCATCACAAAATGATATGTGAAGATACAATACCTCACATGACATTCACCAATGCATGAAGACAGAACATGTGAAGAAAAATAATATATACCTATAAACACAATGTTACTAATGCTACCAAATATTATTTGATAATGGCTTATGAAAGCTGGAAGCACTCAGAAAATATTGAGCAATTTATGTTCAAATTCTCCCTGGAAACCAGATAAAGAATCCAAACTGAAGTAACGTTAATGAAAAATACTTAAACTGTCATCAACCAAACTTGTAGAAATAAAAATCAATAAAATAAATCATCAACCAAACTTGTAGAAATAAAAACTTGTTGTCCAAGTAGTATGTATATGTTTTGTTAAATATGGTGAATAAGGAATATCGTTGTAAGTTTTTGATTTTTCTTGTGTCCTCAATAAAAAAATGAAAAAAAACTCACTAGATATTTTTTGTTCCTGATATTTAATGAAACATAAAAGAAGGATCCCTGACCAAATATACTATATATATATATATATATATATATATATATATA
Source organism: Acanthosepion lycidas (assembly GCA_963932145.1). Taxonomy (NCBI): domain Eukaryota; kingdom Metazoa; phylum Mollusca; class Cephalopoda; order Sepiida; family Sepiidae; genus Acanthosepion; species Acanthosepion lycidas. The sequence continues at coordinate 50,972,874 of OZ010601.1, read as the reverse complement.
TATATATATATATATATATGAAGAAAGAACAGTAAGATATATAATCCGGTGTTCTTATAGATATTTTTATTTTTACAAAATAGTGCTCAATGTAAATTTACAGAGCATTAATATTATAAATTAATTGATGTAAAATATGTTTTTTTTCGCTATTTTAAATCAATTAATTTATAATATATATATATATATATATATATATATATATATATATATATATATATATATATATTTATATTTTAGAGACATTAATGACAAGGAGAAAAACCTATTCATGTGATGTATTTTGTCCTTTATTGGACTGAATAATCATTAAAATTGGACTGAATAATCTTTAAAATTTTTAATCTTTTTATTATAAGATGTGTTTGATTTTATAGTCTAGCTAATTTCATTTAGTTTCTTTTTCTTTTAGATTTTTATATTATGTGTGTTATCAGACATTATTAAAGTGGGTAATTGTGTTTGAAATAGATTTGGCAATGAGGATAACAAGAACTTTTCAAACAAGCATTAGTTTTATTTGTATTATTTGCATTGTTCGAACTTTTGTCTTTATGTTTACTGTCATAGTCACAACATTTAAGCTATTCTATGCCCCACCCTTCTTAAGGTGATATCTGTTGGAATTTCGAACCAAACCCTTTATTTAGTCAACAGGGGTAGATTGTTTTAGTTCCACATGTTATACCTACTTCAGTTTCAGTGACTTTTTTGTTCACCTCTGCTTTGGCAAGGTATTGAACTCACAACTCTTTGGTTCAAGTCACTGGATTATTTCAACCAATGCTTTTTATTCACTGGGCCATGTGCCCTTGGGGATAAAAAGATTGGTTGAATTAATCCAGTGACTTGACCCAAAGAGATGTAAGTTCATTACCTGGCCACAGAAGAGGTGAACAAAAAGGGAAATAACTGAAACAGAGATACCCAAAAAAGGCATGGCACATGGAACTAGAAGAATCTACCCCTGTAGATGAAATAAAGTGTTCGGTTTGAAATTCCAATATATAGCACCTCAAGAAGGTTCGACTGTACAATAGCCAGAATGTCGTGACTATGACAATAAAAATAAGGACAACAGTCTGGACAGTTTAAATAGTGCAAATAGTTAAAACACCTCATCTCAGAAATATAGACAGACAGAACTTGTTTTATTGGAAAATTTAACTATCTGGGTAGTGTATCAACAAACAATGGAAAATGTGATACAGAAATCCAAAAGTACATAGGAATAGTGAAAGAGCCTTACAGAAACTAAGAGAAGTATAGAGAAATACTGTTAGAAACAGAAATAAAAATGGTGAATTGTTATGCAATACTTAATCTCCTATATGGCAGTGAATGCTAGAAAATCTCACAGGCGAAAAGACTTAAAGCAATAAAGATAACGAATGCAAGAACACCATGGATAGAACATGTGAATAAATGAAGGATACTTAAGGGAAATATGAAAAACAAATGAACTTAAACTTGCAATCAGAAAGAAACAGATGAAATGATTGAAGAGAGCCTAGTGAATTTAACACTCATAGGCAGAGCCAGATTTAGATGAAGAGAGGCCCTAGGCTATTCCACTCCAAATCCTCATTATCACAAGCAGAGGAAAATGGAAGTGTTATGATGTTGAAATTTAGTAGCTGTAGATATCAGACGTACACTTTTAATTACTTCTTTTCTACATTTTTCCAGTGGTATGACTAAATCCCCATCACAAATTAGACCATCTTCTCTTGATAATTTCTGATTTCTTTGTATAGTCTTTCTGCTTTTGAACAATTACTCCATTTATTGTTCCTTATTCTAGATAAAATTCGACTTAAGACTGAATCTTGTAATCTTTCCATAACTAATCTATTCATGGGCAACAGGAAGAGTGTTAATTTAAACAATTTGTGTAAAGCCAAGGATGATGATTGTTGTTTAAAATTACGGCAGTGTTATTTAGAGTCTACAAATAGTTGTGACAGCATGTGTAAGAAAGGTCTATGACAGTGTCAAAAATATTATGCACCTTGCTTGGAAGCCCCCTAGACTTTGAGGCCCTAGACTTCAGCCTGCTAAGCCAATAGATAAATCTAGCACTGCTCATAGTCAAGTATAGCAAAGAGAAATTCTGAATAGCCTATTCAAAAAGTCTGTGTGAATGCATGATACAGACAAAGAGCAACAAAAAGCAGAAAGTTGAGAAGAGTCATGTGTACCCACATCCTGAAGGGACTTGATACATAAAAGAAAGGGGACGCACTTACATGGCAAATATATACCCAATAGTTGTATAAGACAACAAAACAAAGGCTGTAAATCATAAATGCCAATTTCGAAATTTGTGAAAAAGTTATTGAAATAGGAGTAAACTTGATCTGAACATTATAACAGTTCTTCTATAAACCAAAATTGGTCAAATAATTTTATAAACTGAATGCTAGTTTTTCTTGGAAGGAAATTATTTACAATGATAATTAAAGATAGCAAAAATGTCTGACATTGTTTTTTTACTTTGGAATCGTAATCTAGATTCGAGAAATTTCTTTTTGATACAAAATAGAGATTGTCTAGAAAAGATTTCATTATTTTCGTTAAATGGCTGACTTAGGCTGAAGACTAAGAAACTCACATGAAGTCAATTATTAGCAAGTATCTCAATTTGTGAATGTATATATGTTTGTAAAAACTATAAAATTTTAACAATATATTTTCAATAAGAAAGTGTTGATATTCATCCAACTATTATTTCTATTAACTTACAAATGTAATCTATGTGAATATCTCACTTTATCTGATCATTTTTTGTTTACAGTTTTGATCTGGTTGCATTAAAATAATCAAATAATTCAATTTAGTAGGATTCTTTGTTATCATTGATAAAATTATTCCACAAAAAGTATATCAGTCAAAAATCTTCAATATATGCTAATGAAGATCTGACTTATGGTGTGCCAATATAGATACATTATTGGTGGAAACTGATTGTTTCAAAAATATTGAATATGACCCACACTTCTTTTCTACACTCTTTTGTTTCTCTTTCTCACAAACAAGTTAACTACATTTATTCCCTGCTACTCACTAAGTTTTCTCTTTCAAAAATAATAACAAAAAGTGTCAAGTTACATAAAAAGAGAGTAAAAGACACGTATACAAAAAAATGAAGCCAAGTTTCTGTATTTTTAAAATGCATTTATACTCAAGAAAAATCCCTTTCCTTAATAGATGACAGATCACTTATAAATTATTAAGTCCCTGATTATTTTCATTCAACCAATTCTATTCTCTCATTTAAGGTTTGTTGGAGTGTATTTGCTTGCTTAAAAAATCCTCACTGACACTTCAAGAAGTGTATGAGATGGCCAGATGCCAGATCACTGGAGCAAGCAATAAAACAATCTGCATGCTACGAGCAAAGTAATATAATTACTGCTCCCATAATTTCTTCAGAGGAAAATTCCAATCTAGTTATGTTGCAAAAAAGATGCTAGACCTTAAGAGATTTGTTTTTTCTGTGGAAACTCATGTCATACATACCCGGCCTGTAATGACAACTGCAAAAAATGTTAAAAAAAAAAGACCTTGGGCCAAGGTAATGTAGATCCTTTGTAACTGCTGCATTATATGATCCTGACTCTCCCAGTCTCACTTGTCTAAGAACAAAAAACAAAAGATATTGCCATTACCTTGACCAAGTGAAAAATAAATGGGTACATTGTTGATGTCACCACAAAAAAATTGAATCTCTTTATCATACCAAAGGAAAAAACAGTAGCCCTGGCAGACCCTAATCAACATGCAAAAATTATTGGTGAAGCAATAGTTAATGTCACCCTGAATAATAGGACACATTCTTGCATGATAATAGAAATGATTAAGTTCTGTTCATTAATATCATCATAAAAAAGTATGACAGTGACTTTGAAATTTGAGGGACCTGAAGATGAACTTATTTTTGGAGCTGTCTATATGAATAACCATTTTCCATCCATAGATATTCCACCTCCTCCCCTCTTTTCTCATCTTTCCATTAATACAACTCTACGCTGTCATACTATTGCCAATAGTAAATTTATAAGGTGTTGGGTGTTGAAGGGGGTATAATAAAACCCTCAGTGTCTCTGTGCTGAGTTCAAGTCCTTATAACATCAAACAAAAACAAAAAAAGAAAGGTAATCAATTATAAACAGGTTCACAGAACTAGATACTTACCCTATGCCCAACATTTCTAAAATGATTGATGATAAAGCCCAGTACAATATCTTCACTACACTTGATCTTAAATCAGCTTACCATAAGATCCCTATCTAGTGACAGTGATTGTAAGTTTACTGCCTTTGAGGCAAGCGGTAAACTATAACAATTTACTCACCTCCCTTTTGGTGTTACAAATGGAGTAAGTGCATTCCAGAGAATCATTGATGACATCATCGATAAGGAAAAATTGACAGATACATTTGTCTTTGTGGATAATGTTACTATATGTAGGAAAACCCAAAAGAACAAGATTATAATTGTCAGAAATTCTATGATGTGGCTAAGAAGTACAATATCACATTAATAATAAAAGTATCATTTTGGCTATTTCAATTACATCACTTGGGTACACTATCCAAAAAATCATATATCACCTGATTACAACAGACTTAAAACTCTCCTTAAAATACCACCAGCTCTAAATATAAAATCTCAAAAATGGATGGTTGGTATGTTCTGATATTTTGGTAAATTTATTCAGAATGTTTCAGACAAAATTCTACTATTGAATCACAACAAAGAGTTTCTGCTGCCACCATCAGTATTACACTCCTTTCAAATGCTAAAAAAATTTAAAAGATGCTACCTTAGTAACTGTTGACCCTAATAAAGAATTTGAAGTAGAAACTGATGCTAGCAGCAATTTTAAATCAACCGGGCCAACTTGTTGCATTCTTTTCTCGTACCTTGAATCATAATGAAATTAAATATCATGTTGTTGAAAAGGAGACTGCTGCCATAGTTGAAGCTCTATGGATGTGGCATCATTTGTTGCAAGATCTTTGTGATTTGCATATTCAATTATATCACTTACATGCCTTTTCTACTTTACCAGAGCAAGAAACCTCCCATTCTCTTTAGACCAAATAAAAAGTGTAAGCAACTCTTGCACATCCTGTCAATATTTTGAAACCAAAATTCATAACCAGTGTTCGGGGAGGGGAGGCACTCATAAAAGCAGTACTACAATTTCAATGATTAAATATCGATTTTAAAGAACCCTTACCATCATCAGTAAATGGTAACATATACCTATTTATTGTAATTGATGAATTCTTCCATTTTCCTGTTACATCTTCCCTGCAAAGACATAACTAGCAGAACTATTATAGACTGCCTGGATCAACTATTTTCAATTTTTGGTATACCCGATATGATACACACTGATAGGGCCTGTGACTTCCTTGCAGAGGAAACCAAAAACTACTTGCATGAAGAAGGCATTGCTATATTGAAAAACTTAATGGCACTCTATGAAAGGCTATTTAGGTAACCTTACATTCTTGTAACATAAAATCGTCCTATTGGGAAAATGTCCTACCTAATGCAGTTCTTTCAATTAGATACTTACTTTGCACAACAACTAATGTAAACCACCAAAACAAATTATTTAAATACAGCCACAAATGCACATTTGGAACCTTGATTCCTTCTTGGGCAAACCAGGACTGATATAGATCAGAAACAACACCAAATCCATTAAGCATGACCCTTCCGTTACCTCTGCTACACTTCTGGAAATCAATCCTCACTGTGCACATATACGTCTATCTGGCATCGAAACTACAGTCAATGTGTGAGACTTAGCTTCCAAATCTACTAATGAAGAGGACACTTGCACAAATAACAATTCTGAAAACTCTGTAGATGTCTGCAAAAATGAAGAGACTCCACCTTCTGAACCTAAAGGAACACACCATGTGGAATTAATACTGAAGGTGAAGATCCCATTGAATCTGTACAAAAATCTTCCAGTGAATTTGTAAGTGGATGGATGACTAATAACTTCTCTCCTTCATAATATTTCTTGAAGGGGAAAATGTTGTAGTGTAAATCCTGACCTCCCCTAGATTAGTTGTACACTGTCAGATACTCTACTATATCCTAAGGACACAAAGTTATCTCCCCTTCCTGTTAAGAAACTGCCATATTCATTTAAATGTAATGTGTACATTTGTTTGCTATTAAAACCTATACAAATGGTTAAGTCTTGTTATCTCCTACTATATCTTCCTCTCACAACAGGGTTTTTGTTTCTTTTACTTGTGGATGTATGAGAGATTTAGTTATTGTTGCTTTTTGCTTTCTTTTCTCAACTGCTATATTTACAGAAAAATGAAGGCTAGGATTTACTCTTCTCTAAAACTAGCTTGGTAATTTGTTTGTACTAACATCCTTATCTTTACTATTTTTATTATTAAGTTTTTGAGATAACCTTTTTTTTATTTGCTATTGAGAATAATGATAACTCCTCATCCCAGAAATTTAGACAGAAACTCATTACATTGTTTTCAACAAAATTTTCTTATTTCTTAGTGTTTTCTTAGTTTTAAGAAGATATCTTTTGTTATTCTAAATCCCTTTCTAATTTTTGTATCACATTTTCCATCATCTTCCAAGATCGTTCAATTTCAATTCATATCTTGCATCTTAGGCTTTTCTCTCTATACATATTGTTTTCTTATAACTGATGATTTGTCTTTTCTTATTGCTTTCCTTTATGACCTTATTGTGGAGATATTGCAGTTTTCTTTGTCTGCCATCTACATTATGTCACCTGTATATCTTATGTTATTAGGTAGTATAAAAGGACAAAAATTAAAATTATTTAAAATGTGCGATAAAAATTATTTATCAAAAAGATTAAGTGGAAAATAATAAAAAAAAAACCCAGATTTTAATAAAATGTTATGAAGAGTAGATTTCCACTAATAAGAATGTACTTCCGTCTGTGAAGGAATGTCAGTGAACTGCAAACTGGAAAATATTTTCTCATTCCTAGCATACCCATTAATATCTAACAAGTTTGTGTAAATGGATGGCAGAACATCGACTGGGAGAGATAGCAAAGAAACAAACATTGCTTAGAACTACAAAAGATAGGAAATTGTGGTGAGCCATGATTGCCTATGTCCTGAAAAGATGTGGCATGTAAAAGAAGAAATATATGTACACACATAGACACACACAATCACTCAATTTCTATCTTCACTAAACAAACACAAATTGTTCATTATTCTAATGCCATGTCACTTTTAGGTCATAGATGATCATGGATCTCCACAGGTTCCTTTTTTTATTATTTGTGAATTGCCATATCTTCTTGGGAAATATATTGGTGTGTTTTCTTGTTGCTTTCTCCTGTTTGTCACCCAAGTTTAGATAACACAGTTTACTCTGGGGTTATTTTACTTTACATGACTTGGTAGCTATTAGTTATGTACATGTTTTTGTAGTTATTATTCTTTGCATTAAGAAATTTCTTTTAATAGTTTGTAGATAATATTGAGATTGAGCACAAGTTTTTTTTTATTTTTAAAAATTTCAAATATAAGTCATAAAATTATCATAAAATTATGCCCTTTCCAAAATATTTTCTAAATATTCTTACCAAGAATCTTAGAAAATATACACAACATTTTTATTACCTCAAACATGTTCCTGTATTGAACTGATTGGGGGTTGAATTGTTCTGGTCAGAGCTTCAGCTGACTGCTTTTGATCTTTCTTGTAAAATTAGAAACATGCCTAGGGCTTAAACACTAAATCAGGTTTGCATGTAATTCAGTTATTATTCGTCTTGGAGGCTTTCTGACATAGAACTGAAATTATTTAAAATGTGGGATAAAAACATCAAGAACTGAAACATTTATGATTTATCAAAATAGATTAGGTTGAAAATAAAAAAGGCAGATTTCAATAAAATGTTGTAATAAAAAAGTACATTCATCTGTGAATGAATGTCAGTGGAGTTTGCATGAATAGCAAACAAAAAAGGATATCTCAAAAACTTAGTGGTAAAAATGGTTTGTATGTTTGTTTAACTCCTTATCGGTCATTTAATACTGAAATTTAATTGGGAGCATTAGTAATTTCATTGACAAATATCTATTGCTGGTAATTTTTTTCTCAAAAATGCATTGCTGATAATATTTTTAATATTTTTTAAAAATATATTGCTGATAATATCTTTTAAAAATGTATTGTATGTAATATTTGTTTTTTTAAATGTATTGTGAGTATTTTAAAAAAAAAATGTATTGCTGGTATTATTTTTACTATGAAAATGTATTGCTGGTATTAAATTTTTATAATTTCACAGTGTTTTGACCCCAGTTTGTTGCCTATTGCCCATAGTTGAGACCCTAACAGGTACTACCACCACAGGTCAGTGTGGACCTTGAAATAACAGCAGTTAAAGAGTGGCTCCATATTCCTCAAAACCTCCTGCTTTAAAAAATCTGCTTTAATGGCAGATGTAGTTTATTGTCATGCCCAGGATGGAATAAAAATGGTAAAGATAAGGATGTTAGTACAAATAAATTACCAAGATAGTTTTAGAGAAGAGTAAATCCTTTTTTTTTCAGTAAATATAGCTGTTAAGAAAAGGAGGCAAAAAGTAACGATAACCAAATCTCTCACACATCTGCAAGTAAAAGAAACAAAAACCTTAAGTGAGAGAATAGAATTGGGTGAAGTTCCTAGTAATGATTGGTTGAATGAAGATAATGACTTGTGAGTCAGGGGCTTAATGATTTATAAGTAATCTGTCATCTATTAAGGAAAGGGATTTTTCTTGAGTATAAATGCATTTTAAAAATGCAGAAACTTGGCTTCATTTTTTTGTATACTTTTTTTTTCTCCTTTTTTTTTTATGTAACTTGACACTTTTTGTTATTATTTTTGAAAGAGAAAACTTATTGTGTAGCAGGGAGTAAATGTAGTTAACTTGTTTGTGAGAAAGAGAAACAAAAGATATTGAAATAGGTTGTGTGTATATGGCTTGAAAGAAACATAAAAACAAAGTGATTCTGACATTGTGAAAGAGCATAAGTGTTTCAGTTTGAAAGTTGTGTCAATGAATGGCAGCGAAAATATGTGTCTGTAACATTGCAAGTAGACTGCAAGTATTTGACGTACAGAGTAGATAAATTAGAATGTATGGGTCCCTGAAAAATATAGAAATTTGGAGTGGGGAAGAGTACTTGTACTTTATATTTGGAAGAGGGCAACAAAAAGTGTGTGTAATTTCTTTTTTTTAAAGAGAGGAAATGATTAGTATATAAATGAATTTGTCAAAGTAAATTATGAATACACATAATTGAGCAATGTTGACTGCCTATTTATGCTTGAAGAAGAAATGGAAAAAATGGGGAAAATATGTCAAAGAGTAATTACAATGAGCTCATAAGAAAGAAATGTTAGAAGAGAAAAAAAAACAATGATTATATGTAAATATATAGGGTATTCCAATAACTTGGACAGATTTTAAATGTGAATTATTAGGTTGGTGCAAAAATAATGACGTAATAATATCGTTTTTTGACGTTAAAAAATAGGTCAAAAAATGACATTATTACATCATTATTTTTGCACTAACCTAATAAGTTTAAGTGTTTGATGATTTTTTTTTCTTTTTCTTTCAGATTTAAGAAATTAAGTCTTTGGCAATTTCAACCATGGAAAGATTAACAAACAACATGTCAAAGTTATCAAACTTATTATGAAAATGGATGTTCAAATTTATAAATATACAGCCCAATGATTCCGCTACCAAACAGTGACCTTTTGTGGATGCAGTGGTTTTCAACAATCTTCCTTGGATTTTCATCAGCCCAAATGCTACAATTCTGCTTATTAATAAAGCCACCAAAATGTAAATGGGCTTGATCACTAAAGAGAATTTTTGCAAAAAAACTTCAGCTTGTATTTGTTTGTGCACCCAATTGACAAATGTACGGCGCTCCAAATGGTCAGCAGGTTTCAGTTCTTGTGTCAATTGAATTTTCTAAATGTGTAGAGACAAATCTTTTGTCAGAATTCGATGTAATGTTGTCGTGGAAAGGTTCAATTCCTGTGTGCAATGACGAATAGAAATGTCTGGATTTTTGGCCACATACCCATGCACTGCAGTAAAGTTTTCAGTTGAATCGTGTAAACATCTGCCACCAAAAGGGGGGTTGGTGGCAGATGTTTACACATCTGACATTTGGATTTACAAACAATTTTTCCAATTGCAGTCTTGGTTGGTCAATTATGTTGACAAAAAAAATCACAAAGTGTGCAAAATGCATTTCTGTTTGAATGTCTATTTTCATAATAGGCTTCGATAACTTTAACAGGTTGTTTGATTGTTAATCTTTCCATGGTTGAAATTGCCAAATACTTAAGTTGTTAAATCTGAAAGAATAAGAAAAAAATCATTAGACACTTAAACTTAATTCATATTTAAAATCGACCCAAGTTATTGGAACACCCTATATATATATATATATATATATATATATATATATATAATTTAATTGCTAGTTTCTATTTTTATTTCCAATTGACAAGTGTATCCCAGAATGGCACAACACTTGACACTGCATAAGCATGCTCAGCTAGCATTCTGTTATGATTGATTGATTTGTTTTTTACAGCTTATCAACCTTTTGAATGTTATTTAGAGCCAGAAAATATTTTTAGATTGTAAGAATTTTGGGGAGATAACTATTTAATGATTTACTAATACAAGTCCTACTAATTAACCCATATCTGGTGGTGGTGGGGGGGGGAAATTCATTTTATTCATAAATTTCCTAAGGGAATTGCATGTAACGAACCTAACTAGAATTTGAACTTGGTTCTCCAATTTCAAATTCCATTACACCACCATCACATCCAAGCTTACAGCACCTGTTATTCCCAAATGATCACCCATCTAGATAGTGGCCAGGTTTGGTGCTGCTTAACTTTGGTGTTTGTATGAAAACTGGTGTTTCAAAATAATATGGTTCTAAGCCTCCCATCATAAAGTGTGGCAGACTGTGATACAAGTGTAGAGATGGTGATGCAGTGTTCATGGACCATGTGCTTCAGTAGATGAAAAAACCATCAAAAATTGTTATTCCAAGTTGATTAGTACTGGGGTCTTTGGTAGATACCAATAGAAGCAGTTGTCCTTCTTCAGATTGGAAGAAAATTTACAAAAGGCATAATTTTAACTCTGCATTGTACTTCTACCATTATACTATTCAAATTAAAACATGTTTTATGAAAATTAACCAATAATTAATAAAGTTATTAAGAATTTTAAATAAGGAGTTTCTTTCCATCCACCCGGCAGTTAGGTAGTAGAAAAGGCAAAATTTATTAAGAGTTACAAAGGAGAGGACATTGTGGAGAGTCATGATCACCAACACCCTGAAGAGATATGGCATTTAGAAGAAGAAGTAATCTCTATCTATAAAAGGCAGGATGTGTGTGTGTGTGTAACGAATGTACAGCTGCAGTTTTTGACAGATTTGCACCAAAATTTACATGCACATGCTCCAAGTTAGTGGAAAGGCCAAGACCAATTTTGCATTTCCCAACTCCCATCAATAGTGAAAATAATCGATTTTTTCATGCTTCTACTGCAGTTTTCATGCAGTTTGCGACCATTTTCTACTGGCTAGAGTGAGAGCCTATAGCTGGCTGCCACAAATAGGCAAGAAGATTCTATTGGCCAGTGTGAGAGCCAACAGCTGACTGACACGAATGTTAGCTAGCATGCTAGCATGCAAAAAAAATCGATAACTGCATTCACCACAAATGGGAAAAATTTAAATCTGCATGGCACTTTACTCCAATTGGCTCATTCGCTTGCTTAAACTCAACATTGATTCTGATTCTGCAAAACTGGGTTGGGTGTGAAAAAGTATTTGTTGTTAACATTCTTTTTCTATTCAGTTTTTCCAGTTATGAGTCCTTTTTTAAAGCTGATCGTTTTGGTGTTCATTTTGTTTAGTTCTTTTTTTGTAACAGATTTAATGTTTAGTATAGAGCTTAGAAAAAATTTGCAGAGTGAGATAGGCAAGTAGTAAGGCATGTAGCAACATCAGCATGGCAAAGGGCACTCCTTTAAAGGCAAGAAAGGGCAAAAATATTTTAAGTCAAGTGATAGCAATTGCTGTATGAGTCGTATGATTTTTTAATCAATCACAGGCAACGCTGGGCCATGCTGCTAGTTATAAATAATTGAATTTCAGTGAGCATAAAATATAAGCAAAACTTGTTTTTTGCATATTCTGTGATAGAAAGTTAATATGAAAAGACAACTCTAGATAAGAATAAAAAATAAAAATCATGAGATGTATACTAATGAGAACGAAAGAAAAAATTAAGATTAGGTAAATTAAAACCTATTATTGTATATTTGTCAAGTTAATCTCCTTGATATTAAGAACAGACTTGAAATGATAGAAGTAAATATAACAGTCATTGTATTTAAAAGTTCACTTAAAAATATTTCAGTAAACTGGTTATTAAATAGTTATAAATGTATTAATGCTTTCTGTAAATTCATTATTATTTTTCAAATGGAACACTTTTCATCAGATGAATTTATATAAGAATCTGGAAACAAGAAACATTTGATAAATTTGTGTAAAATCTAAACCGAGACAGTCTTATGGCAGTTGTACAAAAATAGAACATATTTCTTCTGTCTGAATCTCTGAGATGAGAAGTTATCATTATTTACACTGACTATTGTCCTTACCTTAGTTTTGTTATCATACCAGTGTACTCTTTGGCCTTATCAGGTGCTTATCTATCCAGGTAACCTTTAGGGACATTCAAACTGAATCCTTTATTTACTCTACAGGTGAATATTTCTTGAAATTACTCAGATTGGATGAGATGTTGTGATTACAACAGCAATGATGAAAACACTAGTTGGCATGTAAATATTGTAAATGAGTCCTTTTTTCCTTGTGTACCTTAATCTAATTGATGATAGTAGCAAAACTCTGTATTTTCTTATCGATAGTTTATTAACATATTGTCTGAGAATCATTTTTAGAAATATGAAAATCAACACTTGAACTCATCTAAGAAATTTAAATATTTGATTTACTTTTGTCTCCCTAAAATGATAGGAATTAAAAATCAATCTGAAGAATACTTAAAAGATTTGCCTATAAGTAGATTATGTCAGTAATGCTATAATTTAATATGTATTTCATGAGAAAAGTTAATAAAAGAATCTGAAGACCATTTGAGAAAGTTGTGCAAACCTTAAAAAGAGACAGGCAGATGTCAGTATCACAAAATATCAGTTTCCTCCTGTATCTTAATCTAACTAATTATATCAGCAAGGCACTTTATTTTTATCTGCAATTTGTGAATATATGAATTTTTTAATCTTTTCACCCAAAGCAAGGCAATAAAGCCACTAGGACAAAAGAGGTTACTGGGAGTAAAAGACAATGAAAAGACTTTTGTGAGGAGAAAAGACAATAAAAGAACAGGATTCAGGAAGTCAGAAGATGGAGATTGGTGTTGCATTTAAATTTTTGAAGATTTTATGTGATTGAGAAGTATGAAATTTGAAGGGAGTTAGAAGTGCAAGAACAGAAAATATTAAAATAGAACATATGGTTGCATCTAGTAAGTTCAACAATAAAACGGTGATAACTAGCTGTCAATCACACTTAAATACATGCATTCAAAGTACCAAGGATGAAAGCTCATCAGAAATGAAATATTCATAGAAAAGATAGAAGGAAGCCATGTCAGGTCAGTGAGAAAGTGATGGAAGTCAAGATGGCAGGCCAGGATCGATTATATTACAGATCCTTCTTTGAATTTTATCAAGAATCTTGAGATATATAGCTTGAACCAGATATGGTAGCAATATACAATGCATGGATAAATGGTAGATTTATAAATATGCAAGATGGATTCTGACAAGAGAAACTGTCTAGCATGTCATAGTGAACCAACTTTCCTATAAGTAGACATGGCAACTGATTCAATATAATCACTCTATTTCATGTCAATACAAAATGTGAGGCCAAGAACAAAACAAAAAGCGTAAACTAAATTAAAATATTTAATTTTCACCCTTTAATTAGTGAAAATGAGCTTGAAGAATACTTAAAAATTTTCCTTTGAGTAAATTAAGTCATTAATATCATAATTATCATTAATATCTAATGCAAAAAATTTCGACCACATTTGAATATGCACTATTTTACTTGTCATCAGTAACCCATTGTACAATTTTAGTTCCTATCAACTTATAAATAAGAACGATTATAGTAGATGTAGTAATTTCGTAGACAGAATTTTCAGACACCCTGATGCTATTCTCAAAATATTCAGCAGAATATTTAGATATTGACATAGAGAATAAAGTAATAAAAGTAGCTTGTGTGTGTGTGTGTGTGTGTACGTGCATTTAAGAAGAAAACAAAGAAAATGTGGCCATTTCTGAATGAAGGAGAACAATGTGCATTGATGAGAGAATGTGTTTGTGTAAATGAGAGGGAATTTGATACAAATGGAAATAGTTGAATATACATGAGAGAATGAAGAAAGATAATAAAATGTATGTATTATTATATAAGAATGAAATTAGAACTCCTTGATAACTATATAATTCATGTACCATATTGAAATTTTTTATTTTTCAGATTTTATAAGATGTTGCTTTTGAAGAAACCCCCCAAAATATATATAAAATAAAAAGTTATGAATGAACAAGAGACAAAGAAGTTTTATCAAGTGGAAAAGAATGAAAAAAAAAAAAAAGGTTTACGAAGGAGAGATAATCTTTAAGAAAGAAACACAGTGTCTACCTTTGTATATATATATATATATATATACACTTGAGAGGATATGTTAAGGATCTTCTTCTATGTGCCATATCACTTCAGAATCATAATTCTCCACAATTTCCTATTTTATGTGACTCTTAGCAGTTTTCCTTCCTTTCTTAAAGCTCCTACACCCCCATTCTGCTATTCATTGCCTTGATAAAATCCAAAGAAGAATCTGCAATGTTATTGGTCTTAACCTGGCATTATGACTTAAGTCACTTTTCTATGACCATAACATAGCTTCCCTGTGCCTTTTCTATGAATATTTTCATGGTAATTGTTCTGATAAACTCTCCTCAATGTTATTTGTTGTTATTTTTACTACCCCCCCCCCTTGCCGCCTCACACACAGACAACTTGTACTAGTTAGGACTTCATATTTTGAGGTATTATGGTGACTTTAGTAAGAATGGCTAGTAAGAATGTGTTGTTTTGGTGTAAGGAATACTGTGGTATGTTTGAGTCAGTAATTGTGACTAGAAAGGCATGAATCCTCTTTGTCTCCCCCCCCAGCTATGGATAAATAGCAGGACAGACCAGGTTCTTTAGCCCTGGATGGCAACTGGTCTACTGCAGGAAGAAATGGCAACCTACTGTGGGAAAAAATCTGCTTTGTCAGCCATATATCAAAAGATACTTGATCGCCTATGCATGTATCACACATGGCACACAACTAAGTTTAAGATAAGACAGACTGAATCCCAGCCTTTCTCATCCCTTCTTTTGGACTTGTGCCACATTTTTGTATTTTCAAAATAAATATTACTCTAGTCTATGGTATCTAGACTCTATGAATTTAAATGCAGTACTATATTGGCAGCAAGAGCTCATCATTTTACTACTGAAATGGCTCAATCTAACTGTAAGTTCTATGTGAAAAGCTTCTTTTCTTGCACTTCTCACTTGTGCAACTCTCTTCTGGCTTCTTACTTTCCAGTCAAGTTTGAGCTTCAAAAATATAAATGATTGACATTGGTCAATCATTATCTTTTGTCTTTCTAATTATTGTTCTTGCTCCTTAATGTTTTTTCTTATGTTCTTTTACACTCAGTATAAACCGTTGTGACTTAGTGGGTTTGTTAACTTGGAGTGGCTTGCTGCCTACCCTTATCTCTCTTGCCTTCAATATGTCCCATGATTGTTAAGGATACAGAGGTGATAATGAAGAGAAAGAGAATATACCACAAAACAAAATAGTGTAGCGGAAGAAAAAAGACAAGTATAAAAGAGATTGAGATTTGAAAGGTTTTCTCAAAATTGAGAAAAAATTGGTAAAAAATAAAAGAAAAAAAATTAATTGGAGAGAAAGTTAACTAATTCTACAAAATGTTAACTTGGTTTAGTTTAAACCATCACATAACTGTATTATTGTATTACAGTGTATAATTTATATATGGATACATTATAATAACATTCAGAATCAAAAACCATGATTAATGTTCTACTCATTAAATCATTTTGTTGTAAATAATTATTGAAAAAGATAAGATTGAAGAAAAAGTTTTATAATGAGAAAGTAAAAAATACTTAAATAAAAATAAATTGAAATATTTGCATGAAATGAAAATAGTCAGAATAAAGTGTGAGAGATAAATGTAGATATGAAATAATTTAAGGAAAATGAGTGGTGAATATGGTGAAAGGAGAGGGAAAAGAAAATGGGAGCAACTATATATATATATATATATATATAATCATTTCTACTAGTACACAGGAAG
Organism: Acanthosepion lycidas; assembly: GCA_963932145.1. Lineage (NCBI taxonomy): Eukaryota > Metazoa > Mollusca > Cephalopoda > Sepiida > Sepiidae > Acanthosepion > Acanthosepion lycidas. Next base: position 50,956,286 of record OZ010601.1, on the reverse strand, counting down.
TTACAGAGACTGAAAGTGAAAGAAAAGACTAGGTATAGGGGAATTGAGGAAAGGATAAAAGATGAATGGGGTTCAAGATGACAGAAGATGGTGATTGACATTGCATTTAATATTTCTAAAGATTGTAGCTTTCCGGGAAGCAAGTAAGTGGAAGGGAGTTCCACAGGAGGGAAGTGGATGAAAAGATAATGTTAGAGTAGATGTGGTGGCTACATTTAAGTATTTCAACAGTAGACGGATGGGACCTTGATGACATAAAATTAATGTAGTCAGGGCACCAGAGAAAAATCTAGTCAAAGCAGTTGCCATGGAAATATTTGTAGAAAAGACAGGGGGAAGCCACATCATGTCTGTGAGAAAGTGATTGTAATCAAGATGCCATGTTAGGATGGATTACATTACAGATCCTTCTTTAGATTTTTTCAAGATCACCTGACCAGATATTCAACAGTATTCAATGTACTGCCAAATGGTGGATTTGTAAATGTGCAAGATGGACTCTGATGAGAGAAACCTTCTGGCATGACACAATGAACCATTTTCCTTGTAGAAGATTCAGCTATTGATTCAATCTAATTGTTCCACTTTAAGTCAGTTGAAAATGTGAAACCAAGAAGGTACAGTGTGATACTCTCAAGAAGTGAAGCATCAATTATACTGATGATGGGTAGGGAAGTTTCTCTATGCTGGGTAAATGAGAGCAGTTTTGTTTTGGTGGCATTAAAATGTACAAGCCATTTCCTGCCCCAGTTAACAACTGATTAGAGCTCCTTTTCAAGAGCAATGGCCCAGTTAACTTTGTCAGCTCTGATGGATTTGCTATTGAGACAGGGTAAATGGTAGTGTCATCTGCATAAATGCCTACTTGGGAACTGATGGCATTAGGAAGATCATTAATGAAGATCAGAAACAGTGTAGGATCCAGGATAGAGCCTTGGGGGAACATCTGCATTCCTATGAAAATATCTGGAAGGAAGCCCATACAGAATGACCATCATTTCACTATTTGATAGCAATGATTGGATTTAAAATTGATAACTTTTTCAAATGATCATTCTGTCATACCATAATCCTGAAGCTTATGTAAAAGGCCAGCATGCGAAACCATGTAAAATGCCTTTGAGATATCTAGAGCCACAGCTCAAACTTCACCATTATTTTCAAGAGCTTGATATACATATTCAGTAATGGCTGTAAGCATGTCAGCAGTAGACCAGGCAAAATGGAATCCATATTGTTTGTCAAAGAGTAAGGTTGTGAGAGGTAAGATGCTTAACCACTTCAGCATTGATTAACGCCTTGAATACTTTGCCAAAAAGCAGTAGGGGATGAATAGGGTGATAGAGGGGTCAGAATGGTCTCCGTAGTTCTTAAAAATAAGAACGACAGCGGAGGATTTCCAACAAACTGGAAAGCAGGAAGTGAGGCAATAGTTTTAGAGTTTGGAGAAAACTGGAGCTAGACTGGGAGCACATTTCTTTAGGATGACGGCTGGGATCCTGCCACTTCTGCTTGCCTTGAGTCTAATTTAGAAATATTGTCTGAAACTAGTAATGAGGGTTATCTGCTTATCATTCAGTAGAGCCTCTGATCTAGTGGGGAAATCAGGTGAAGAAATAAATTGAATAACATATGTATTTTTTCTTTTCTCCTCAGTAATTTTATAATTTTACACTTAATAGAGATTAAATTTAGATTTTAAAATTGGTAACTTTTTAATTTTAATTTTAATATCAAATTTTATCATATAATTGAATACTTATTGGTTAGAATAAATTCTTTTTTAATATAACCCTAACTTTAAAGTTCTTAATAGCTATTATAACCTTACTTCATTGTCAAGTTTTTTGAATTTTCCTATACTTGTGTTTTGATTGGTCATTCTAGCTTTTGTAACAGTGTTTCCTCTTGCAGAGGATCGTTAATTAATTTGAAACTTTTAAAACCATTTATTTTACATTCAACATCATCCCTTGATAAGACACCACAGGTGTTGAAACAAAATGGCTATTTTTGTCGTGATTTTATAACATATTTATGTTATAATTTTTAAATAAATAATTATATCTGATCTATACTGTATTGAGCACTCTTTTAAGAATAATAATTGTTGGTTATTGGAATTTATTCTGTATATACCAATCATATACTTGGGTATATACATATATATGTGTGTGTGTGTGTGTGTGTAGAAATATAGAATTAATCTGGAGAAGTTTATCCCTTAGCTGAGTGGTGCTGGTTCAGTCAGGTGTACTATATAATTTTTGAATATATCAAGATAACATGTTGACTCTTCAGGGCTTGTTGCCTTTGTAAAAGGATCTGGAGAGAAGACAACAAGGCCTGAAGAGTCAACATGTTACCTTGATTAATCCAGATTAGTTTTATTAACACTCTATCCTAATTTTTGATATCGAGCACTTTATGAAAAAAAACTACCTGCCCAAAAGTTTTTCCACCCAGAAAAAAAACCATCAATTCTGGTACTTAATGCTATACTATACTATACTATACTATACTATATATATATATATATATATATATATATATATATATATATATATATATCCTAGTATATAATTGGTGTATACGGAATGAATTCCAATAACCAACAATTATTATTCTTAAAAGAGTGCTCAATACAGAATAGAGCAGATATAATTATATATTAAAAAAAAAAAAAAAAAATTATTACATAAATATGTTAATTTGACATAATTAATTTGAAACTTTTAAAACCATTTGTTTACATTCAACATCATCACTTGATAAGACACTGGAGGTGTTGAAACGAAATGGCTATTTTTGTAGTGATTTTATAACATATTTATGTTATAATTTTCTTTTTAAAATAAATAATTGTATATATATATATATATACACACACACACACACACACACACACACACACATATATATATATATATATATATATATATATATATATATATATATATATTGATGTTATAATTTTTTTTTAAATAAATAATTATATATATATATATATATATATATATATATATATATATATATATATATATATATATATGCTGGAGCCATTGGTAATCTGTTGGATTTTGAATCAGCCCACTCCAAGTAAATTACTGTTTTTTTTCTTTATTAGCTTGTATGTTGCATTGTGCTATTATTGGTGTTGCGGTGATTGGTGTTATTATGTATGATACAGATTTTGTTTATTGTTGAGAATTGTAAATTTGCACACTTTCAATCCATTTTCTTTTTAATGAACCCTTTTTATCATCTGAGCACACTGTCATTTATTAAGTTGAAATTGTGGTCAGGTGTATTAAGAGTATATTGTACAAAATACCCAGTGGTGCATATTAGCAAAACATCCAGAAACTTCAAAAAACGACTATATGAGCATAACAGAGATGTGCTGGATAACAACACTTTAAATGCACTGGTAGTTCATGGTAGTAGATCTGGCCACAATTTCAACTTTATAAATGCCAGTCTGATGAGGAGATAAAAGGATTCAATAAGAAGAAAATATATTGAAAGTGCACTAATCTCACAATTCTCAACAATAAACCTAAGATCAGGACCATGCATAATATCACCGATCATTCCATAAACAATAATAGCACAATGTGGTGTACAAGTTAATAGAGAGAAAAAAAATACCTACTCAGATTGGGTTGATTTCAAATCCAACAGACACCAACAGTTCAAGTACATATATATAAAACTAAACAAAGGCTTTCTAGTCTCTGGTTGTTGAATCTAATAAGGTAAATTTATTATTTATTGCCCCGCTTATCCTCAAAAATCCCAACTGTATTTCCCTTACACACAGTTTTTCATTCTGACACTGTGTCATAAAACAAAAATATTAATATACAACCCAGTGTGTCTGAAATTTTAATTTTTAACAATTTTTATTGTTCAAGATCTATCTATCTATCTATCTATCTATCTATCTATCTATCTATATATATATATATATATATATACATATCTCTCTCTCTCTCTCTCTCTCTCTATATATATATATATATATATATATATATATATATATATATATATATATTTATGTTGGTTTGAATAGGAACATTTATTCCAAGCCTTCGGTTGCTGAGCACAGCTGGAATTCGTATGAGCAACTATCTATTTTTAAAAAAACTTTTTTTCACTCCATTTCCACTGTTAAATAAGGTGAGATTGATAGTAGGAGAGAGGTGCTTAATATACAGGGACTGTCTAATAGCAAGATGTTTCTGATAATGTGATTTATATAAAAGTTTAGTGTTTCTAACTAGAATTTTTCTTAAGGGTTTTTGTAAATTGTGGGTTGGTATATATTTTTTACACCACAAATGAATTACCTATATTGGACATACTAACACCTATTTGAGTAGATGCCTCACATGTCACTTAGCAGATAAAATTGCTATAAAAAAAAATCTATCAACGTCGGAATAAACAGTCCTATTCAAATCAACGCAAAAAAAAATACAACTTAAACAGTCAAAATCTGCGGTAAAAGTGACAATACCAAAACAAAACCCCCTTGAAAATGGCTAAGGAAATGATCGAAAGCACCTGGGACAATGAAAATTATGAAAAATTTCTGTACTCCCTTACTCCTAAAAAATGGAAAACTGTAAGGATGCTGGAAAAACTAATTAAATCTTTCTTGTCTGCTATATTTAATGAAAGATGTTTAAAAGAAAGGTTGCTGTCCAACTATACATTTACATATATATATATATATATATATATATATATGTTTTTATGTTTAAACATAAAAAAAAAATGTCTTTAATAAATAAATTGTCGGACTTTGTCCATTTCTTAATGTATGACTTCATTTGTTTACATTTGATAGGCCATGAGCAGTTATGAATGTACAAGATTCATGGAAGATTGAAGTTTATAAGCAGTAAATTCAACCTTGCCAACCGAACGATCCTTTCTGGCCGAGCGGTTAGGCACGCCCGGCTAAATGACGGTTCCGTATAGGATGCAGGTTCAAATCCTGTCAAAGGACGAATATTTTCTATGAAAATTTCTTGGACATTCAGGCCGGTAAATGTTATTTAATACTGTTTATTATAAACAGAGCATTTATTTAAATACTTGTATCTATAAAAAGAACGATAAACATAAAAAAAATATGTATGTATGTATATATATGATGTGTCAACATCACACATGCACACATATATATGTAATGTCAGTTGGTATGAAGAGGAACAGAACTCAAACTTTGCTAAGAAGTGGTTATGTGTGTCTTGTCAGTATAAGAACATGGTTTCTCTTTCTCTTGGCCACTAGAACTGACTGACATTTCTGTATAGTCAAACCTAAGTTAATTCACCTTTTGTTTTTTGTTTATGCTTTGCATGCACTTTCTGAGTGAGTTCCACTCACGGATATAGGCAAGATCTATTTTTCTTTCCCTTCATTTAAGGACAAGATAGAACAATAGTAGAACAAAAAGAGAGGTGAAAAAGAAGACAAGCTTATAGAGAGAGAGAGATAGACAGAGAGAGAGAGAGAGAGAGGTGGGGAGTGATAGTGGAAAAAGTTTAAGAGTTAAAATATATTAAGAATGTGTAGCAAATATCCGGAAAGTGGAGATTACATGTATGAAAGAGAAAGAAAAGTGTAAGAGACAGAGACAGAATAAGAAAATGAAGAAAGAGAAAATAAAAGAAGGAGAAATAGAAATGGAGAAAGAAAAAAATGAGCAAAAGAAAAAGAGAAAATGATGAAAATGAAAGAGAAAATAAAAAAGAAGAAAGATGAAAGAAAAAAGAGAAAGTGAGCAAAGGGGAAAGGAAAATGAAGAAAGGAAAAAGAAAAGATAAAAAGGAGAAAGAGGGGATGAAAAAAGGAGAAAGAGAAAATAAGCAAGAGAGAAACTGTAGGAGGGAAAAAGAGAAATTGTGCCAAAGAAAAAGGAGAAAGAGAAAAAGAAAAAGAAGGAGAAAATGAAAAAGAAGAAGTAGAAGGAGAAAATGAAGAAGTAGAAAGAGAAAATGAAAAAAGGAGAAAATGAAAAAAGGAGAAAATGAAAAAAGGAGAAAGAGAAAATGAAAAAGGAGAAAGAGAAAATGAAAAAAGGAGAAAGAGAAAATGAAAAAAAAGAAGGAGAAAATTAAAAAAGGAGAAAGAGAAAATGAAAAAGTAGAAAGAGAAAATGAAAAAGATGAAAGGGAAAATGAAAAAAGAAGAGAAAATGAAAAAGAAGGAGAAAATGAAAATAGGAGAAAGAGAAAATGAAAAAGTAGAAAGAGAAAATGAAAAAAGGAGAAAGAGAAAATGAAAAAGTAGAAAGAGAAAATGAAAAAGGAGAAAGAAAAAATGCAAAAGGAGAAAGAAAAAATATAGAAAAGAGAAAGACAAAAATGATCAAAGGGGAAAATGCATTAGGAAAATAAGAATAGGGGGAAATGCAAAAATTTCTTTACACATTCATTTTGTGTTAGTAATTTGTGACAAATTTCAAAAGATTTCGCAGTTTTATCAGACAAGAAAGGCAAAAATAGACACAAGCTAAGAAACATAATGGAAAATCTAAATGGAAAAAAAATCTGTAAAAATTTACATGTTGCAACATAGAAAAAATTTAAATGGTCTCAAAAACAAATAAATGAATGTTGGGAAGAGGAAAGAACAAAAGATGAACATATTGATAGACTGGCAAAATATTTTCAGTTCATATCAATAATTAATCAGTGTTTTAACTTTACAATGGACAAAAGGCTGTTATTTGCTTTTACAGTCTGTTTATAACTACTTTCCACAGGAACTAGCTTCATCAGTTGAATCATTTTTTTATTTTCTTCACTGTCTTTGACTCCTTTGAACATTTGTCACTATTTCAGACAAATTAGGCACAGTGGACATTAACAAGAGAGAGAGTATAAGATACAAACTACAAATTAAAGATATCAAAATAAGCAAGAACAAAAATTTAACTGAGAAGTTATATAACAGACAAGGAAAAATGTGACAGAAATTTGAAGCTGCATGCAAATAACAAAAGATGCTTTCCTAAGGTTAAATACCTTAATTAAGAAATGAAAAATATTTTCTGAGAAACAAAGATAAGAATGTTCAACTGTTATGTAAGTAATATACATCCTTCTGTATGCCAGTGAATGCTGGACTGTTTCCTCCCATATGAAAATGTGGTTCTACAGAAGGATGCTCAGAATGCCATGGGCAGAACATGTGAGCAATGAGGAAGTTTTAAGAAAAATGGGAATGAAAAGAACATTTTTACTTAGGACCCAAAAAAGGAACTTCAAATTTTTAGTACACAATGAAGAAAGAGGGCTTGGAGAATCTGATACTCATAAGATATATTGAAAAGAGAAGAAAAATGAAATAGTGAGTAACTTACCTAATGGGTTAGTGTAAATTGATAACAGAACATGAACTGAAAGGGATAATAAGGGGTTAAACACTGCTTTGAGCATAAAAGGATAGTAAGTTGTCGAGAGTCTTGATTGCCTATGTCCTGAAACCACATGAAAGAAGAAGCAGGTTTTGGTAAATAAAAATGAATATATTCATTATTGTTTTTATTAGGAAATAAGAAAGTTCAAAATAATGTTGGACTCTCTCTAATGTTAGTTTAATTATAACAATAACCAAGTGAAATATTAGGTCGGTGCAAAAATAATGACGTAATAATGTCGTTTTTTGACATATTTTTTAACGTCAAAAAACGACATTATTACGTCATTATTTTTGCACCAACCTAATATTTCTTTTTAGTAACAGAAAGAAAAAATGCTGAAGCAGCATTATAGATAAAAAATGAACACATAAAGAAGTTTTCCCTGACACCAAAGAAAGTATTTATACTTTTTACTTTTTGTTATTTCCAACAGATAATTCAGCTTCTAAAGCAGCAGACAAGGCAATTTATTTAAATGTTCTTTGAATGACTAAGAATTAACAGCATCAGCAATTTGTGAATGTTTTAAATGTCATATTGTACTGATTTTCATTGCAGCCAATTTATGCTTGATTTGTATATTTAAAAAAAAAAACTAAATATATTTTAAGATTATCAACAAGTTTTGTTACAATAACTCAAATATTATGAATTTGAAGAGTATATAATCAACATGAATCATCCTCAATTTTTACAAGTACATAAATGTATAAGATAATAAAACCTTACTATAGCTTTACTTTGCTAATAAAATCAAAGCAAAATTGTTAGAGAAATATTTTTCTTTTTACAACACAGGTTAATATATTGTAGAGCAACTCTTGTAGTTAGCGTATATCTAATAAGTTCAATAAACTCTAGGCATTCCATGAATGTAGTCTTGTGTCAAATTTGGCTTTGTTCAAAAACTTGGTATAAATGCTTGAATGAGTGGGAGTATTTGTTAATTTATTGGGACCTGGAGAAAATGTCATATAACTACTGTGGACTGTTATAATTTCATTTCATTTTCAGAAGAATGATACATGACAGTTAAATAACATTCAGTCTGGTATATAAAAAATATTCATGCTCTTTTTCACAATGACATCCTTATAGAGAAAACATTGCATGGTTTCTCTTTGTAAACTACAATCATGTACAAAATAATTTCAGATTCATTGTTTTACTGCTCCATATTGCGGTTAAATATGGAGTTTTAAAAGCAGAGAAGACTCATGCAAAAAAAAGCTGAACAATCTCCTCACAGATGAAGAAGTGACTTCAAGTAACAGAAATGTGATTCTACAGAAATCTTCTGAGAATACCATTGACCAACACGTAAGCACCAACAAAGTTCTAGAGACAATGGCAACAAAAAGATCACTTATACTTTTTTCTTTTAATTGGTATTACCTCATGCAGTGAAGCCACTAAAACACAATGGTTAAAGGGTGTGGAAGAATTAGGAACAGAAACAATAATGATGAGCGGAAAGAGAAAAGAGTAATCTGGAGGACAGTGGTTATAGCATTTTATATTTTTGCAGATCAGTTGGCTGGGAAGCATGGAGCCAGAAAGAGGTTTCACAAACGAGAAGTGTGAGAAAAGAAACTGTTAGCATAAAACCTATGGCTAAATCTATCCAGCTCAATTGTAAATTGATGAGATCTCAATGCTAGTCTAGTAGTGCACTTAAATTCTAAAAGTGTAGCTATCACAGCAAAGAACTCATCAGCCAAACAATTACCATGAAAGTATTTATAGAAAAGACACAGAGAAGCAACCCTATGGCAGTGGGAAAGCAACTGAAGCTGAGCCACCAGATCAGAACTGATAATATAGTTGATTCTTTTTTGGATCTTATGAAGGAGGTCAAGAAAAATAGAAGGAGCATCGAACCATATGTGGTAGCAACTGAAATTTCTATGGCATGTAATGAGGAAAATTTGATACTCAGAAGATAGATTGAAGACATGAAGGACAGAGGAGAACAATGCATAACCTAATTAGTGAGCTTTAGTAAATACATGGCAGAAGGTTTAGGAGAGATAACAAAAATACAAAACTTATTAAGAGCTACAAAGGACAGAACATTTTGGAGAGCCATTATCACCAATGTCTTGAAGGGACATGTCACAAAGAAGGAGAAGAACAACAGTGAAACTTTTTTTATATAGGTTTTTCCTTAGTGACTATTTTTCTTTCTTCTTGAAATAGAAAAGAAAATTTGATTTTAATCTTATCTTAAATGGCTTTGGGTACTTTGATATGGTATAATGGTCAAGAAGCTTGTCTCACTAGATATTTTATAACTAAATAGTTCTTGATCCTCACTTTTGGCCATACTTTTGGCCATACTTTTGGCCTTGTGCTACATCTAAGCTAGGCTTAGAAAATCACTATATCTTAAATGGTTCTGATTTCTTTAATATATTCTATTATATTTCATGTGATGTCTTGTCAGTTACTACAAGTGGCTTATAACAATAGCAGCATTATTTTTCTAAGTCTTACTTATGCATATTTTAAAAGTAGATAATTATTTGTTTTTTGTTTCTAATCATTCCACCCCAAGCAAGGCAACAAAACCACTGAGATGCAGGGGGTTACTGAGTGTCAAAGAATATAATAAATAGAAAAACATTATTAAAAACAGAAATTAAGAAGACAGAAGGTAACAATTGAAACTGCATTTAAATTTTTCAAAATCAAAATTGACCAGAAAGCGAGAAGCCAGAAGAGGGTTCCACAAATGAGAAGTGCAAGAAAAGAAACTGTTAGCAGAGAACTTACGGTTCAATCTTGCCATTTCAATTGTAAAATCATTAAACCTTGCTACCATTCTAGGATTGCAATTAAATTCATAAAGTTTAGGAATCATAAAAAAAAAGAAAATTAGTCAGAAAAATTACCATAAGAGTATTTATAGAAAAGGTACAGGGAAGCTACATTATAGTGATGGGAAAGTGACTGGAGCTGAGATGCCAGATCAGGATCAATGACATTGCAGATTCTTCTTTGGATTTTATCAAGGGTCTTTAAATATTTCAAAAATGTTTCAGTTTTTAATTTGTTTTTTTTTTTTTTACTGCTTATGAACCTTTTGCAGGTTATTTAAAGTCAGAAATATTTTTAGATTGTAAGAATGTTTTTTAGAGATAATAATGATTTATTGATACAAATTCTACTGATTAACCTATAACTGGGGGGAGAGAAGATGTGGATTCATACCTTTCCCAAGGGGATTTGTGTGGAAATGAATATAACAAACCCAAATGGAATTGGAACTCTGCTCACCAATTTCTAATTTTGAGCGGTTATCTACTACACCACCCATACATACAAGCTTACAACACCTGGTAATCCCAAGTGGTGACTCATCTATGTACTGACCATGCTCGATGTTGCTTAACTTTGGTGATCATCTAAGAACCACTTTTGGTATGAATGCAAAATAAAATATGAATTCTTGGAATATTACTATCTATATGGGTCATAAAGCATCACTCATTTCTCTTTTGGTAAAAAAACACATATGACATAAAATAACAATAAAAACCTCTTAGATAATTTTGTAGTTTATATACAAGTCAATATAGGAATTACACTATGTCAGATTCTATTATATAAGACAATATATTCACAATAAAATTGGTATAAACCAAGCATATTGGTAAAATTTCAGGATATACATATATTTATATGATCAATATACCATGGGAATTTCAGTTTATAATATCTGTCTTTATTTACATTATTTACATTCGGACTCATCTTTGTTTGTTGTTGTTATCAGAACACTTCAACTCTTGTGCCCTGTGGCCTTCATCAGGTTTTTTTTATCTAAGTAATCTACAGGGAATTCCAAACAGAACCCTTTATTTAATCTATGGAGGTAGTCTGTTCTTATTCCACTGGCCATGTCTAGGGACATCTTGTCTAGTTCTTATTTTTAGTACTGCTCAGTTATTGCTTGCTCTGTTTCAACAAAGATGAGGACAAAAGTTCAAATGTAAATAGTAGAAATAATGATAACACTCATCCCAGAAATTCAGACAGAAATATCTATCTTTATTAGAAATATTTATAACTTATTTGTTGGCATGAGAAATTATTATGCAACCATTAAATTGTTCATCATATTGTAAATAAATATATACAATAGCACAGTTATTGATATCTATCATTTTAATTCCAGATATATAAAGATTAATATGAGTCATAAGAAAGATATAATCTGAAAAGAGAAACAAAATATTGTAAATTTATTTAGTAATAAAACTACAACATTGGGAAAAAGTTAAACTGATGCCAGAAAACAATAAAAAAATTTTAAAAACATTGGCAACATTGGTAAGATAAGGCAAAAACTGGCTTTAAGAATGTTGCAAAAAGTAATTTCAGAAATATTAAAAGGGTGATAAGTAAAAAAAAAAAAAAATGGATTGACCAGCAAGAAAATGATTGAAGAAGCTAATGTTGCAAATGTTACATTTTTCCCCAAATTAGATCCTCTTCTGATTCACGCTACACTAATTTATGCCACTAGCTGAATGTGAACACTCTGAATGCCCAAAACTCAACTAAAAATCCATCAGCTGTGCAAGGCTCTGCATATATCTTCCTTTTACTCACACACTCATAGAAAAATAAAAGCAATACAATCCAGCCAGAATTTCCACCCAATAGCACCCACTCCTGTCTAAAAAAAGAAAATGAAAACTGGAACCAATTTGAGCCTCAAAAAGGTCACAAAAATCCATCAAAGGGACATTAGGTAGTTGAACGGCATCTTGACCTGAGTTCACATGCTCATCAAAAATCAACCCTCCTTCTCTACAAGCTGGTGCTCTAGTAAGTCACAACTTACCCTCCTCCCTCCTCTGTCACCAGGTGCCTTTACAACTCTACTTATCTTTTTTTCTTCATCCAAGAAACATTTATCTTGATTTTTCATTTAATGTATTTTATGATGATACACTTGTTTATTGCTTTAATTTTTTGCTGTTTCTTCTTTGTTCTGCCATTGTATGCTTAGTAACACAAAAACATGCATTCATATCATAAAATGTAAACAGAGGAAAGATGCAAATTATTAAGAACATTGTCTAAAGAGAGGAAAGCAACCAAACTATTTACTTTTAAGTAAACATTACAAGGAGAAATGGGTAATATGAGCATTATGTTAATCAAATGAGTATTTCTGTGGCTTATATCTTTTGCATTTGTTTATAATAAAAATTTATATAGCATATTGTTTTTATAATAAAATGTTTACATAAAACCCAAACATATGAAAATGGATTTATACATTTTTGCTATTCTTGAGAATCGATAGAAAAGATATTACACACTATTTATTTATTAGAGTTAATAAAAAAAACTTGTTTTCATAGTTATTTACAAAATGCTAAATGATTTACACTGCATTGTATTTGGTTTACATATTTTGATAATTTTCTAATTTTTTATAAATTTTTGAATAAAAAGATTTATTTTCAAATTTATTACTTTATAAAATAGTAAATAATAAATATTGTATTGTATTTGGTTTACATATCTGTTTTTACATGAAGGAAACTACTACTAAATATTGTTACAAATTTGGCTATGGGTTACCATCTTGATAAAGTAAATTTTCAATTTACCTATTTCTCAATGGCTAAACTGGAACACTTTGGTTTCCCTGATGGATAAAGGGATAAAGATTTTATTTCTGTTTGGAGGCACATTTTTCTTTAGAAAGACTTACTGAAATGTTATGTAATATTAGTCCTCCTGTATAGCTGTGAATGCTGGACAATCTCCACACAGATCAAGAAAAGACTTGAAGCAACAGAAATGTGGTTCTACAGAAGGATGCTGAGAAAACCATGGACATGTGAGCAATGACAAAGTTTTAGAGAAAATAAAAACAAAAAGAACTCTTATATTTAACATCAGAAAGAGATAGTTCAAATTTATAGAACAAACAAGGAAAATTTAACACTCAAACGACATATTTAAGGCAAGAGGAAAAGAGGAAAACTGTGTATAACCTACTTCACAAACTTGTGTAAATGGATGGCTGAACAGGGTTTAGAGGGGAGGACAAAAAGATAAAATTTACTAATAGCTATAAAAGAGAGGAAATTGTGGAGAGCCATGATTGCCAACATTCTGAAGGAACACATAGAAGAAGAAGGTGCCAACAAATAAAAAAAATGAAATATTTATTTGATAAGTTTTAAGTGGTTTAAGAATTTAACATCAGTCTTCTTTGGGCACAGAACATTAATCAAAAACTGTTTATAGAAAAAGGGAAACCAAAGAAGACTTATACTTAACATCAGAAATCAAGAATTGAAATTTCTAGGATACATAATGAGGAAAGAGGATTAGGAAAATTTGATACTCACAGGATGTATTAAAAGCAGGAGGAACAGAGGTAAACAATGCATAATCTATCTAATGAGTTTGGATAAATGGATTGTGAAGCAAGGTTTAGGAGAGATAACAAAAAGACAAAATTTACTAAAACCTACGAAGGACAAGAAATGGTGGAAAGCCATGATCACCAATGTCCTGAAGAATAGAAGAAGGACTTTTTGATCTATATCAATTGGTATTAATTTCACTGTTTAAGAAGATATAAAACATTGATATCAACTCTATCATGTGTATCTATTAAAATAATGCTTATAGTAATAAGAAAAATGTTGGATTCAAAAATTCATTTAAAAACTAATGGATCAACATGAACATTTTTTAAAGATATGTTCAGTTTTGTTCACTCAGATTATTACATTTCAATATGCTCTATTCATTACTGTAGAAATGCATCACAATCAAAACAAGTTGCATGCAGCTCTGCTGATATATGTGGTTAAATTTTAGGACATCATTTTTTTTACTAAATGTTCATGCAAAGAGCCAGTCAAAGCAGATGGCTACTGATTGTAGTTTTGTATGGACATAAACAGAAGAGTTAAATGTAAATTATGAGAATATATGACATGTTATAAACATGTGTATGGTAGCACGAAAGAACAAACAAAACAAGTACCATTGGTGATGTAAAAACAAAAGAAGATAGTGATTCTTAATATAATTTTCTTTGTATTGCCAATACAGAGAATATAAGCAGTGTGTCTCTTTGTGGACAAGAGAAGCAACTTGGAGGAAGGATAGATTTGGTTGATCAAGTTCATTTGTGATGATGTTGACAGCTTGCTTGTTCACTATGATTCTCCTACAGTGTTATTGTTGACATTTGACATTGTTAAAATCAGTTAGGGTTAATTATGACTCATCATGTTTTTCATGTTTTTTATTTGGCAGCAATGTTCATTATTAGCTCCTTTTATATTGTATCATATTTTTTTGAGGGGATTTGTTTTTGAGCTTGGTGTGATACTTTGTACCTCACCATAGAGGACAACCATATTTTTGTTTTTGTTTCCTTTAACTTAAAGCAAAGTGTAACAGACAGATAATGGTTGACCCTAGACATGAAGAGGTTAAGATTGTAGTGATTGGGGAATCATCCTCTTGGGAGTCTTTTGAGTGGAACTTCCTTCTGACCAATGGAATACAAAAAGAAGGACGATGATTCAACCTTGTGTACATGGCCTGGTAGGTCTTAGCTGAAAAGGTCTAAAGTGATATGACTAAGGAATGTAGCTTGTTTCAACATACAGTAAGTAAATTATTAGCAGATCAGAATATAAGTGGACAGTAGTTTTGTGATTTTTTTTTTCATGTTAAAATAGATTAAAGAAAACACTTTTGAAAATCAAATAATTTTTATGTATTAGTACAATTATATATGTGTATTTATGTATTAGTGTATTTAGAGGAACTGTCTAAATATTTTACATATGTATTTGTAATATATTTTTCTTATCTGACAGATTCAGTCAGTTTTTATTTCTACATCCCAATTGTTTGAAATCTCTGTCCCAATCATTTCTTCTTAGAATCTATCAATCTCTCTTCATCTGGTAATCTCATATCAACTTATCTCAGTCAGTTTGTGTTTGTCAATCTGTCTTTCAAACTATATAGTTATATGTACATTAAATTAATCCATGTTAAACTTATAAAAATATAAAAACTATGTTGCGTGCCAAGAAGCTTATTGAACATGATGATCTTCAGAGCAGAAAGCAGATATCAAATTTATCCATTTTTATGCTTCGATGGAGTGCAGTCTTGGACAGTTTGAAGTAAAAAACAAAAGTACAGCTTGAATTTATTTTGTGCTCTTTCCTGACAATTCTCTGTCTTCAGCAAGGAAGAAAGCAAATGAATATGAACAGTTTTATAAATGCGAATCCAGGAAAATGGCTGACTGTTAATCATGATAAAAGCCAATAATTATTCATACTAAACTATGGTTAGTTCTTTACTTGATATAAGATACTGATATCAGAGTGAACGGACATATTTTTCATTACTCAAAGAAAGCTATGTTGTATTTTAAAAAGGGAAGTCTTGATTATTCTAATTTATCTGTCTATTCTTATTTTCTTTTTATTATATTATTTATTATGCATTTATAATCTTTAATTATTAAAATGCACATCTGTTTATTTTTTTAAGATAAGTTGTGGTGTACATCAATTATTTTATTTTTAAAATAAGTGCTATTTAGCAAATTTCATTTATTAACAATGTTTCACTAAGAATTATTATATTAAAAAGATTTCAAACATTGTATTTGTTAAATTACTTATACATTGGCACAAATAATTCTACTTCATTCATATTTAAGTGTAACATTTCTCTTTTGTTATGAAAGTGGATGTCATTTTTGAAATTGTAGGAAAAGCATTTTGAATAGTAATGTTTGTTTAGTTTTGTTTTCTGACTATTGGTACAGTATTGTCGATTTATTTCTCTATCATTTATCGTTCAAACATATTTATTGATTCCTATTATTATCAATATAATATATAATAATAATTCTTAAAGCAGTACATTTGAATACAAACTGTTTACTCCAACATCCAGTGTAATATATATATATATGTATAGATGTATATATATATACTTCAGGTAGATGGAAGCTAGTCCATCTGAGAGAAGGAAAACTTTGAATTTAAGCCACCTTGTAGACATACCTAATCATAGGAAAGGCTTTGGGAGTAAACCCTGAGGACAAATCCACCTGGAAACCCTAAGATAGTTTGATGCTATGTTCAGCTTTGTTCTGGCAAATCCTGTAGCACCGCCAGTGCCAAGCTGTATTGAACTCTACCTTTCCCTTGGACAACATTGGTGGCATGGAGAGGGGAGATCTGCTGCATAGACAACTGCTGATCTCTCATAAAACTCTGCCTAGGTTTGCACCCTGGAGAGGACACTCCAGTGTTGCCTCACCACAATGGCAAGACACAGGAAGCAAAAATCTACTGATGGGAGGATACTAATGGTCCTTCTGTATAGGAAACTGGCCACTGACAAGAGGGCAACCTTATCCTCAAGGACATCTGCAAAAGCAACATGAGGGCATGCACATGGACATCAAGAAGTGGGAAGATGTTGGCAACAATCACTCACACTGGAGACATGATTTACACCGAAGGCTGGAGTGAGGAGAAAAGAAACAGAGACTTAACACCATAGTGAAGCATGTTTGAAGGAAAGAAAACTGCTTTTGGGGTACTGATCCATGGTCTTTCAAGACCACTCACACACACACACACACACACACACACACACACACACACACACACACACACACATATATATATATATATATATATATATATATATATATATATATATATATATTCTCCAGACACATATAACATCATTCAGACCAGATCTGATATTGCAATCCAACAACATAAAGCAGTGCATTATTTAGGAACTGTCTGCATTATGGGAGGAATTTATCATAGTGGCAAATGAGAGAAAGGAGTCCAAATACCAAAAACTTGTCAGACAATGTTAGCAGAAGTCATGGAAATTATACTATGACCCAGTAGAAGTTGGTTGCAGGGGCTTTGCAGGACAGTTGTTGTGTAGAGCCCTAGCAAAAAGAGGCATAGTAGGGACAAAGAGGGTAAGAGTGCTGAAGGAAATTACCAATGCAGTTTTAACTGCTTCCAAGTGGATTTGGCTTAAGAGATTGGAGCAATGGAAGAAGTAGTGAAGACAATAATAGGAAAAGAAAGTGTGGGGGGGGGGAACCTTACAAACATACTTAAGGAAACCAAGGGAGGGGTTACATGGTATAAGGGAATATTGAGTCAATATAGTAAGTCAGGGCAGTTGAACTATTATGGATAGGGGTTGAGAAATGTTGGCAGATGTAGGGGGTGGGGATCCATGAATGGGAATTTTTTTTGCTTTTTGGTTACTGATTGCCATTTATTTCTGCTTATTTCTGGTTTTTATTCCATACACATAACTAACTGCCTACTTCTTATGAATTCATAGGGCAAAGATGGAAAGTAGTATCATAGTAATCATAGTTTGGAAAATGTTGAGTGTCGATACTAGTATCAATTGGTTAGATTTATTTCAAGTAATATTTAACAGATAGCAAATATGTGTACAGGTTACTTAATTGAGTAGTTAGTTTATTTTTAAAAAATTTTTTTTTAGATTAGGCCATTGAATCATTTTAGTTAATAAATCACAAAATGTGGAAGGAACTTCAAATAAATAGTACTAGTTAATTTTGCAATGACTGGTTTCATAAAAGTAAATTAATGTAAATAAGGGATAGAATTTATGCATGTGTGTCTGTGCATGTGTGTGTGAATATATTTCCTACATTTATATGTAGATGTGTGGACATTCATACATGTATAGAAATTTCATTTGATTAAGAGTATAAGGTAAATGAAGACATAAAGATTTATCTGATAGTAAGAATAGCGAATAATTAGTTTTTTTAGAAACACTACTATAAGTGGTAAGTTAGACTAATTTTGTGGGGAGCATAAGTGCTAGTATAGGATAGATTTGGGTTGGGTACACATGCAGGTTTAGTTAATGAGTAAGTATTGTTATGGGATTAGTATTTAAAACATATAAAACATTTGCATTAAACTATGCAAGAAAGAGCTCAGATTATTGTTAAGAATTCAGGGGAAGTAGCTTGAATCCAAACAAGATGAAGTAAAAAGACACCAGTATATAGGAGAAAAGCCTTTTCTTTATTGGCTGACACTGACTGACATATGTCAATAAGAACGATTGAACTCCTAGCCATGTTGGAATATTTTTTTGTAGTGTTGACGTGCATAGCACAATGCTTTCAAGGAGGCAGCCTGACTTGCCCAGAGTTAGGTCAGGGTTGCTGTTTGAGCTGATATGATGCAAAACCCAAAATTGGCAATGAGGACAGTACATCACTGAAGACCACACTTGATGCATCTAAAATGCAACTATACATATACATACATACATATATATATATATATATATATATATATATATATATATATATATATATATATATATATATACACCTTGATTCTCTTGCAAACTTGAGATGCTTGCATGTAAAATTTAGGAATGTTTTTAAATGATTCCCATTAATTGCAAACTACATCAAATATATCTGACTTTTGTTATTAACTGGGTGACAATGTAAAAGTAACAGTAATTGTCCTCTTTAATTTTAAAGGTACATTTTTTATAAGAGTCTATCAATATTTGATGACAATGATTGATTATTGAAGTGTAGATGACCTGTGCAATGGATTTAATGACATTTGCCAACTGACTATTGGAATCTTGACTATTTATTCTCTCTGATTCAATATTCTGATGATTGGATTATAGCCATATACCACTTGATTTGTATACATAATTTATAAACGATTTAGAATGCAAGAATAATGGTTCTTTAGTTCCAATATAAAATTAAAGATGTCTCTCATGAATATTAAATTTCACCTTCCTGATGACAGTAAATAAACCATAAATTTATAATGCCCAATTCAATATATCAATCATTAGAATGCAATTTGAATATGTTTCATATTGTACTTCATACACAGTAATGAATTTATTGAATTGTTGAGAAAGATGAATTTCCATTCTGATATGAAATCAGTGATTTCATTTATTTTTAAAAAATAGACAATTTGACAAATCAAGTAGAAATGAATTAAATCATTGGCATTCAGACGAATGCTACAATCGTTGAAATGACAAGTAATGAAGACTAAAAGCATACAATTTATATATGAACCGAGTAAATATTATTCAGAATGGAAACAGTTTTAGTGTCATCCTTTGAAGATATTACAAAGTATGTTAGAATCAATAGCATATGTAAAGCATTTTCTTTTTTTTTGCAATTAAATCTTTAGTCATGAGCGTTCCAGTTTAATATTTTAGCCATTAACATCATCCTGCTGTTTAAGATGTTAGAATATAATAAGGAAAGAAATTTGATAATTTCTGTTGTAAATGGAAAGAAATCAGTTAGCTTTCACATTTTTCAAGTTTTGAGTTTTGGATAATCGGCTTGAGTCTACTTCTAATTTATTATGATCTGCTGTACACTTGGGAAATTCAGTGGGAGGACAAACGAGTGGGTGTCTGAAGAAGTGTTAAGAGAGTGAACAGGAGAATAACATTAAATGACAGATGAAGTTGTTAGGGAAATAAAGACAGAGAGAGAGAGAGAGAGAGAGAGAGATTGAACTTAGTGACTAATTAAAAGATATTGATTGTCTGCAGAAATGAATGAGAAAAAAGCTGAATAAAGGTTATAAAAAGGAGCAAAGTAAATAAAAGAAGAAAGAAAGAAAGAAAGAAGTAAAAAGGAATGAGTCAAAGTGGGGAGTAATGACAGAACGAAAGAGAAAGAAAAATATTGAATGAAAAATTGAATGAAAATATTTGAGTGAACAGTTAAATGAAAAAGAATAAAAATGAATGAATGAGTCAATAAAAGAAAATTCAAATGAACAAGTAAAACTGAACAAGTTGATGAGTGAGTAAAACGCGTGTAAAAGAAGGAATGAAAAATAAAATGAGATGAATTAACAAACTTTGAAAAATAAAATGAGATGAATTAACAAACTTTGAAAAATAAAATGAGATAAAAGAAAGTGATAGGAACAAATGACTGAAGACAGAAATGAAAGAATTAAAAAGTTTAATTTCTATTTTGTGTGAATATTATCAGAGCTATAAACTCGACTGTGTTTTTTCTATTTAGCTAAAATATCAATTCTATTTCTGTTTTAAATAATGACTGTATAATTTTCCCTATCGCATGTGTGTACATCCTAGTTATTTTAATTGAATAAATTACCAGGATTATTAAATTAAGGATTTTGTAAAGTAATATTTTTCTGTAGCACATATCCAGAATATTTATTCTTGATTAAGCAGCCACAAAAGAAGCAAAGTTGTTTTCTTCTTTGCCTGTCAAAGTGAGGAAGTAAATAAATGAATATATAATTGCAGTATTTTTTAAAGTCAGTTCTTGGGATTATAATAAAGTAATGGAGTGAAAGAGAAAAAGATTAATACAATAAGATAATGATTCAAAAGCGAATGAGTTTGAAGAAAAAAAGAATGAGTGTGAAGAAAAAAGGGATGACTGTGAAGAAATGAGTGTGTAGAAAAAAAGAAATGAGTATGAAAAAAAAAAAAATAAGTGTGAAGAAAAAGGAATGAATGCAAAGAAAAAGGGATGAGTATAAAGAAAAAAGGAATGAGTGTGAAGAAAAAAGGAATAAGCATGAAAAAAGTTAAAAAATGTCTAAACAGGATAAATTTTTATAAAAAAGAAAGACTCAGTGTCTAAAGAAATAGAAAGAAAATGAAGAAAGTAGTGATGAAATATGATAGCGAATGAGATTGGTATCAAATTATGAATGAAAGAAAATAGGTTAAAATTAGATTAAATAAGTAAGGGGATAAATAAATAAGCATGTGAATGAATGAATGAGGAAATGCACAAGATGTGTGTGTGTGTGTGAGAGAGAGAGAGAGGGAGAGGGAGACAAACGTCAATGTATTAATCAGAAACTTTACAAAATGAGTGAAAGAAAAAGTGAATGAAAAGTAAGAAATAAATTAAAAAAAAAAAATTACTGCAGCAGATATTGTACAATGAATAAGCAAATGAAAGATGGAATGAAGAAAAAAGACCAAGAGGGAAAAATGTTTAGTCTAATCAGTAGCCATTGGAAAATGAGTGAAGGTAAAAGCTTGATTTTGCTGTTTTAATCTCATTAGCCAAAACATTTGTTCTGATGGACAATAAGGAATATTTTCTGAACAAGCCCTACAAGTGTTTTCTTGTCTCTGGATTTTCCATTCACAATCACTTGCCGCTGGTCCTGATTAGATGTCAGTTGGGGAAAGAAGCCAAAAACCAACAAGCTTGTCTCTGTTGCAAAAACTAAATACTGGCAATGAAGCCTTTCTAGCTGGATACACACTCAAATATGGCATCAATATACAGATACATAAACATTTGAATATAAGCACATATATTACAGATAAAGGTAAATACATGAATGTGTGTGTGTGTTTGTGTGTGAGGGGTGCTGAGCAGTTCTTGGTCTAACCAAGAAGCACTTCCAAAAAAGATTTGATATTCAGTCATTTAGTCAGATACTGGGAAATGGGTCAGGCCAAGAACTTTTCAGCATCCCCTTAAATATGCAAAAAATATATCTGCACAATGCACACAACATGTGTGTAGATATTTAAATACACCAGTAAATATATAAGCACACACGCACATTCACAGAAATATAAAGTATACATAAATATATGTATGCTAGTGTATATATTTTATATCTAAAAATGAACGTAAATAATCTTATAGAATGATGAATCCTATTTGGAAAGACAGACTCATAAATAAACATAAAAATGTATACATACATAGTAACGAGTACATGTAATTTTTTTATATAATTATAATCACGAAAACAATCAAAGTGTACAAATTTATATGAAGACAAACTCAAAGTTGTATTCTTCTTATATAGCTACATAATGATATCTATCCACTTCTCTCTGTCTCTGCCTGTCTGTCTTTATCTATCTCTCTCTCTCTCTCTCTCTCTCTCTCTATATATATATATATATATATATATATATATATATATATATATATATAAAATTTATTTGTATATACATTGTTTGCAAATTTATATGAAGACAAACTCAAAGTTGTATTCTCCTTATATAGCTACATAATGAGATCTGTCCATCACTCTCTCTCTGTGCCTGTCTGTCTGCCTGTCTGTCCCCCCCTCTCTCTCTCTCTCTCTCTCTATCTATCTATCTATCTATCTATCTATATATATATATATATATATATATATATATATATATATATGATGTATATATAATACATAAAAGGTTAATGGTTAGATTTAAATCAGACCCAGAAACTAAATAAATCTGGACATAAAAATAATGTATCTTATGATTACTTAAATCATAAAAATCATGTATCATATGATTACTTAAAGCATGAAACTGCCAGTCACTATGCAGTTTTGAATTCTATGTCCACTAACATTATGACATTTTGTAAAATAATTGATTTCCTGCAAAGAAGGTATTAATTCAGTTTATTTAAAAAAAATGCCATCTACAACACAAAATTTCTAAAATTGTATATAAGTAAAGCATGACTTTCTGGAGCCTTCTAGAATTTTCTGGAGTCAACTAGAACTTTCTGGAAACTTATAGAACATGTTTTTTTTTATTTGTAAGTTGATATGTTATGCTATAGGGATTAACTGTTAAATGCATTTAAAAATACATAAATACTCTCCAATTACATCATTAGCAAATTGAAAAATAAAGGTTCTGGAAGATTTTGATTTTTAACCTTATTGCTTATATGGTAAAATCAATTTTTTAATTTTGGAGTGATCTAAAGAAATAAAACACATTAATGCCTTTTTCATTACTTTTAAACCAAAGTTAATTGAGTTATGACACAGGAACATTGAGTTACAAAAACTTATCACCCTAATGTTTACACACACAGACACACACTATACATATATATATAATAATGGACTCTCCCGTCAGTTTTGACGTATCAGGATCTGCCAGCTTATTGATTCAGTTATGAAAGATTATGCGATAATCTTAAGTGGCATTTAAGACCCGCTAGTGATTTACAAAGGAGGCCACATATGGAGCAGGTGTGAGAATTGTGAGATGAGATTACTGTTGGATTGGCTGACCTTTTAGATCTTGCTCTCGCTCTCGAAGATGATTCAGACAAGCAGATTGAAAATTGCTGAGTTCACTAAAACATGTTGATCTCCATTCTACCTGCTCCAAAGCTAAGCGCTCAAGGATGTTATGTGGTATATTAATTGCTGACAAGTTGCTTTTCAGCTTGTCTTTGTATCTTAGCCATGGGCGTCCTACATTGCTGTAGCCCTGATCTAACTGGCTGTAGATTAGGATCTTGGGTATCCTGTCATCAGATATTCTCAAGTCATGACCAGTCCAGCGTAACTGAGACTGCATGATAAAAGCCTCGATTCCTCCAATATTACACCTGTTAAACAGGTCTACGTTAGATTTCCTATCTTGAAGCATAACTCCACAGATTGCATGCAGACAGCTTTTATGGAAAACATCTAGCTGGCGTATATGGTACCTGTATGGATATATATATATATATATATATATATATATATATATATATATATATATATATATATATATAAAAGTGAACATTGAAGTCAACACTTAGAGGCGACACGCTATTTCATGCTAGATGCAATCGTCAGGTCACTGACAATTGCGTCTAGCATAAAACAGCCTGTTGCCTCTAAGTGTTGACTTCAATGTTCACTTTTATATTTACACATGCTCTATCTCTGATATTGAGCACTTTATCCCATAAATATAGCACAACTTAAGAGCATATATTTCTTCATATATATATATATATATATATATATATATATATATATATATATATTTGGTAATAGCAATGGCAATGGTAATATTAGCCATTCCCTTATAAGGAAATATTTGGTATTCATTGACTGAGCAGCCAGTACTACATTCAGTTGAAATTTCTAAAATGTTTCTCTTAAAAAATTTTTTCAGGGAAACAGCTATTATGTTTAGCAGTAGCTATTATGGTTTTCTCCAATATTGACAGGTTTTTCCTTTACAATCTTTTTATTTGAAGTAGTATGGAATGTTAACATCTTGATGATATTATTTTCTCTTTGAGTTACATGTGCTATCCATTTTAGTTGTTACTGCTGTTGGAAGTCCTCAAGCGATGTGATTTCCATTTATTTGATGCTATTCTTTGTTTATGATTCTGTAGCACCAATTCACAATATTTAAAAGAAAGATCGTCTTTGCCAAGATTCTCAGGTTTCACTTGTTCAAAGTCTTTTTTCACCATAGATCTTAAGAAGTGGTTGTATACAGATGATAATTTAGATATTTTTGAACAGGTTTGGTACCATGAATGGCATGCATATGAAAGTCTCAATCTGACAAGGCTATTTCAGAATATAACTTGAGTTTTCAGGTTAATATTTTGGTTTTATTTGGTATGTTGGATAAGACTACCCCTGGCACTGCCAATTCTATGTTCAATTTCATTTTCTCTTATACTAAATGTATTATAACTTATCCATACTTGAGGTATCCGAACTGTTTAGTATTTACTAATTCAACATCCTGAAGTTTTATGATGGATTCAGGGTACATGCTTCTCAATGCTTTCATTCCAATTTCACTTACACACACACACACACACATATATATATATATATATATATATATATATATATATATATATATATATATATATATATATATATAAAAGTGAACATTGAATTAACACTCAGTGGCAACAGGCTTGATGATTGCATCTAGCATGAAACAGCCTGTCACCTCTGAGTGTTGACGTAAATGTTCACTTTTATATTTACATATGGATATAGTCTATCTCTGATATTGAGCATTTTATCCCATAGCACATCTTAAAACTATATTTCTTCATATATATATATATATATATATATATATATATATATATATATATATATATAAGCAAATAAAGAAATAGCTAACAATTCTATACCACTTCCACTTCTCTGAGCACATGAAACTCAGAATTTGCTTGTGTATATAAACTTTGGCATAGAATGGTGAGGAAAGATATCTGTATTCTTATCTTTTAATGACCCCTGTGTGTTCTTAGATCTATTTCCACTTTTTTGTGTTTTTGTCAGCATGCATATGTATATGTATAATCCCCCTTCATACATATATACTGTCTTATTATAAAGAATTAGTATACACATGTATACACATATAAATATACACACATACACACTTCCGATGTTGTGTAGGGTTTGCATGCGCGCCCGTGAGCAGTCTTGATTTTGCCAATATGTGCATAAGGAAAATATAAAAACCCACTTCACTAAATCTTGGAAACAATACTTAGGTGATTACTTCCATTTCTAGAAACCCTCATGGGATGATGTTAAACAATTCCACACTCTACTTCTGAACTTATACCCCAAAATCAAATTAAACCAAGAATATAATTTCAAAAAATTACCATTTTTAGATATACTCATTAAAACTAAAAACAACCACATAATCACAGATATCTACCACAAACCTACAGACACCCAATAATATCTTTATTTCGAGAGCCATCACCCAAAAAGCTGCCTGAAATCCATCCCCTATTCTCTAGCATGTAGGGTTTGTACTACAGTGACTGACAAACACTTCCAAAAAAACCCGCCTAGAAGAACCTACATAAAACTCTAAAAAAACGAGGTTACCTCACAACACTAATAAACAAAGGTTTTGAACTTGCAAAAAAATTCCTTTAGACCAACTATGAAATCCAAAGAAACCTAGCATTGAACAAACTCTAGCATATGTCTCAACATACAACAAGAACAATCCAGAAGTATTTACAGAAATTACAAAAATCTAGAGCTACTTAGCAAGAATGACAAACTGAAAAATATACTAAAAACAACCAAAATAATTAAAAGCAAATGCCAGTCTAAAAACATGAAACACATATTAAACTTCATCCAAATTTAACCAAAACACAATACAGGGAGTCACAAAATGCAACAAAAAAGATGTGGGGTTTGTGACATCATTATAGAAGGAAACTCCTACACTTTTGAAAACCCCAAAATGACATTAATAATAAAAAAAATTTAAACTGCAACTGCAAAAATGTGATTTATGCACTCAAATACAAAAAATGCAAGAAGACATATATAGGTATCAGCCAACAACTAAACAACAGGGTCTTCCTCCACGAAAGCAACATAAAATTACCAGACTACAGAAAACTCTTTGTATCACAACACATCTATGAATTTAAAATTATGCCAATATATCAAAAAGATAATTATTCTTACCTACAAATACAAGAAAAAAACTACATAAACAAATTTAAACCAGCACTAAATAGATCATGCAAAAACACACAAAATGCACACATGATGGCCAAATACAGTGCTCAAACCACTCGCATACATGTGCACACACTCACACGTGGGTATCTGTGGAGCACAAATATGTATACGCATATTGTTAAAACAATAGACTACTCACAGGCACATGTGGAAACCCTACACAACATAGGAAGTGTGTATATGTATGTATGTGTGTATACTAATTCCTTATAATAAGACACTATATATGTATGGAGAGGAAGTGTGTGTATACATACGCACATATATGCACATATGGAGAGGGAATATACGTCTACATATGCATGGTGACAAAAACACAAAATATGAAAACAGATCTAAGAACACACAGGGGTCATTAAAAGATAAGAATACAATTCCTCACCCTTTCCTTGAACCAATCTTAATTGTTTTATTACCCTTCATGCAGGAGAACTTTTCACTGCCAGTTAAGGAAGACATTTGGTCACTAATACACAAAAAAGAGAATGTCTAATATCGAGAATGTTTAACATCAAAAAGCATAAGCATTCCTTTTAATAATATGTGGAAATATCCACTCTTTGTCTGATGGAGGTCATGAAACTAAAAACATGTGTAGAAAAATTATGAAAAATAAAGCATAATTTATTTTTAAAGAATTCACATTATAACCAAAAACATTTGCAGTTTCTCTCTTCTTTTTAATATATATATATATATATATATATATATATATATATATATATATTTCGATTATAGGTGCTGTTCAACTTATAATTACAGGAATCATTCATACAAAAAACAAACATTAACCTCTATATTTGTTTTCTGTATGAATGATTCATGTAATATATATATATATATATATATATATATATATATATATATATATATATATTTAAACGAACAGAATGAGATGATCTTTAAATGCAGACACAAAAATCATCTCAATATAACTCACTACACATAAAAAGAAATCACTATAATATAATATATATGCAGTTGTATAATGGGCCTAAGTACATTGATATACATTCTTACCTTTAGGCTATGATTTATAGATTTACATATGATTTTTGCAGATGTATACGTATGTTGGTATATATATGTGTAGATATTTATATACAATGGTAAATATTGGTGTGTATTTAGATGTGAGGATGCTTGTATGCGCACATGTGTGCAGGTACATATTTGTATGCATAAAAATGTGTATATGGGCTTGTATATGGATATGTGGATACTTGTGCCTATGTATATGTGTATATGTATATATGTATATGTGGATACGTGTGTAAATATGTATGTGTGTGTATTTGTAAAGTTAGTTAGGTTTTATGTATATATAGCGATTCATGTGGATGGGGTTGTATATATATTTGTATATGTAAATATGTATGTATATATATTTACAGAGTTAAATGTGTGGTGTATATAAATATATGTATAAGATATAGTTGTATGCATATATATGTATATATGTGTGTATGTTTGTATAAATAGAGATTTAATGTAAAAACAAAAATTTCTTTATTACCTTCTATTCTAATTCTTGTATTACCTTCTAATCTTAATTCATCGTGAAATAATTTCTAATTAGACTTGAAAAATTAGAAAATTTACTCATCTGAAGATAATTTCAATTTAAATTGATCACTTAGATTTATATTAAAAAATATTACTCCTTAACTATTATTTACGATATTAAGAATATTAAAATTAATTTTTTTTTTTTTAAATTCAAACACTTAATTCACTATCTAATGTTAACCATAAAATTTAAGAGAAAATTTAAATATGTATAAAGATGGATGCATCTGGAAATATGTATATGTAAATATTTGTGTATAAATATGTGTGTATACCGATGTGTATCAATAAATGTGCATGTGGTTATCTATGTAATTGTACATATATACAAATGTATGTGTATGTGGATTTATGTAACTATGTATGTGGTGTGTGTATGTAAAACAGTAAATTCTTTTATTATTACCTTCAAATCTTACTTCATTTTGATTTGAAACTTAAACTTTAATTAAGAAATATTACTCATCTATTAGGTTGGTGCAAAAATAATGACGTAATAATGTCATTTTTTGATGTTAAAAAATACGTCAAAAAACGAGCTTATTACGTCATTATTTTTGCACCAACCTAATAAAAATAACTTTGGATTAAACTGATGAATTAGATTCTAACTAAAAAAATTTTTACCTTAACCACCATTCACAATATTAAAATATTACTATTAGTAACTTTTTTTAATTTTATATTTGTTTAGTAATATAATATTCAGTTTATATTAAATCCCTAATTTATTTGTGGAGAAGTTAAATATTTAAATTACTATCAAGCATTTAATCTAGTTTATTTGTATATTATTTAAACATTTAAATTACTATCAAACGTTAAAATCTGTGTTTTTCTAAATTGCCCAAATATCAAGATATGCCACCCTCTCTCCTTCCTTCAAAACCTTACATCAAAACATTACATTTCTTATCTCTTTACTTCCTGTCTTTTTTCTTTTTTTCATTTTCTTTTTTTCCTTAGTTTTCCCATATCATTTCTATTGAGTTGACCGATTAAATGTCAATGTCTGATCCTTACCCCTCTCATCCTCAATATTAAGTATTGTAATAAAAATAAAAATTAGTTTTAAAACTCTCCATTTCCTCTCTAATTTCGACTATGTCTCTTACACTATCCCTCACCACCTTACATAAGCTTAATACTGCCCTTCAAAAGTGTAAATTTTTAAATTCATTTTTTCACCTTTGAAAGTGAAGTCTGAAGTTCCAGAGAAAAATAAAATCTCTGGTGAAATCAATTATAGCAATGGAATCTTAAAGTGGTCTGTTTTTCTTTAAATTAAATTATATATATATATATATATATATATATATATATATATATATATATATATATATATATATATATATATATATATATATATATATAACATGTCCCACACAGAAAAAAAATATATCACATATATCTATCCATACACAAAGCAAAGTGTAAGAACAAACACAAAGGAAAGGTCTTACATATGATATGGAGATACACCTGTGTCTGGAGAAGCCATGTTTAGGATTCCTGATTCAACTATCTCCCAGGCAAGGACATATTTCAGAAACAGGAAACAGCAAGTCTTGGATTTTCCTATAAAAGCTAGATTTTCTTTCTATCTCTGAGAAAGTTACCTTACTGTATAGGATGAATAATCCTTGTCTTATGCCCCTTTCTATTTTTGTATATTTACGGATTTTTTTTTCTATCTTTATGCAGGTGGTATAAGTTCTGGGTTATTTTAATATTCTTCCCAAATGTGTGTCGAGGTTACTTCACAGTTTTAACAGTTCTTTGTGAACTCTTTCCCAAAGAGAAATGCCACCATGGACTTGTAAGCTGCTGGGGAGGCAGATTTATTCTCTGCCATGGGCCTTGGAGGGTCTGTGTTAAAGAAGGCAACCTTTCTGTAAGGCTGTTGTAAAAATGAACTGAATTTAACTCCTGTTTTCGTCACTGTATCAAGTGATGTCACAAAGTGGCCATCATGTGGCCCATGTGACTTCTCTCCACCAAAGGGAGATAATTAACTTTTGAATCTCTACACACATAACTCAACAAATAAAGTAAATATTATAACTGGGTCTGAATTTTTTATCTATGAGTGATGATTGATTAACATTTAACAAAACATAAGTCTTGAGTTTCTGGTGATATTAAAAGTGTCAATAAGAAGTGTTCCACCTTTAGGATTTTTATACCATCACAATCATGATCTCCAAAGAGTTATTCAAGAATATGGAAAAAAATTGCCATTATATAAAAATCCTATTGCATTATACTCTACTTTTGAATATACCACAAAATATGAAAATAACTGTAAATTAATGATCTATATAACAAAAATTATCAAAAAACTCTAAATTTTGATTAATGGAGAACATAGCAGAATTAAACCAGAAATAGGACAAAAATAGGGTGGTTTTTTAAAGACATGGAAAAATGGAATGCAATATTTATGTTCAGAATGATAACAGAAAGAGCAATACAAGATGTATACTTATACATTATGCAAAAACACATTATAAACTACATCACAAAGAACTGTTGAAACTGTGAAGTAACCTCGACACACATTTGGGAAGAATATTAAAATAACCCAGAACTTATACCACCTGCATAAAGATAGAAAAAAAAAATCCGTAAATATACAAAAATAGAAAGGGGCATAAGACAAGGATTATTCATCTTATACAGTAAGGTAATTCTGATAGAATTAGAAGTCCTACCAGGATTCATTATTGGCAGCTACAATCTTAACATAAGATATGCATATGACACAGTGTTGATAGAAGATATAGAAAGGAAACTACAAGAACTCCTACACAAGATAGTGAAGGAAAGTGAGAAGAAAGGACTAAACATCAAATTGCAAGCAAATAGAATTTGTTAGCAAAAGGAACAACCTAATATGCAAATTTCAAATTGGAGATATTAAAATTATTTCTAGGCAAATGTTTTAACAGTAGACAGAAAGTGTGATATTAAAATCTAAAGGTGCATTGGTATAACAAAAAGTGCCTTCCAAAAACTAAGCAAAGTATTATGACATAGGAAAATTTCCTTAGAAACAAAGATAAGAGTACTGAATTGTTACTCCTCTTATATGGCTGGACAATCTCTTAAAAGATTTATAAAAAGACTTGGAGCAATAGAAAATGTGGTTCTACAGAAGGATGCTGAGAATACCATGAAACGAATACGTAAGCAAAGACAAAGTTATATGGTTGATTGATTCATTCATTCATTTTCTACAGCTTATCAACATTTTAATGGTTATGCCAGAAAATATTCTTTTTAGATTGTAAGAATTCTTTTGAGGTAATAAGAGTTTAGTGATACTAGTCTTACTAATTAACCCATAGCTGAGGGAAGAAGAAGTGTATTCATTCTTTTCCCAAGGGTATTTGCAAGTGAATATAACAAACTTGGAACCAAAACTTGGCTCTCTGATTAATAATTCCAAGCCATTATCAATTATATCACCTACACAGCCAAGCTTACAAGCACGTGTTATTCCCAAGCAGTCACTCATCTAGTCACTGACCAGGTTTGATGTTGCTTAACATTCGTCATCATATGGGAACTGGTGTTTTAACCTGATATGACAATAAGCTGACAAAGATTTAGAGGAAAGGGAAACAAAAAGGATACTTATACTTAATATCAGAAAGAGATAATTGAAATTTCTAGGACACATAATGAGAAAAGAAGGTTTGGAAAATTTGATACTCACAGGCTGAATTGAAGGGAAGAGGGATAGAGGAAAATAGTAAATAACCTACATAATGAGCTTGTGTAAATGTTTGGCAGAACAGGGATTAGGAGAGATGGCAAAAAGAGAAAATTTACAAAGGACAAGGATATTGTGGAGAGCCATGCTCTCCTATATCCTGAAGGGACATGGCACATAGAAATAAGTACCAACAAATAAAGAAAAATGAAATATATGGTAAGTAGTAAGTGGTTTAGGAATTTAACATCCATCTTCTTTGGACACTGAATATTAATTAGAGTCACAAAGACTTATGCAGTAGTCCCCCCCCCCACGTTTTTATGTTCATGGAGGCAA
The DNA here is from genome assembly GCA_963932145.1 of Acanthosepion lycidas. Taxonomy (NCBI): domain Eukaryota; kingdom Metazoa; phylum Mollusca; class Cephalopoda; order Sepiida; family Sepiidae; genus Acanthosepion; species Acanthosepion lycidas. Next base: position 50,923,798 of record OZ010601.1, on the reverse strand, counting down.
GCAGGAAAAACAAGGTCCTTTAAGTAGAACAAGATGTATGGAAAATCATATTCATGCCTTTTTCAATAGTATGGACAAAATGGCACCAACAGTCTGCAACCAGAAAATCATTTTACATTTTCATTTGTTGCTATCTTAATCACTTAGCTATTTTGAACATTCAATACATTCATGTATAAATACAGAAAAAATATATATTATTAATATTCATATACATAAGAACAAAGATAAATATACATATATCAGCATAGATACCAATACATATAAATATACAGAGTAAAATACAATCAGATAGATATAGTATATAAAAAATATAGACATCCAAATATATGCACACACATATACACATACACTGTAGTATATACAAAGAAGGTATAAGCATTGTTTAAGTTTTTCTTGGACTAATATCCTTGATTATTTTGTGTACTTTTCACAAGATTTCTACTATGTATCCATTGGCCTTACATGCATTTTTGTGCTTGTAATACGTACAGATTGAAGGCAAGAGGGACAGAAGAGAAGAATGCATAACCTACCTAGCGAGCTTGAGTAAATGAATGGCGGAACTGTGTTTAAGAAAGATAAGAAAAAGACACAATTTGTTAAGAGCTACAAAGAACAGGAAATTGTGGAGATCTATGGTCACCAACATCCTAAAGAAGAAGAAGAAGTAATCTATACTAAGCTTACTTATACATTTATCCATTAATCTAATATATACTGCTTCCTTCAGTGTTCTAACCTTTCAGTGATATTCTCTGATGATGCCATAATAAACTTTGCACTCAATGTCACATCAGACCATCAAGGAAACCAAATCCAGGGTTGACTTGCAGATTCACATGATCAGCTTAGCTGAACTTGAAATGCATACATAGGAAAAAACCTTATGAGAAATATATATGCTCCCACCCCAGAGAGGAGAAGACCAGTCTCACTCTGACAATGCAAGTGAGAGTGCAAAGTCTATATTTCTGATGAGGGGACTGAAGCTGTATATAGACACATACTAACAAAATTCAGAGTTAAATAAAATGTAATCGTACATTAGAGAGATTTGAGTCTTGCATTATCATAAATTGACATTGATTTCATTATATTATATTTCAGAATGTTGTCAAATCCTGTCTTGGAAATGTATGCACATCTCCCCTTCAAACAAATCACATCTAGTTTTTGCATCCTTAAGATAGGATTTAGCAACATTATGGAAGACAACAGATGCCCAAGGAAAGTCAGTGGGTACATAGCCAAAACGTTTAATAGCAAAGACAAAGAAAATCGTATGAAGAAATCCACAGACAAAGACTATAAAACTCAAATAAAATTCAAACAAGAAAGAAATTGTAATCTCAAATACATCTTAACAGGATCCTAAAGCAGTGCATCTGTTTCCATGTTTTGTTTTGTTTTTGTACAGAATCATTTTAAAGTTTATAAATTGCAATTGCAACAATTTTCAAAAAGAATATAGACATTTTTGTTAAACTTTTTGGCACAAAAAGAAAATATTACCTCCTGACCCATATAATTGTCAATGAACCAGAAAAAATTCCACTTCATCTTGTAAACAAATATACAAACAGTAAACAGTAATCTTGTTTTATTCTTTAGATGCTTCCAACTGTTTTTTTTTTTTTTTTTGTAGGTATTGGATTACTGAGCCTATATATGATAGAAAGTGTAACTATGTGATTATACACAGTGCAATATTAAGACATTAATTTCTTCTTCTGATAAAATTGTCTTCCTGAACCTTGAACAAATGAAATTAGGATTGTACAAGAATACAGAGGAGATATTAAGTAAGCAAAGTGACTCAGGACTGCTTCTTTGCAAAATGTTACTAATGAAATATAGTATTTTCTTTTGCTATTGACAGAGGAACAAGAACAAATAAAGAGAAATGTACCATTGCTATCTCATTGCTTTCTGTATATGAACATCTCAGGAATATGTTTTTGTCAAAGATTTTCAATCTGACTCAGTTTAATAATACATTTAGCACTGAAACAGTGATTTACCTATATAATAACCTATATAATTTACCTATATAATAACCTATATAATTTACCTATATAATAACCTATATAATTTACCTATATAATTTACCTATATAATAACCTATATAATTTAACTGTATAATAACCTATATAATTTACCTGTATAATAACCTATATAATTTACCTATATAATAACCTATATAATTTACCTATATAGTAATCTATATAATTTACCTATATAGTAACCTATATAATTTACCTATATAATAACCTATATAATTTACCTATATAATAACCTATATAATTTACCTATATAATAACCTATATAATTTACCTATATAGTAACCTATATAATTTACCTATATAGTAACCTATATAATTTACCTATATAATAACCTATATAATTTACCTATATAGTAACCTATATAATTTACCTATATAATAACCTATATAATTTACCTATATAGTAACCTATATAATTTACCTATATAGTAACCTATATAATTTACCTATATAATAACCTATATAATTTACCTATATAGTAACCTATATAATTTACCTATATAATAACCTATATAATTTACCTATATAGTAACCTATATAATTTACCTATATAATAACCTATATAATTTACCTATATAATATAGGTAAACAGGTGGGTTGTATTATGCCTGTATAACCATTATTTTATAAACTCACATTCACAGTAAATATACATCATGTTTCCAAATAATTAAATAAATAAATAAGCAAAGTGAAAATCAAAAATGTAAAATATAAAGTTTAGCAAACAGGAATCATTGTATGACATTAACAAAAGTCTGTTTTGACTCAAATTATCTGGAGGAAAAAGACTAAAAAATGAGCATATTGTCAGGAATAACAGAAGAAATGTGCAGGATATAAACAAAATATAATTTAAATAATAAAAAAAACAGCATAAAACATCAATAAAAATGTGAAAATCAGTGAAAATACACATGGAAATCTAAACTGTTTATTTTAATTTTTTTTTCATTTTTGTAAGGATTTTCTTCGTTTTATAACTTATTATTCTTTTCATTATCTAAATGATATTCCCTTTCAAATAGATTACATTCTTATTTTAACAGAATAATGCACAGAAATGTATCTGAGAATTACTTTTATCAGGGAAGAACTTTCTTCTGACTAATTTATTCATCTTTGTTTTTCGTAAATCAAAAGAAAAAATCTATTTCTTATGATCCATTTGCAAAATGGCACAAGTTGGTAAAATTTGATAATACATAGCTCCTAAGTTTGAAGATTTAAAATAGGTTCAAATGTGGTTACTGTGAAACCAAACATTCTTCTACAGAAATCTCTCCAAGAGTAGAACAGAATAAAATCTTCACATACTGACAATTATCTATAATTCTATTTTTTCAGAATGCATAGTTATTAGCAAAAGGAACAGCTCAAAATACAAATTGCAAATTGGAGATGCCAAAATCAAGCAAGAATAACAATTTAAATGTCTGGAAAATTTTTTAACAAAGGACAGAAAGTGCAACACTAAAATCCAAAGGCGCATTGGGATAGTGAAAGATGCCTTCTAAAAGCTAAGCAAAATATTAAGGCATAGAAAAATTTCATTAGAAACAAAGAAAAGAGTATTGAACTGATATGTAATATCCTATATGGCAGTGAATGTTGAACAGTCTCATCACAGATAAAGAATAAACTTGAAGCAACAGAAATGTGGTTCTACAGAAGGATGCTGAGAATACATGGACTAAACATGTGAGAAAACACAAACTTTTAGAGAAAATGAAAACCATTTAACATCAGATAAAGTTAGTTGAAATTTTTAGAGTACATAATAAGGAAAGAGGGCTTGGAAAACTTATACTCACAGGACAGATTGAAGGCAAGGGGGGACAGAGGAAAACAATGCATAACCTACCTAGAGAGCTTGAATAAATGGATGGTGGAATAAGGTTTAGGAAAAATAACAAAAAACAAAATTACAATGGACTGAACATCATTTATGCAGTCTGCTTTGGGTTGTAGAGTAGTCAACATTCAGAAAACGTAAGAAGCACAACCGAGCTATAGGTTGCAGAGATGGAAAGGTATAAAACTATGCAGAAGTAATGATTCATATATAAATAATTGTACCATTTTGACAGGTACTATACTAGTTATATTTTTATTTCCTCCCAGACAAGGCAATAAAGCCACTAAGATGCAAGCGGTTACAGAAAATGAAAGAAACTGAGAAAATATTAAGATATTAAAAGACCAGGCTTCAAGTAGATACATGATGATAATTGACATTGCATTTAAATTTTTGAAGATTGTAGTTGAAATGAAAGCAAGAATCCCGAAGAGAGTTTCACAAGTGAGAATTATGAGTGAAGAAACCATTTACAACAGAAGTTACACTTTCAATTTCAACAGTAAAATGACGAGACCTAGTACTGTGCTTAAATTCATGAAGTTGAAGTACCAAACAGGAAAGTTCATCAGAACAATGACCATGAAAGTATTTATAGAAAAGACAAAGAGAAGCTACATTATGGCAGTGGGAAAGTAACTGAAGCTGAGATGCCAGGTCCTGACCAAAGACATTGCAGATTCTTTGGATTCTGTTAAGAATCTATAGGCACATAGTCTATCCCTTATCTTTCAATGATAGATTAAATAATAGGACTTGTATCTGGAACAAAAAAAAATATTCTTACAAACAAAATATGTTTTGGCTTTAAAAAAAATGTTGATAAGCCATAAAAAAACATCAGTTAACCTAGATAAGTAGTAGAAGCACCAAACCACATATAGTAGCAATAGTTGATGTGTGGACAAATGGTAGTCTTGTAACAGTGCAAATAGTTTCTGATGAGAAAAATTGTTTTGGCTCTGCAAAGTGAACCAACCTTCTTAGCAGCATCTGTCTATATTTCTGAGATGAGGTATTATGTACATTATTTACATTATTCGGACTATTGTCGTTATCTTTGTCATCATATTTATCACAACGTTTTCGGCCGTTGTACGCTCCGGCCTTCTTCAGGTGGTTGGAATTTCAAACTGAACCCTTTATTTCGCTCACTGGGGTAGACTGTTCTTGTTCCTCAAGGACGCATGGCACAGTGGATAAAAGCGTTGGTTAGATCCAGTGACAGGACTCAATGAGTGTGAGTTCAATACCCGGTTAAGGCAATGGAGAACTTTCAGAGGGAAATTAACAGGAGATAACTGATAACTGACATCCATCAAACATGGCACGTAGAACTAGAACAGTCTACCCCAATATGCGAAATAAAGGGTTCAGTTCGAAATTCCAACCACCTGAAGAAGGCCGGAGTGTACAACGGCTGAAACGTTGTGATAAATATGGTGACAAAGATGAGGACGATAGTCTGAATAATGTAAATAACTTCCTAGCAGCATAACTAGCAATTGATTATATATAATATATAATATCATATAATTAACCAACTTCATGTCAATGGGGAATGTTAGACTGAGAAGGTATAATGAGTTACTCTCCTGGCGGTTAGCATCATCCATACTGATAGAAGGAAGAAAAAGTTCTTTATATGTATCAGTCTCTAATTGTTGTTAGCAGTTTCAACAGTGAAAGGGTGAGAGTGGGATGCTAGCCTCGTAGGAGAGCAGTTTCATTTTAGAGGTGTTAAAATTAATTAATCATTTCTTGCTCAATTTAACAACATATTAAAGATCATTTTTTTTTTAGATCAGCTGCCAGTTTGGCTTTACTGAGCCTTACCATTAAGACATGAGTATATACTTGTATCATCAACATAGATGTACTGAGTCAAGAATTGATGATATTAAGAAGGTCATTGATGAATATTTGGAACAAAGTGAGTTGAAGGATAGAGCCCTGGAGGACTCCTGCATTAATGTAAAAAGGTCTTGAAGAGTAGCCACTGAAGATAACATTCATTTCATTTTATGATTTGATAAGAAAAACTGAATCAAATAAAAATTTGGCTAAAACACCATAACCTTTCAACTTGTGAAGAAGACCAATACACCAAGCCTTTGTATTTGACAATTTACTTTTGATGTAACTAAGGAACATTTTTATCGAAAGCTTGACAGATTATTCCAGCCATGAGCATTAATAGATTGATAGTTGGCCTAGAGAAACAAAAGCCATATTGTTTGTCTAAAAGAAGATTCTGTGAGGTGAGATGCTTATTTAATTTGGAATTGATTAGAGCCTCTACTATTTTGCCAAAAGAGATGTAGGAAATTAATAGGTTAATAGCTTGGATCTGTGGGCTATACCACTTGATTTTGCTAAAAAAACATTGCTAGGGAATGCTCTTTAAGCCTATAAAAAGGCATGCATTTATCTCACTAGCCTCTTTTATAGTTTTTCAACTCTGGTTTTAAGGTCTAGTTTACGCATGGATAAAATGTCTACTACCTTCAATTTTCATATGGTAGTATTCATATAAAATACAAATTTTATTGTAACCTAATTATGTACAATAATGAATCATATGCAATATACGTGAACAATTCAATTAGAAAAATTGAAAATAAATACAATATATTTAAGTACAAATTAGAGACATGTTATAATAGATCATTTCATCTTAAATTAACAATGTTATGCAGCAATTTTTAATATCAACTTGTGATATTTTTGTTAAAAAGTTGGAGAATTTTAATATATTCAACATTATGGATAAAAATATAGTGAATTTTATATAGTGCTTTTCAAGACTTAGCCTGAGCAAAATAAATTCATGAATTTGGATGAGAAAAATAGACTCCAGAATAACATCAAAATCTGCAAAAAATTTTTCATCCTTTAATATTCAGTTGTGTTTAGTCTAATTTGTAATGTATATAAACGCGGGTAGAAAAAATGTAAATATTGATAAGATAGCAAGGGTCACAAAGCACTGACTGGGGCCCCCAATCTGGCTTTCCACCCCACAGCTTGGGGCATTCAGGAGTAGTACATTTCGGCTTTGTTTATACTTAACATCAGGAAGAGACAGTTGAAATTTCTAGGCAACATAATGAAGAAAGAGGTCTTTGAAAATTTAATACTCAGAGGACAGACTGAAGTCAAGGGAGACAGAGAAAAACAGCATGTAGCCTACTTAATGGGCTTGAGTAAATGAATAGCAGAGAGTTTAGGAGAGATATGAAAAAGATGAAAATTTATTAACAGCTACAAAAGACAGGAAATTGGGGAGAGCCATGATTGCTAACATTCTGAAGGGATACAGGACATATAAGAAGAACTTCAACATTTGCAATTATACTAATCTGTTAATCTGGTGGGAGAAGAAGCGAATTCATATCTTTCTCAGGGGTATTTGCAATAAATGAATATAATAAACCCAACTGGAATTGGAACACCATCTGCACATCCAATCTTACAGCATCTGATATTTGCATGTGATCACCCATCTATGTACTTAACCAGGCTTCATGTTGTTTAACTTACATGTTGTTTGATCTTACAAGTACCTGTATTTCAAGAGTTCAAAGTAACTTAGTAGAAGCAATCATTATAAGGTTAAAAAATAGTTTTTAATAAATAAGTGAAAAATTTCAGTCTTTAATTGTTGTTAGCAGTTTCAACAGTGAAAGGGTGAGAGCAAGATCATAGGACGCTTGAATTCATGAAGTCTGGGAACCAGCGCAAGCTGCTCATTGGAGCAATTTCCATGAAAGTATTTGTAAAAAAGACAGAGAGAGGCGATGGTGCATCTGTGAGAGAACAACTGTAGACGAGATGCCAGATCAGGGCCAATTATATTGCATACCCATCTCTGGATCTTATCAAGAACACCGAGATAAACAGAAGGGGCTCCAGACCATATATGGCAGCAATACTCCATGCAAGGGCGAATGATTGATTTGTAGATTTGAAGGATCGATTCTGGGGAGAAAAATTTCCTGGCGTGGCACAGGGAGACAACTTTCCTTGCAGTGGACAAAGCAATTTACCATTTTTGTTTCAGTGAGCAGCCATATAAAGGATATCTTTTCATTCTTCATTAATTCTTTGTGAAGTTTCTTTTTATACAACTAATAATTCCATCAGATATGAAGACATCTGAGAGAATTTCCATTAGTCACCTGAAGACTATTTCTACATGCTTGTCTCCTATTAATCATTGCTTGTTAACCAATCCAATACACGACTTGGGTTCCAGCTGTTAATCTTGATCCAGATTTCTTTCACTGTTATTTGAGATTGCTATAATTTGAATTTTATCTGTATGAGCAGCAATTCTATCTTTTCTCTTTCTAGTTGCATTGTCACATTTTAAGAATCTTATTGATCTTTAACTAATTCCTATCTTCAATCTGATCACACATGTAAGTGGATCTGGTGTCCTACTGTCATAACTAGTTTTATATTTGGGGACCAATGAAGATATTACAGGTGTAACACTGCAAGTAATTTGCTCTTTAGAGTTGGTTCTTATGAACTAGATTTCAGTTTTCTTTTTCTTATACTTAGTGACTTAATTCTTGTGAATAGTTTTGTGAGAATAATGCTAATAATGCTTTTGCCTTTTAGTTTTGAAAATGAATAGAAAACAAGAAAGTCAGAGGGAATAGGATTAATGAAAGGTGGCCCACAGAGAATAGGAGAAGAAAAGAATAGTTTGGATTGCAAAGTAGGAAGCTTGATGGACATTTGGAAAAAAGAGAGTAAACGGTGGGTGGATAGCAGAAGAGAAGGGAGTGAATGAGCAGACATCAAAAGAAATGGAAGATGGACAATCAAAGAAAGTGGGTGGAAGATACAAGGACAGAATGGGATGAAAGTTAACAATAACAAAAGAAATAGAAAGATAAGAATTTTAAAAATGACTAATATATAGAAATGAAAATACTTATATGTAGAGATAAATACTCCACATAAAAATCTTATAGACAGAATTTCAAAAGCAAAGATAACCATTTTATTTTTTTCTAGATAGTATAATAATTCTATCATTCAAACCTATGTCAGAAAATGGGTAGGTGATAGTACTGCTGCGAGAGTTACATACATTGTGTTTTTCTGTTGGGAAAAACATGTGTCTCCTGGTATATCCACAAAAAAAAAAAAAATGGCGGACTCTGTATGTGAGTCCATGTGAATAAATGCAAAGAAACAACAAGAACCAATACATGTACAAACAAATGATAATGTATAAACAAGAAAGTTATACAAGTGACAAAGACAATGATGTGTGTAACAAAAGAATGTGAAAACCTTTTTGGTTCAAAATATGTGAAGCAAGTGAATGTACATACGTATGTGTGTTGTGTGTGTGTAGTTCATGCATTTTCCAATGGGAAATGCATTTTTCCGTGAGAGACTTACATGTTGACATGTAAGCAGAAAAAATAAGAAGAGACTGGGAATAACTATTGCAGAGTCTGGATCTTGATTAGGTCTGATATTCCTAGTGGGGGGTAAAACTTTTATATATCAAAAGCATAAATAATAATGTAAATTGTAGTGGTAAAATTAATTTTGGATTGGATTCCACAATGTTGCCACTGGTGTTTATTAATTATTTAAATATTTGTCTTGAATCTGTTATCATTAAAATATTTTTGTTGGTGTCTTTTCATTTTTCAAATGGTGTTTCTTGGTCACACTCCATGTGAATAAATAGCTGAAAATGATACAAACTCTGTTATTGGCTTTGGTTTGTTAACTTGACTGACTTATCTGAGGAAGCGATAATGAGTGAATTCATCTCTCTACATACTTTTCACTTTGTTTATAATAGAAAAAGGAAATAAGTTGAATATCTTATCAACCTATTCAGCTAACCCTCAGCTCTGAGGTTGCGAATAATAATTGGTTAAACTTAGGAAATGCCTAACAGTAGAAAACATTAGTATAAAATTTCAAAAGCAGACAACAGGATTCATTTTGAATAAACTGTTTTTCAAGGTCTATGCAGAAACAAAGAATTGAAAAATAAAAATGGACTAAAAAATACATTGAATATATGAAACAAAATATTTGGAAAAAACGATTAAGAGTAACAAAAACAAATCAATAAAATAAAAAATATAAATTAGAAAAACAAAAAATTTAAAAAAACTAAAAAAAAAAATAATGATAAATTCCTTCACCAAGCCCAATTAGTGTAAGCAACAAGATTTGCCTGAAGCTACCTGAGTTTTCACATTTAGTTTTAAATTAAGATCTCAACAGCTTCAGGGTGACAGTTTGTTCAGTTTTATATACTGCCAAATTGTAAAGATCACCTTACAAACAAAAATAATATTTATTTCATGAAAATAATCATTCAACAAGTTTTCATTAATTGAAATAATGTCTTCCACAAGAGGAATTAGAGACTAAGATAACAGCCCACCTAAAAACTATTATTAATTTAATTTTTTTTCTAGTAAATTCACCCCAAGCAAGGCAATAATGCCACTAAGATGCAAGAGGTGACTGGAAGTGAAAGAGAAGGAAAAGACTATCTACTTCTATTGAGGAAAAAAAATATTTTTTCAATTTCAGACTTTAGGTGGAAACATTAGAAGTATAGAGTTGAAGTAGACTTTAGAAGGAACTAGAAACCCAATCCTGAACAGGGACACAAGTGATAAACCTCTCCTCCTGTTCAAAAGACTACTAAGTGAAGTAACGTATAGAAAAAAGGAGAAAATATCTAATAAGCTATAAATTATATCAATAATTACCTGTCTTTAAAACTAACTAGTAACATTTTATGATGTCCAGGTATGATAAGCAATAGCTTTTGTTTAAGTTTTATTTTTATCTGAAAAACAGCTAACATAAAGAAAATAAACATTTTTAAATCTTTCTGAATCTAGTTCTTCTAAATATAAGGATATTTTCAACATAGTTTCTTTATAATAATCATATTACAGATTATACTTGGATTAGTTGTGCAGACAGGTGCTTAAAAACTGTCAATATTGAAGAAAAATTATAAGTTGATTTTGTCTACTTAGACAGAGGCAAGAGTCAGAAAAAGTGTATTATATACAAAGAAAGGAAAAGAGTTTAATAAATATTGGAGGCACAATTCAAGCAAGTTTATGATAAGAATTTGACGTGTTACAGTACCTCACAAGAATCAACAATGATTGGAACTTCTTGCAAGTACCAAGGTCCATACTTAACACTAGATTATATTGAACAATAAATTTCCTTAGAGACTGGATTTTCAAAGGTGACCTCTCTGTGACATGGTTCATTTCAAAACAGAAACAAAAATGAACTACCTATATGTCATTATTCCACTTCAGATACTAGAATGTACTTGCATTCTAAGGAATCTCATAAATGAAAAGTATACTAACACACACCACATGAGTATGTAGCTCATACACTTTACTAACAATACAAATGATTCTTTCATATGCCTGTAACTCATCTTGCTAGTGTCATAGTCACAATTTTACTCATAGTATAATACAGCTTCTCTGAAATTATATACAATTACAAATAGTCTCATCAAAATTTATACTGAAGATTGAAATAACAAACTAGAAGAAACAATATTAGTTTTGAAAATTCTTTGAATCTTTTTTTTACCATTTTAACCAAAGCAATCTGAATTTTTTATCCCTTTTTTTTCTCTGGCATTTTCTGACATTGAACTTGTGAGACAGATTTTTGACCCTTGGAATTATTGCCTCAGACTTATGATTTACTCCATTTAAATTTTTGAAGATTATTGTTATGAGGGAAGCAAGTAAATGGAAGGGAGTTCCACAGATGGGAAGTGCAAGAAAAAAAAACTGCTGGAGTAAAAGTGGCAGTTGCACTATTTCAACAATAAACATATGGGACCTAGATGCCAGTCTAGTTTCATGCTTAAATTTATATATTAGGTGCACATAGGAGGAAAGCTTGTCAGAGCAGTTGCCATGAAAACATTTGTAGAAAAGACAGAGGGAAGCCACATCATGTTGGTGAGAAAGTGACTGAAATTGAGATGCCAAGTCAGGATCAATTACATTACATATCCTTCTTTGGAAGAACTATATATGGCAACAGTATTCAGTGCAATGGTGAATGGTAGATTTGTAACTGTTCAAGATAGATTCTTGCACCCAAAATACTGTCTGTTGGTAAGAATAAATTTAAGCCTTTAAAATTGACACCTTTTCATACAAATAGTTGCTGTTTGTTTACACCTGTACAGAATGAACTGGCTTTCTTAAATGTGCAGATATTTGTTGCCATCATTCAGCACATAAACCTTTAGATTCTAACCATTGACATTTTTTTAATCATTTCACTTCAAGCAAGGCAATAAAGCGACTAAGACACACGGAGTTACCGAGTGCGAGAGAATATAAGAAAAAGAAATCAATACTGAGAAAGAGGACAATAAAAGAACTGGTATTAAGAAGACAGAAGATAACAATTGGCATTGCATTTAGATTTTTAAAGATCAAATTTGAGTGGAAAGCAAGAAACCAAAAAGGAGTTCAGCAAGCAAAAAGTGTAAGAAAAGAAATCATTTCATCTGTAAAGTTATGAGACCTTGCTGCCAATCTAGTACTGTGCTTAAATTCATAAAGTCTAGGTACCAAAGACAAAAGCTCATCTGAACAAATACTATAAAAATCTTTATATAAAAGGCACAGAGAAGCTATGTTAGAGCAGTGGGAAAGTAACTGGATCTGAGTAAGCTGGAGCTGAGATACCAGGTCAGGACCTATAACATTGCAGATTCTTATTTGTATTTTATCAAGAATCTCTTAATAGCAGGCAGAAGTGCCATACCAGATGTGACTTGAAATGGAGTGATTATATTAAATCAATTACAATGTCTGCTGCTAGGAAAGTTGGTTCACGTCAGACAATTCTTCTTATCCATTTTACACATTTATAAATTTACCATTCATACATGTATTGAATATTGCTCCGATATCTGGTCTAGTGCTTCTGCGAGATATCTCAAGATTCTTGTCAAAATCCAAAGAAAGGTCTGGCATTTAGATTTCAGTCATTTTCTACTGCCATAATGTGACTTTCCTCTGTCTTTTCTATAGATATTTTCATGGCATTTGTTCTAGGGTACTCTCCCCCTTGGTACCTTGACTGCATAAATTTAAGCATACTATTAGATTGGCAATTAGGTCACATTTCATTTTACGGTTTAATTAGCTATATGTAACCATAAGTTCTATTCTAATAGTTTCTTTTCTAACACTTCTCACCTGTGGAAATCTCTTCTGATTTCTTGCTACCTTGTCACCTACAATCTTCAAAAATTTTAATGCAATGTCAATCAATATCTGTTTTCTGTAATTCTGTTCTTTTATTGCCTTTTCTCCTCTTTAAAGTCTTCTAATTCTCTTTCACTCCCAGTAACCTCATGCATCTTAGTGGCATTATTGCCTTGCTTGGGGCAAAATTTATTAAAATCACTTTAATATATATATATCAATAAAACATCAGTCACTTATGTACCATGCGTGATACACACTTAGGCGATCATGTATCGAAAGATACATGACTGACGAGGCAGATTTTTTCCCGCAGTAGGTTGCCATTTCTTTCTGCGGTAGACCAGTTGCTATCCAAAGCTATAGAACCTGGTCTGTCCTGCCATTTACCTATAACTGGGGGAAGAAGTATAATAAAACAAAGTGGCTAGTAACGTGAAATGCTCTCTCTGTATGTGAGCACTTTACTATATACAGCTTATAACTAAGAACAAATATCAAATGCATCTATTTATGAGTAATTAGTCAACAACTTCCTTTGCATTTCTTCAAAAACATCCAAAGATCTTAAGATTATTTGACATTGAGGGTAAATAATGCTGAAAACTGAATCAATATATTTGATTTCTGTCTGTGATTATTGACTGTTACTTGTCTGCCTTGTTTTTGAATGCTGTTTCATACAGAACACAATTTATAATGTCTCCTTGATTTCTAGATCTAAATTGACCTATCATTGGCTCAAAATGGTGGCTAAAATCTGCTGCTTTGTGAATTGTTTTTCTGCTACCTTGCTCTTCTTTTTATTGCCTCCTTTCACTGCCCTGATGTTAAAATATTTTTCAAAATTATAGCCTCTCTATTGTTTCCCGAGAAGGAAAGGATTTTGAAATGTAATTTATTTTTTGCTATAAAAATGCAATCAAGTTGATTATAATTTTGCATTTATCTCATTCAACAAAATGACATTTAAATACTATCAAGTAAAAAGAAATGAAAGTAAAAAAGAAATAAAAAGAAATTATATAAATTTATGACAATTTTAATTGCCATAAAACTTTGTTATTTTAGTAAAGATGGAATGACTGAAAACCAGAACACAAATAGTTTATTGATCAACATAAAAATGTATTGACTATTACTTGTTTACATTGTTTTTAAACTGCTTTTCTCAAAAATACTTCTCATGCCTCCTTGATTTCTTAAACAGCAATCTAACCCAATCTTTCTTTTTGTTTAAACTGTCAACTAAAATTATCTTCTTGTTGGATTTCTTTTACTTTTTTCCATCAGTATTTCCCAGTGTCTTCCTTAAGCTGTTTCCTCACACTGTTTACATCTGATTACAATACCTGAAATATCCTATAAAGTGACTGGATAGTCATCGATGAACCTGTTAACAAATGGATTTCTTATTTCTGCATCACAGCAGGGGGTTCTGCCTCCATTACTCTATTGCACTCACAAATACTTGCTGCTTAAGTGCTAATATAAATCTGTCTGCCTCTCTGACTCGAAGACCATTTATAGCTCTGTGTTGAGAGCACCTCTGCTTTGGTTGCCTTACAGAAGGAAGTCACCTACTGGGCTTTATATGAATTATATGCAGCTTTTCATTTCATCTCATCTTTTGAAATTATTTTTCTATTCTTTTATCTGTTGTTATTCTGACTCACTAAACTAGATGTTGCTACTAATTGCACTGTAGGTAAGAGGTTTCAGCTGTTATTTAGCCAAATGAAATTAAATGATATTAGATGGTAAATTTCTTAATTTTTTAGTTCAGCAATTTATGACTGTTATATATTTGAACATTACTTCTCATGTAATACTCATCTCTTTATTAAATTTACAGCAACTGTTTACAAATATGTCACATTGTATCTATCAACGAGTATCTCTTCAGGCCAAATTCACATGATTTCACCATCGTTCCTGAATATTAAATATTAGTATTCTATACTTCACTAACAGGGATTTTTTTTAATCAGTATCACCCGATGCAAGGGATTAAAGACACTAAGAGACAAGTGGTTAGGAACAGAAACAGAAGAGAAAAGAGTAATTAGGAGGACAGTAGATAGTGATTGATGTTGCATTTAAATTTTTGCAGATTAAAGTTGGCTGAAAAGCATGGAGATGGAAGGGAGTTCCACAAGTGGGAGAAAAGAAACTGTTAGCATAGAACTTACAGTTACATCTAGCCAGATAAACTGTCAATTGATGAGATCTCAATGCCAGTGTAGTATTGAACTTAAATTTAAAAAATCTAGGTACCATAGAAAAGATCTCATATGAGTACTTATCATGAAAGTATTTATAGAAAAAGCTCAGAGAGACAACCTTACAGTGGTGAGAAAGTGACTGAAGCTGAGTCACCAGATCAGGATCAATAATATTGTTAGTTCTTCTTTGAATTTTATCCAAGAGATCAAGGTAAATAGCAGGGACACGAAACATTATGTGGCAGCACAATTCTAAGCATGGACTTATAGATATGTAAGATTCTGGAGATAAAAATTGTCTTGTATAGTGAACTAACTTTTTTAGCAGCTGACCTAGCAATGGATTAAAAAGATTAAAGCAAAAAAAACAAAAATAAAAAAAAACAAATAAAATACTCTGAAAAGATCTCTTCAATTGTTCCTTATATCAATTTACCATAATTTCAAAGATTCAAACCAGGAAGGTTTTCACTTTTTGTTATAAATTTAGATACCTCCATCTCAATTAGATCTTTTTCTGATTCATTCTGCATGCAGGCCATATGTGAAATTGTGATGATTAGAATTTTAATAAAACCTAAACTCAGGAAAGTGAATTTATACATTTTCTTTTTTCTTTGAGAATTTACAACAAAAATATTTAACACTATTTATTAGATTTTTTTTATTTACAAGAATAATTTTACATTTATAACATTCTACAAATGTGAATCATAAAAATAAGAACCAACAAATACAATGCAGTGTTTATCATTTCTCAATTAGAAAAATGTATTTTAAATATGAAAATTAAAATAAACAGATAATGGTGAGTAACTGTAATTATAAATTTGGAAAAATGCATTGCTTTCATGCCGCAATTCATTCATATTTTTTATAAAATTATCAGCAAAAAATTTGTTTTCATAGTTTTTTATAAAATGGTAAATTGTAGACGGTTTACATATATTGATAATTTTTTTTAATTTTTAAGAAAAAAATTTCTTTTCACATTTATTTATTTATAAAATGGTAAATAATAAATAGCACATTGTAGATGGTTTACATATATTGATAATTTTTTTTAATTTTTAAGAAAAAAATTTCTTTTCACATTTATTTATTTATAAAATGGTAAATAATAAATAGCACATTGTAGATGGTTTACATATATTGATAATTTTTTTTAATTTTTAAGAAAAAAATTTCTTTTCTTATTTATAAAATGGTAAATAATAAATCTTTATAAATGGTAAATACTAAATATTGTACTTGGTTCATGTGATAATAAAATAATCCATCTCCCCTTTTGCTTGTAACCATCCACTATAATAAAATATATGTTTTCAGCACTTAAGTTGAATTAGTCAAATAAAGCTTCATAAACTTCTACTTAGATTTGTTCACATATTTTTATAATCTTGTAAATAAACATTGCTGAGGGAGTAAAATTAGTACAAAATAATAGTGGTGTCAAGGGAAAAACTGTCCTTTTGACATTACATTTTTTTGCCAGCATGAATGCTAAAGTTTTCCACATTTTTTTTCACCCTAAGTAATTTCTTCTTCATAAGATAAATTGTTTTGCTAAAATTTTGCATGCTCTTGTGAAGTAGGTGGAATTGATTAACATCAAATCAAAGGAGTAAATGACAAAATCAAACACATGGCGCAAGGGCTCCATGCTGCCTTTTAGGGGTTTCAAATTTTCAATTTGATAAAAAAAAATAACCAATAATATCAGCTCCTGCCAGTAAATAAACACAGGCCTCTGGATCCTACACAAGACCACAAAAATCAAATATTCATTCACCTCAGCAGTATGACTGACAGCCATAAAGAAACACAGGTCAACCTTGTCCTGTCTTTCTCACCAAAGCAACAGTGATTATGTCTCCCAAACTCTATTTTCTCTCTTTGTCACTGAAAGACTATTCATGTTCATTTCCTTGCAGTCAAAGAGAAGTAATTACAGTTAAAATTTGTGTATCTTCTGTTTAAATAAATATCATTTTATTTGAACATGCAAGAATCTTTTCTCTCATTTTTTTTATTCAAATGATGACCCAAGAAAACTTTCCCTAACACTCCGCATAATTGACACACCCAGGCTGTTAAATATGGCAGATCAAAGGCTACTTTAAAAAGCTTACAAATCAAATGCTTCATGCAATCTTCTGAAGATATTAGAGCCATGAACTTCCTAGCTACAATTTAAAATACTTTATGTTCTAAGTAAAACCCAGAATATGTTCTTTCCTGATCTGTTAATAATTCCTCTTTGCCATTACAATCTCCTATTTACTGTCATGCATTGTTTCTGTGAATCTGATTTCTTTACAACCTGCAGATCTCTTGTCATTTCTATGAATTTACCTATTATATTATATAACAATTATAATAATGAGCTATATTCTTCCTCTATGTGCTACAATCATAGCTCTCCGCAATTTCCTGTCCTTTGTAGCTTTTAATAAATTTTGACTTTTTCTTATCTCTCTTAAACCCTGTTCTCCCGTTCATTTACTCAAGCTTGCTAGGTAGGTTATAGATTGTTTTGTCCATTCCTCTTACTTTCAATCTGTTCTGCCATTCATTTACTCAAGCTTGCTAGGTAGGTTATAGATTGTTTTGTCCATTCATCTTGCTTTCAATCTGTTCTGCCATTCATTTACTCAAGCTCATTAGATAGGTTATATGTTGTTTTTCTCTGTCCCTCTTGACTTCAATCTGTCTTGTGAGTATTAAATTTTCCAACCCTTCTTTCCTCGTTATGTGTCCTAGACATTTCAACTCTCTCTTCCTGATATTAAGCATGTGTCCTTTTTATTTCCATTTCCTATATGGCAGTGAATGTGGGACAATCTCATCACAGATGAAAAAAAAACTTGAGGCAATATAAATGTGTTTCTGCAGAAGGATGATGAGAATACCATGAACTGAACATGTGAGCAATGACAAAGTTTTAGAGAAAATGAAACAAAAAAGGTACTTATACTTAACATCAGAGAGCTGAAATTTCTAAGGCACATAACGAGGAATAAAGGGTTGGAAAATTTGATACTCACAAGTCAGATTGAAGTCAAGAGGGACAGAGAAAAACAACATATAACCTATCTAATGAGCTTGAGTAAATGAATGGCAGAACAGGGTTTAGGAAATTACAAAAAGAAAAAGCTTACTAAGAGCTACCAAGGACTGGAAATTGTGGAGAGCCATGATTAACAACATCCTGAAGGTACACAGCACATAGATGAAGAAGAACTTCAACATTTGCAGTTTTGTTAATCAATTAATCTCTTTTATTCTTACCATTTATGAAATCATACTTCTTCCCATTTTTAATTTGCATATTACAAATTCTCAAACTTAAAAATGAAAAGGACTTGCACACTATATTACTGTATGAGTATAAATATGGCTACAGTATTTCATCTCATACTGTCTTTAAGCATGGACTTAATCATATCTGATTACCCAGTGTGTGCCATTTGGTTTCAAAAGATTTGTAATTAAAATATGAGTCTCAAAGATGGAGAGAATTGAGGATACAGCAGATAGTCAAGTTGGAATGCTCATGCAGGAAAAATGTTGTTAATCTGTGTGGAAAATAGAATATATTTTACAGTTTGGTTAAACAATAAGAGTCAAACACCTAAAGCAAATAGAAAACAGGGATTACGAGAGATAGCAAAATGTCAATGACTAAGAGCTATAAAGGACAAGAAACTGTGGAGAGTCATAATTGCCAATGACCTGAAGGAGCATAGCATACAGAAGAAGATAAATAATCAAATGTGTGATTATGTAAGAATACCAATATTATTAAGTAAAATAATAACAGTCCATTTTGAAAAAAATATCTAGTTGCCAAATTTGATGAGGCTGGAAATTGCATGCAACTCTTTGATTGCTTTAAAACAAATTCTTCACAGAGCTTTCTACTTTTTTAAAGGTGGTCATCATCAAATAATCAATAGGCTACCAATTTAAAAAGAAATAGACCTTGTAATGATTTTCAGATCTAAGGAGTCTGCAGCAGATACCAGTCTGAATTGAAAGAATAGGGAATAAATTTTAAGAACCTCAATACAAAAAACAAAAAAATTCAGATAAGATAGATGAACTGATTAAAGTATAGCTCTGAAAAAATAAGATAAAAATAATGTTGGTTTCAGAATTAAAAATAGAGATTTGAAAAGCAGGGAGAAAAATTATTCAAGCAATTGACGAAAGCATCAGCAGATCAATACAGTTAACCTAAAAAAAACCTGTGGGTTATTAAAAGCTGTAAGAGAATCTGTATAATAGAAAAATGAGAAAAATTCAAGTGGAATAGCACTAAATGAGACCCTCTAAGAAAAACTGCTTTTATAGGAAAGTTATGTTATCAAGTTTAAGCATTTTTAATGAAATAAATGGTTAAGAACACCAGAATGGTTGATGCAAAATAACAATAATTATATGGTTAAAATAACTTAAAAATTACTTAAAACTTTAGGAAGGATAACATTTACATTATAAAGAAATCTAAGTTCTTATCAAGGAAATTGAATACAGAATTTGTATAGTTGATATCAATAGTTTCAAAGGAAGAGCATTGAATTGCTGCTATTTTAAAATAAGACATTTTAATGAATATCAGTACTAAAAAGAAAATTGTAGAGTAGGACTCATCATACTTCCAACTCTTCCCTACTACTATAACAATGGACTGTTCCTACTTATAAATATGGAAAGTAGCCACATTAGATGAGGATTTGAGTAGTATTTGATTTACTCAAATTTTTCCATTCTATGTATTTAATAAACCTCTTCTTCTTTCCTCTAGTTGTCTGTTCCTTCAATACTCTCTAATGACGGCTTACCTAATTCTCAGCTATTTTGAACAAAGACAATATATATGGTTAGGTAAATGAAATAACTAGATTTTAGTGACTGTATGTACATATGCTTATGTTGGTAAGCAAATAAATAATTATATATATATATATATATATATATATATATATATATATATATATTAATAAATATACATAATATCACTCACTGGTAGTATGACTCGGAGTTTCATGCACAATGCAATCTTCAAGTGCTGGGTAGAGACTGACTAATCAGCACCTGAAGATTGCGTTGTGCAGGAAACTCCTAGTCATGCTACCAGTGATGGATAATATGAATATTTATTTATATATATATTTAATAGCACAGTTATATTAGATCAAGCATTTTATTACTTAGATTTTATTTTTAGTGGACAGCCATATTTGAGTGGTTTATTTATTAAATAGTATATTTATTTATTTTCTTCTACCAGTCTGACTATTTAGGAAATCATATTAAAGAAAAATATACAAATCTGCTGCCCACTTGGCAGGAAAAACTGTCATTCGATCCAACATACTAATAAAATCTGGCAGATTAATAAATAAAAATCAATCACTTCTTTAGAAATTGCTTTGTTTATGTTCAGATACAAAAATGAGTAGATATGAATGTTTTGAGAGTTGGAGAATGATTTATATTCAACTTTGCTTGATCAGCAATATACTCCATGATTGAGTCAGTATAAACACATCAGATCTAACACCAGAAATTTTAAAATTTAGTTAAGTGCATCTTCAGCATTTCTCTTGATCTAGAATAATAACTGACATTTGTTTTATTTTATTCCTTCCCTTTACAGATATATGAATCCATCATTAAAAAATGCCCTTTTGCAGAAAAGGAGATTTTTATTTTCTATTTTTTCTATTTTATCATTCAATTATGCAACATTAATCTGATATAGATAGAGTTTATATATTATATTTCTCCCATATAAAGTGTTTAAATTTTAAGCAAATTAATTAGAATAAGACTTTATTTTCTTGAGAGAGCATAAACTGTCAAATTGATGGAGCTGTCATACTCCCTTTTGAACTGAACCTGGGGGTAGATTGTTCATGTTCTGCTGTCCATGTCCAGGGATATATCGTCTAGTTCTTTTTTAGTATAGCTCAGTTTCCCTTAGTATAAGTATACACTGCTTGGCCCAAGATGTGAACTTGCAATTACTATGTCAGCAAAATCACAAACCAACAATTCAATCCACTAGGCTATTGTCCAGTAGGACAATTTTGAATGGAGAACTTTGAATCTTAAACCTAACCTGACCCATGATGGGTTTTGCTACTACTTTTTACACATGACTGCTTCTCCATACAATTATTAAGACCACCACCCTTTGAATTAGGCACCTATGAATATATTTCCACTACACAAAATGTTAAAATAAGGGAGATAATTAAGAGATCTCATGAGTAAATTATTTTGGCAACTCTTCAAATAATTGAAATTATCCAAAAAATTAAAATTTTAAATTTTTACAATTAATTTTTACCACATTTTCTGTTTGTCGTTGCAGTTAAATGAGTTATTTTCTGAATTAATTCAGAATTGACAGCTAATAAAGCAATTACCTAATGTCCATTCAGTTCTACATTTGACATTTGGTTATATTTGCTTTGCCAGAAACCAACTTTATTTTGAAATTGCCACATCTATTGGCATATTTTGGTAACATTTGTATTATATTCATAAAATCTTACTTAGTAAATAATTTGGAAATTAGTAAATAAAAAAATATAAAATATAACTAAAATGAATTCCATTGTTCATTAACAGCTTTATACATTCGCAAAGAACTGTACCAAATAATAGAATTTATATCACTTGAGGACTTCCAGCAACAGAAACAACAAAAGTGGATAGCATATGTAACTGAAAGAGAAAATAATGACATAATCAAGATGTTGGCATTCAACACTATTTCAAATCAAATGTTCGGAAGGAAAACCTCCATCAATAATTGAAAGAGAAATAACAGTTACTGGACTTTAGAATCCTGTTTTCCTGAGAAATTCTTTTAAGAGAGGAATTTTATAAAGTTCAATCAAAAGCAGTACTGGCTGCTCAGTCAATGAATGCCAAATGTTTCCTCATAGGGAAACAGCTAATATTACCATTGCTAATAATATTTCCAGCAATGAATTTTATAAATA
Source organism: Acanthosepion lycidas (assembly GCA_963932145.1). Taxonomy (NCBI): domain Eukaryota; kingdom Metazoa; phylum Mollusca; class Cephalopoda; order Sepiida; family Sepiidae; genus Acanthosepion; species Acanthosepion lycidas. Next base: position 50,901,349 of record OZ010601.1, on the reverse strand, counting down.
TTATGAAGAATAAGAATTTTTTCATTTAATTACTTGTCATAATTCTTTCAAATAAATGTAATAGCAATATTGATATGGTTATTTACATTATTTACATGCAGACTATTGTCCTCATCTTTGTTGTTGTTGTTGTTATATTCTTTCAGCCACTGTTCCCTCCGGCCTTCATTAGGTGTATGTCAATCTGGGTAAATTTCAGGAAATTTTGAACTGAACCTTTTATCTAATCTATGAAGGCAGATTGTTCTCCATGGCTGAGGATATTTCATCTAGTCCATATTTAGTATTGCTCAATTATTGCTTGCCCCATTTTCACCAGAACTAGAAAATCATAGATTGTTTATTTACAAGAGTAATTTTATATTTACAATATTTTAAAAATGAATACAATTAGAACTAATGCAATGCAATATTTATCATTTACCAATTTATAAACAAATAAATATGAAAAGAATTTTCAAATATGCAAACCAACTATAAAGAAATAACTTGTTTGCCATTTTATAAAGTTTGAATTGATTGGCAATTAGCCAATGTTTTGCCAACCATTCCAACTGAATGAATAATATATAAGTAAATAGTGTAAATAAACAATCTAATAAATAAATAGTGTTTATTATTTTTGTTGTAAATTCTCAAGAGCAAAGAAAATGTATATATTCATTTTCATCATATTATTAGATTTTATTAAAATTCTAATCATGTCTTTTTAGAAACATTACTGAGAAGTGAAGGTAGTAATAGATTAATAGTAGTGTCAATGGAAAAAAACATCCTTTTAACATATTCTTGAGGGCATCAAGATTAAACATTGCCAAATTTTTTTTAATAATATTGATAATTCTGGAAAGAATGAAAAAGAACAATGCAAGTTAAAAATTAAACCAACCATAATAATTCCTGTTTACTGTTTGAGTTCTGATGAGGAAAAGTGCAAAATTAACAAACAGTGGGGGTCTTAATAACTTTGGTAGAAGGGAGTTGGAAAATTTCCTAAAAAAAAAAAGTATTCTCCCCCACTTCTTCAGTTAGGCGCCTGAGAGAAAGTATCACCAAAGTTTTAAGGTTAAGTGATGTTATGAACCAATGAAAAATCTCTTCATGTGTATAACTAAATTGCACTCAAGAAAAAGCACTAATTCTTCTGCATCCACTTGCATTCTTCATTAAACAATTGGTTTAAATATTCCCCTCCAGGTAAAGACACATGTTGTATCACAGAAGCATCATAAAATGCAAGTTAAACAGAATGATTAATTAATTAAAGTTTAGAGTAAGCAGAGGAGTTGCAAAATCTGAACTGATTTCACTAATTAATCACTTTTAGACTTTATTCAAAATTATTCCTTATTGAGGTCAGATGAGAGTTAAGAGATTTAATGCACTTTCTTTATTGTTTATTAATATTGGAAATATTCAAGTATACATTTTTTTAATCTCTGCAATAATATTCCCACTGTACAAGGTACAAGAGCCACTCGAGGTAGAGAGTTACAGAGTAAGAGGTACAATCTATGAAGATATGTGAAAAAGATAACAGTTGACTCTAGATATGAACAGGTTAAGATTGTAGTGATCAAGGAAGCATCCATTTGGGAGTCAGTTCCACAAAGCAGCAGTTTATGGAAACAAATTTGATCTTACTATGAAATTTCAATTGATGTGCATGCAGCACAGTAGTTATCAGCTTGGAAAGTCAAATTATCATGTTGAGTTCAAATTCCAACTGAAACTGTTGCATTCACATTCATGCAAATATCCTTGAAATAGTAAGAATTGTTTGTTTCTCTCTTCAGCTAGTAGAAAGTATAAGGCTCTTATGCTTTGCAACCAGATTAGGAGAAATACAACTTTGAATTTAAAACTGGTTGGGCTTGGAATGAGCCACTTCATCCTGTAAAAACATTTACTATGGAAACCAGAGCAACAACACACAGTGGACTCTACAAGGTTAAAGTCTAAAGTTGCTGTGATGTAAGTTCCACTTGAATAGCTTCTTCTCACAAACTGCTAATACCAAGAGGATGCTTTCCTGATCACTAAAAGCTTAAATGGCTCAAGTCTAGGGTTAGCTGTTATTGTCCCCACATATCCTTATAAACTGTACCTCTTACCTCTTACTAAGTAACCTCTGTTATAAAATGCATATTTTAGTATGGAAGAACAAACGAGGCAAAAGGAAGAGATGACAAGAATTGTAAATATGAAATTCTTTTGTATTACTGATGCAGTGAATGTGAGCTGGTGTATCTCTAAACGTAGGCGAGGGAGGTGGCATTGTAGGAAGGGTAGAGTTGGTAAATACAAAGGCCTGGAGTAGATTAGTGAAGCTGCAAATCTCACTGACAGAGGATGTGAGTGGAATGTTTCTTTGGTCATTGTGTAGTTGTTTGGAGGCAGGTGGGTCTTGAGTGGATATGTGTGTCAGTGTGATTGACCAAAGTCATGTTTGTGATGTCAACAGCATGACGATATCAACAATTGGCCTGTTGGTCATTTTCTATACCAGTTGTTTATGAGTGGCTTTCTTAAACGCAAATCTGGTGGCCCCCAGACTTGTCTATTTTTCATTGTTTTCATTGTTTTCTTTGGTGGCAAAGTTTGTGATTGACTCCTTTTATGCTGCGTTTTATATTTTTTTGAGGGGATTTGTTTTGTGGGCCAGATGTGATGTTTGGAACCCCTGCGCAGATGATGACTTTTTTATTTTGAGCCTTGCTTTCTTAGTGCTCACATGTGGCCAACATGTAAAGTAAATCAGAGGAGAATTAATTTTCAGTGGCATATAATACTTCAAGTGGATCTTGGGTCTTGTATAGGGTGAACATTATTGTAAAAATTAAATACATAGTATAATCTTTTCTAAATGTCACTGACTCTGTGCATAAAGCTTTCTAAAACATGTACTGCAATGTTATTTGAAATATTACATAATTCTACACACTCTACTGTTACAAATTAGCATTGTAATCACATACCCACAAATGGTTGAATCAGAAAAAGACAGTTGAAATTTTGGGGGTACATAATGAGAAAAGCAGGCTTGGAGAATTTACACACACAAGACATAATGAAGTTAGTGGGGCAGGGAGAAACAGTCACATATGTGACAGGGGGGGGATAATAAAAGAACAAATAGAGCTACAAAGGAAAGCCATGATTGCCCATGTCCTGATGCAACATGGCATATAAAAGAAGAAAAAGGATATAGCTATTCTAACAGGAGAATTCTTAATTGCAAAAATTAAAGTGTATGAATTTTACTATACTGTCCTATTTTATTTGTAATCTTATTTTATAACTAGCCTATAAGCGATCCTTCCTGCAGAGGACTTTTTGGCCTTTTACCTTCAGTCTCCTGTGTATATAAATGTTATGAGAATTTAGAAATAATAAAATTATTTTATCTTTATTTGACACCTTAAACTTTCCTTGTATATTCAAATGATCTCTCCAGTTTGTTTACATTTATTTTGTGCAAAATTTTTATTTTCTTTTAAACTCACCATTTTTTTTACGATTCCTTCATATAACGTCACCCTTAAATGCCATTAGGGAACCTGAAGTATGTAATATTTTTAATGCGTTGCAGTAGATGTGCTAGAAAAAGACAAAAAAACATATGTGCCCTGCTTAAGTTTTAATTACGGTTTAATTAGACAATATCAATTGCAACTGCAATGAAAAGCAAAATTAAAGTTAAACCTTTAATAAAGAATTGTTTTTTTTTAAACATTTCACTCTGCTCAATATTTAAATTTAACTTTAAATGGGTTATTTATTTAATTTTTAATCACCTATAACTAGTAATTAGTACTTGTTAATTCAGGTTGTGATGATTTCCCAAAATTGAAAAACGGATAGACAGACACATGTACACTGCATTTTGTTATTATAGAAAGAAGAAGAAGAAGAAGAAGAAGAAGAAGAAGAAGAAGAAGAAGAAGAAGAAGAAGAAGAAGAAGAAAGATTAATCTGAAGAAAAAGTCTTCGGGCTGACTTTAGTAACAAATAATAATGCTGTAAATAATTGATGAATACTTTTATTGTTCTCATGATTAGCATTTGAATGAATGCAAATGGGCCAGTGAGCAAGTGTGTCTATTATGCATGCACCATTGTGTTTATTCGATGCACATGCATAAATCCTCAGATTGAAAAACAGACAGAAAGACGGACACATGTACACTGCACTTTATTACTATAGATAGAAGATTAATTTGAAGAAAAAGATTTTGGGTGGACTTTAGGCTAGTAAAAAATAATAATACTGTAAATAATTGATGAATACTAATACTTCTATTGTTCTCTCTTTATTCAACGCCTGTATGTAAATCCGAAGACCAAAAAATGGATGGATAGATGGATGGATGGATGGATACACGTACACTGCACTTTATTACTATAGATGAATTTAAAAAAAAGTTATTCTATTCAATGATAATAAGACCCAAATAAAGCTTTTAACTAGATTGAATTACACTTAGTGCAACCAGCATTTAGTTACCAATAAATTTATATATACATTTTTTTATTTTTAAATATAGTCAATGTGTTGCAAAAGATGAAGATTTTAATCATAAAACTGAACATAAGAGAGTCACAACAAAGAAGTGAGAATATTTTCCCAAGTAGGAATATTTATATGGATTTCTTGAAAATGAATAATTATGGTGCTTGTTTTTAATACTGTAATTTTTTAATGGAAAAGTCATTATCTAAGAATGTAAAGTTTTTAATACTGGTTTTTCCTTCTTTTTGTAATATTAAAATACATACATTACTGCACATTCTGTTGCTAACTTACAGAGATGCACCACAGATTTTCAATGCTGATGTTATTAAGTGCATAGAAGACAAATATGAAAGTACTCATGTCAATGTAAATACTATATTTGTATTTTTTCTCATTCAAATAAAGATAAACCAACATTTTTCCCTCATATTTAAATATTAAGTAGATTACCTAATTGATGCCCTTAACAAATATAACTAATGGTTGATAGATTGTCATTTTTTCAGGTTAAGCATCCATTATTCCTTCTATTAGGTTGGTGCAAAAATAATTTCGTTTTCTCACATAGTAACATATGTTAAAAAACGAAATTATTTTTGCACCAACCTAATATTATCTTGCAGTCTGACACAGTATGCATAATGAAAAATATTGCAATGTTGTATATATACCATGTGTAACAGCAAAATTGTTCAAATCATGTAACAGCATAGGATAATTGTCCCTCTCAAAAAATGTTTAATATCTAAAAAACCAGTAAACTAAACACGTTTCTTTTCTCCAGGTTTTCAGATAAGATGTTTAACCATCTTGACACCATTTTTTGTAAGAATCACTGAAAAACCCTTTGAGTTATTCAGCTAGAAAGAGAACTGGTCAAAATCGTTTTGTGTCAGCCCCATTATGTCTTCCCAACTGAGCATTAGTGAGAGGAAAAAGATAATTCAGGCCTTCTGTTATGGTATCACCATTCATACTCTGGCTTCCATTTTCAATGTCCATTCAAGAACCATCAAGAGAACAGTGAATAAATTTTAAAAAGAGTGAACAGTAGAGAGGAAATGTGGATCAGGAGGTCACAACAGTAAGAGGGACCATCATTTCAACTTAGAGCTAAATTCATTCTTATTGTTCAAAGTAGAGTTCAATAGTGTTATAAAAACCTTGAAGAATTCCAATAAGATATCTTTAATCATTTCTAAGATGCAACAGTTTAAATCTTAATCTAACAATTGGACAATTTTGCTGTTACACAATTGGGACAATTTAGCTGTTACACCCAGTATGTGCATATGTGCAGACATATGAATCTGATCTTTTTTAGCCAATATGTTCATTGGGTAAAGTAAACTGAACACGTTTTGGCAGCTGTTTTTTTATATTTATTTTTTCAGACAAAAAAACTACATTTCTTGTGAATATATCAGCTTTAAGTTTCTTGGTTTACAATGTTCTAAATATATTAAAAGACGCTAATTACATGAGTGTTGTAAAATATGCATGACAGAAATAAAGTAAAGTGTACTGAACTATTGTTATATCAATCCCCCTATATAGCAGTGAATGCTGAACAATAATCTCACAGATGAAGAAGAGACTTGAAGCAATGGAAATGTGGTTCCATAGAAGGATGCTGAAAATACCATGGACTGAATATGTGAGCAATAAAAAAGGTTTAGAAAAAACAGAAACAATAAGGACAGAGAGAAATTTGTATGTTGCATAATCATGAAAGAGGGCTTAAAAAATTTGATACCCACAAGAAATATTGATGGTAAGAGGTATACAGGAAAACAATACATGGCCTACTTAGGAAGCTTGCATAAATGGATGGTTGGATAAGGCTTAGGAGAGATAAAAAGACAAAATTTATTAAGAGCTACTAAGAACAGGAAATTGTGGAGAGCCATGATCACCGATGTTCTGAAGAGACATGGCATATAGAAGAAGATCTTTCTAGTTTTTCTATATTCACTGACAGAGTTTGCACTTATTGGTTTGATAGCCTTTTTTGTTTTTTATTTGGTTTTTTAGTTAATAATAACATAGATTTGATTTCCTATCCTTTTTTATAGTCATTTCAAGAAACAAATCACAATAAACATTTTTTTGTCTCATAGAAATTATAAAAACTGAAATTGAAGATATAATAAAAATGAAAACCTTAGTGACAAATATAAGTTCTTTGACTTATCTACTTATATGCTGTCCTTTGTAATGTTATGTGATGAATGACTCTTTGATTTTAGGTACTTACAGAGTGTAGTATATGACTTTGTATTCTGTATACTTCAGAGAAGCCAGTTGCATTGGCAGGTTGAGAGATGGCCTCCTAGCCACTAAGTGCAGATCTACACTTCATCTGATTTAAGTGGCTGCTTCCAATATGTAAACACATGGTCAACTCAACTGCACCTAGGATGTGCATGTATGGAGAAAACTGTATGACAGGTAGATATATAAGCACCCATTTGAAAGGGGAAAAAGAAGACATTCTCTTACATTCACACTGAGAGTGTGTCCCAGGACCATAGCCACCCACTGTAGTTGAATAATGTACAATAATGTTCACCATATACAAGACTAAAGAGCCACTCAAGGTAGTTAGAGGTAAGAGATAGAGTTTATGAGGATATGTGAGGAAGATAATAAACCATAGACTTGAACATAGTGATAAAGTTGTGAGGAGTGTTCAATGCTTCATCCGTGGGAAAGTGGTTGTAGGGTGAAAAATAATTCATCAACCATAAGGCTACTTAAATGCTTTTGGACATTATCGAGACTGGAAGACGGGGATGCATTGCTCTATTTTCAACCTGATCTGGCTCTTGTAAAAGTAAAGTATAGCAGATAATGGTAGAGTATATGTAAAAAATTATTTTTATTCACACTGAGTAAATTTTGTCTCTTGGTAATGTTATACTCCATTACAATTAGATATTTTTCTGATTCATTCTGCATGCCGGCTGGATGTGTATGCCATGAAGGCAGAAAACAAAAAAAAAAGAAAGAAATAGTTCTTTGTATATAGGCTCTGAGCATCCAGTTAATGAAGCAAGCCCCTGCAATGAAAGTAACACTAGCCAATCATGAATGTTCTGGACAAAAAGGAGATGTCCCTGGGGACTACTAGATCTGCTTAAAAGCAAATCTCCATTAGCAGTTGTAGGGCTGGTAGGCTACCTGCTGACAAGCAAGGTGCTGCCACTGACATGACCACACCTCTCAATGACCATTACCACTAGTGGGCTTAACAAATCACTCATCTTTCTACACAGAACCCAGAATACCATCTCAACATCATCAACACTCAGCTACAAGCCTTCATTGTCACTGATTATGTCACCTTGACAAACCCAACTCACTACAGTGGCTAACTACCCACTTTTGACACAACCCAGCTACAAACTTTCATCTTTGCCAATGCCATCACCTTGGCAAACTTGACTCACTACAGCAGCCAACTATCCAGCTTAGACACTGACAGTCCCAAGACATAAACTGTCATGACTGATAACATCTCACCCAGTTACAAACCTTCCTCACTACAAGCACCATCACCTCAGCAAACCTGACTCACTACAGTGACTCTGTAAGCAAGCAACTACAGTGCCTATCCAGCCTTAAAACCACCGAGTTACAAGCCTTCCTCATCACCAATGATGTCACATCAGTAAATCCTACTCATAAGTGACTATGACTCTGCAAACAAGTGACTATAAATCCACAAACAAGCAACTCTGCAAGCAAGCGACTAAAACTCCTCAATCAGTGGCTCTGACTCTGCAAGCATGCAACTCAATCAGGCTACCACTGTTTCGTAAAGCACTGGTCACCCAGCTACACCAACCTTGTCACTTCAGTAACCCACTGTTATCACCTTGACATACCTGACTCACTACAGGCATTTCCTTTGCAGTTGTCACTGTGGCCCTGTTTCATAGAACAGGCCTACCAGCTACACCAATCCCTTGTTAACTTGACAACCAATGAATAAAACCACCACCATGACCTTGATTGACTAATATGTGCAAGTAACTATATCCTGTGGCCTCGGTCAAACCAACACATGAAATAGGTCAACTCCTGGCACTACACTTACACATGATTGCCATCCTGACAATCAGCAACAGAAATTGATATTTCACCAATTTTTGAAACAATTCTGTAAGACACCCTATGTACTAAATCAATACATGTTCAAAAACCTAATACTCAATATTCCTTTCCTTTTGCAACCAAATGCTTATTATAACAGTAGGGAAGGATGAAGGTAATAAAATAATTTACTGAAACTTAAACCTTGCTATCCTGTGTGCAAAGCTCTGTGACCAAGGAATGGATAAGGTCAATTGAAGGTGAAAGAAGCAGAAGTGTTTTTTCTGCTACAATAAATTGTTTTAATAAACACAATTTTTAACCAATGGCTTCTTGAGCTGGTTGAAATCTGAAATGCTTGTTGCCTGACAAAATTTTTCAGTAAATCGGAGCCAGCCTTTGACTCTAAAAATTCTTGCAATACAACCATTGCCAAAACTGAGAAGTAGTAGATGCAAATGCTGAGGATCATGATGTGACGCTAGGCAGTGGTAGACAAGATGCCTTCTAAAAGTTTCTGAAACTATGACCAAACATGGATTCAAAGAAATGGCTTTGATACCTTTCTTCAACCAAATTTTCATTTTCATGACAACATTAAGTCTCAGACTTAATGTTGTCATGACTATTTTTACCCTGACTATTTTAACAAAATAGTTGTTTCCACAACAGGGAACAAGTACTGTTCAAAAAACAACACTTTATACTAAGCTCTGAAGGTGCAAAGAGATTCTGTCACAAACTTCAAGAACACTTATCAAATTGCAAGAACTATTAAGAACATTCTCATGTTATAACCTACAAGGTAAATATATCCTTTTAACTGGGGTTTGACCTCACTGATATCCTTTTATTGTATCTTCTTCCTTGCAATTTCCATTGTTTTTTATACACTGCATTTTTCTTATTATTTGATTGATATTGATTGTAAACTTGATCTTTTTCCCACACCTACCATTGAGATTTATTTTAGAAAAAAAGTTAGTTTTAGGAATTTATTACTGTTGAAACTTGACTAATGCATGGAATAATAATACAACACAAAATGTACTTAGAACAAAATGTATTGAAACAAGAAAGTGTACACAATATTTACATATAGTCTTTTGTATATTCCTGGGAAGACCGTTCCTGGAGAATGTGTTGACTGAGTCACAGCCGGGCAGAGTCTCTGGTTGGATCTCTCGATTCCTCCCCCTATCTTCCCGGTACCAACCATATTTATATGGTTGGTACTCCACTATGCAAATTAGGTGGATCCTACCACAACAATTACCCCCTTTTCCGAGTGCACAAACCACTAGATTTGTGCATCCCTAATATTTAGTAAAATTAGTTTTTATTTTATTTTAATAAAATGGTTTTGGTTTTATATCACACTGAGTATCTCCTATCATTTTTTTATGGTGCACCTTGTTGTTTCTTGGTCACCATTCTCCCCAATTTCTTTTAACAGAAACCACAAAAATATGAAATAATAGTTTTCTTTTTTCCCTATTTTTTCATAGATATTAAAGTTAAAATATTGTACTAATTCTGTTGAAGAATTGATAATGACGAATATCTTGAAAATATTTGCATGTCTTATAATATGGTTCTTTTTTCACAAGAGGAGAGAATGATTCCATGATAGATTGATTATTGTTAAACTAAAAGATATTCTGTTTAGTTGGTATTCTTTCTTTTCAGAAGTATAGATTTTATTTGCTAAATTTAAACAGAATTTGCTTTTTACAGTTTGGCTTCTTTAATCTGGCATCCTTGGGATCAGACCATTGCTGGACGACAGAAAATGGCAAATAACAGTAATCACCCCACTAAAAAAAACATGTAATCTTGCCAGCTTATTCCACATATATATTGTTGTGTTATCAAAGGTAGAACAAAGCTTAAAACAGGAAATAAAACAAGCATTAATGCTTCCAAACAAAGTTTTTATTGTTTCATGCGATACAAAGGCTTATGCTTGTTAACTCTAGCACTATTATCTGCATCTCCTGCTCTCTTGGGTGGCATCCTGAATGGGTAAGTATGTAGCTATACATAAGAAATGTGAAAGACCATAACACTAAAACACATTGCTGCTGATGACTGCTGCGGAAAGTTGTAAAAAACGTGTGGCGGTGCACTCATAGACACTCAACAAACTAATGATAGCTGATTCAAAAAAAATGGTGGACCCTGGCAGTTACCAGACCACGGTGAGCCTGATTAAAGAGACCAGACTGTACTTACATTCATTCATAGATAATAAAAAAAATACAGGTTTCTTTGCATTATCAGCTGATTATTTCCTATGCATAAAGTGAAGAGTTTTCTTATAGTTTGTAAATTAAACTCCTTAGGAAATTTACATATTTGTGTAACCAATAAAACATTATTCAAAATAACAGCTTGTACACTCCATTAAATAAAATAATGACACTTAAACTAGAGTAACAAATAACTGCCCACTTATTCAGTTAGAATGTATCTTGATAAACTTGATCCTATAATAATAGCATTGTCATTTTGCAAGTATTTTAGATATCACACTTTGAAGTATCCTTACTGTTCAGTAAATACTTAATATAATAGATCAACTTGATGAAATGATAATAATTAATTGTCCAAGGTTTAGTTTAAAGTCATTTGCTAAGTCCTAACTAATCACATATTGATTTCTTTGGAGAGAAATTTTACATGCCTCTTTCAACATTAGAATTTATATTTTATTGACAATTTAAAAATAACGAAATTAACATTAAAAATCTAGATAGAATTATTAATATGAAACATCTCTATTAACAAATGCCATATTAACCTTCTCTTTTATGCCTATTTAGGTAATTCTATACTTTTATGAACTCTTAAATCGGTGTATCATTCTAGAACAGGAGTTTTACAAATCAGTGTAACCATTTTCAGAACTACTGTATTAATTTGATTCCTAAAGCAAATATCCAACAAAACTTTGACAAAATATTGCTCTGTGATTTTAAAGAATGTGTTGATGATTTTTTGCTTCAATTAATATCCTCATCTTTATTTACCCTATTTATGTACAAATTATTGTACTCATCTTTCCTCTTGTTACACACAACATTTCGGGTGTTGTATTCTCCAGCCTTCACCAGCTGTAAATCAATTTTTACAGGGAATTTCAAACTGAACTCTATGGGGGCAGACTGTTTCCATTCAACTTGCCTATGTCTAGGGATATCTTGTTTAGTTCCTTTTTTTTTTATTATTATTATTATTGCTCATCTCTGTTTCCACTGAGTCCAATTACACAGTACCAGGCCCAGAGATTGAACTCACAATAACATGTAAATAGGGTAAATAATGTAGCTCCTCATCCCAGAAATCCAAACAGAATATCTCATCTTTGTTTTATTTGAGAGGTAAATCCAAACTGATTTTTCTTTATATGTCAGTCTAAAACCAAATTTACTTTGTAAAAAAAAAAAAAATGGTATCTTGTAATAAAAAATTGCAATTTTATCTTATCATGACTGTCTTTTTATTTCTATGATAAAAATGTATAAAATAAGATAATACATATCATTCATCTATTAAAACACAAAACTTATATTGCTGAACATATATAATCAAGATTTTAGATTTTAAATAACTGGTTATTACCTTCTTGAATTAAAGTTTTTAACTAACATAAAAAATAAAAATTATATATAGACAAAAATTATATATAGACAAAGAAAATCTTCCAAGTCACTACATGGCATGACAGGCACCAGTTATTATAAATGGGTATATATGTTAGCACAAGAGAATAAACACAACAAGTATCACTCGCCAGTTGGGCAAAAATTAAGCACAAGAACTGTTAAAATAATATTCTTTGTATATAAAAGATCAAGGTGGAATATCTTTGTGGTTGAGGGAAAAAATTTGGAGGAAGAAGAGTCAGTCAGGCCTGGAGTTGATGCATATGTCAGGTCAGTTGACTGAGGACACTGGTGGTGATGTTGATGACTTGCCTCCTTGAGATCAAATACAAATCAAATATGGATTGGAATATGACAGAATGATAAAATAATGAGAAAATATGAAACGTTTATCAATCTAACATGTTTCACTTTTATCAAAGCTTCATAAGAGAATGATATATGAAGAAAAAGAAGAAAGAAATTATGGTATTTTTACTTTGGTGCTGTTTGATTTTCATTGGTCAATCATGATTATGTACATCTGACTCTTTTAAATGTTAATATAACTTGTGTTGTTCCAAATTCAAGGAAAGATGTGTTCATCCAAAGTTTCAAAAACAATTAATGAATTCTAAGACTACCTGTAAAACTATAACTATTGCTATATGTATGACGAACTGAAAAAGCTTTTTTGTGCCATGCTTCATCATTTAGGACTTTAGCAGACTAAATTTGTTATACTGGTGTGTCTACACATGTGCACAAATGAGGAATGCTGGGAATTTAGCATCCATCATTCATGTGCATGTGTAGTCACAAGAAAACTTTTTTCACTTTGTCATGTGTTTTTTGTATATCTGTCTCTGGATTTTGTCGAGAATCTTAAGACGAACAGCAGGGGCTCCAGACCATATATGACAGCAATATTCCATGCCAGGGCGAATGGTTGATTTATAGATTTGAAGGATGAACTCGGATGAAAAAAAACTTTCTGGTGTGACACAGAGAAATAACTTTCCTTGCAGTAGATGAAGCTAAAATTGTGAAATTTGTTTTTTTTTTCATTTTCATTATTCTTTTTCCTAAATAGAAATTCATCAACGTATTGATTAAAGAATTAATGACATTTCATTCATCAGAAGAAGTTTACATCAGCATTCTAAACTTATGGTTGATAGATTACCTATTACTAAAATTTAAATTATTCTTAATAGTGCAATTATTTTTTCAGTTTTTATAATACGTATATGTTATTGGCTCTCAAATAAAATATTGATTATTCAGTACAAGATTAAGTAGGTTTCTATAATTTTCAATCATTGGTCAATAGTTATTACAAGATAATTATTTCAAGGGAAAAAACAAAGTGTGTCTAGAGATGATCCTTATTCTTCTCTATGCAATGTCCTTTCAATAAATTGGCAATCATAGCTCACCACAATTTCCTGTCCTTTGTAGCTCATAATAAATTTTGCTTTATTGTTATCTTTCCTAAACCTTGTTTCCCTCAAACTTGCTAGGTAGGTCATGTATAATTTTCCTCTATCCCTCTTGTCTTCAATCTGCCCTATGAGTATCAAATTTTCCAAGCCTTCTTTCCTCATTATATGCCCTAGAAATTTCAACTCTCTCCTAATGGTGTTAATATAAGTGTCCTTTTCATTTCCATTTTCTTTAAAAATTTTGTATGTTTCGTCCATGATATTCTTAGCATTCTTCAGTAAAATCACATTTCTGCTGCTTTAAGTTTCTTATTTATCTATGAGGAGATTGTCCATCGTTCACTGCCATATAGGTAGACTGATATTAGTTCTGTACTCTTTTCTTAATTTTTAGTAAAAATATTTCTATTTCTTAATACTCTGATTAACTTTTGGAAGGCATCTTTCATTATCCCAATGTACCATCAGATTTCAGTGTCTCACTTTCAGTCCTCTGTTAAAACATTTCCTAGATATTTAATTTGTTATATTTGTTTCATTTCGATATCTCCAATTTGTAATTTGCATGTTCCTTTTGCTAACAAGCATGTATTCTATCTTCTTGCAATTGAGGCTTAGTCCTTTCTTCTCACTTTCCTTCAGTATTTTCAGTAGAAGTTCTTGTAGTTTCCTTTCTATATATGCTATTAACACTGTATTATCTGCGTATCTTATGTTGTTAAGATTGTGGCTGTCAATAATGAATCCTGGTAAGACTTCTATTTCTCTCAGAATTACCTCACTGTATAAGTTTCATAAGATAAGATACATCCTTTTCTTACACCCCTTTCTATCTTTGTGCATTCACTGAATTTTTTTTCTATCCATATGCAGGTGGTTTGCAATCAGTATTTGTTCTGGATTATTCTAATGTCCTTCCTAAATATGTCAAAGTTACATAGCATCTCTAATAGTTTGTTGTAATGTGCTTTATCAATTGCTTTTGCATAATCTATAAAACACATGGTACATATGTTTCTAATATTAAAGAAAAGTAGCCTACTTAAAGCATTAGTTTCCTTCAAATTGTTTTCCTAGGACCTTATGCACTTACTCTGGTTTCGCTTCCATCTTTCAAAATAGTCTGTAAAGTCCATTTTTAGGATTGCTATCAGCTGCCTTGTTGTGTTTTCCTTAATCTTGACTGTAGTTTGAAATTTTCTAAAATCAGAAAATGCAATGAATGAAAACTGGACTATAGAATGCTAACACAATTGAGGGATGGAATGTTTTCTCAAGAATCTGTACACAAGATATGAAGAATTTGTAATGGCTATATACTTCCTGGACAGTTCCACAGATATTCTAATTCTTACATTGTCACTCATCAATTTATTTTTATTGTAACTCATATGTATTCAATATTTTTCAAGTTGACATATGCCTCGTTTTTACATTTTTGAAATGAGCAAAAGATGACACAGGCAATATTCTTACACAAAGAGATTTATGAAGTTAAACCCCAATTTTGAAAAATGCTATGCAAAATGGGTATAGGGTCTTAATGATTTAACTGTAATAACTCTTTGGTGATCAGACTAACCAGTGTCTGTGACTTTCCATTATTAGGGTATCAGGTTGGCAGTTTTATGGCTGTTGCTTCCAACTGGTCATTAGGAGTCTGAACTCTGTGATAGTGCTTAGAGAGGCTGCTTCAATCAACAGTCATATAATATTGTGGTACCTGTAATGCATGCATGGGTAGTTGTCTCTGCATGTATTTCCAGTGGGCAAACCTGAATCCACATTATACCCTGCTCTCAGTTATGCACTGGCTGGTTTGTATTGCCATTGACGACAGATAGTTAAACATTAAAAAGGTACCGATGTTGCCAGTATACAGACATTAAATCTTTCCATTGCCTAATCCCTCACCCAAATTGTAGATTTCCTCACTTGTTTCCCTAGCCAAACCAAGCAACATACTTCTTTATTGGATTTATTTCTTACCTCCTCTCCCTGCTCTTGCTAAGCTTCACAATACTGCCCTCTTGGTAAATCGGACCACACTGTGGTAGCTATTGATATCTCCTTCCCAGCATCCATTAAACAGGAACACCCTATCCATAAGACCTCTGTTCAGTACCAGCATGTTGGTTGGGACTCATTCTGAGATTGTCTTTGTGAACACCCCTTGGAGTGACATCTTCACCCCCCCCCCAATTGAAAATGTGCCAGTGAGGTTTCTTCTTGGGTCAAAGAAGACACTTTCATCCCTTTTGGAATACTTCTTGGTGAAACCTCAATCTTTCCATGGTTGACACCAGCATACTCATCTGCCATAGAACACAAAACCAGTTCTTGTGACTACTGGTGTCTCTGTAATAGGGTACTAAATAAGTGCAAGGTCTCTATTTCCACTTGTAAAATCGATTTGAGGTGTTATTATCCTCTGTTGATAAAGCTGAATAATGCTTTGCCCATAAATTCTTTTCAAACTCTACTCTTGACTCATCTGGAGTATCCCTGCCTAACTTCCCACTTACAACTGATTCTCTGATGAGTGATAGGCATAATAACACCTTCCATGGTCTCTGCTATTATCTCTAACCTTGATTCTTACAAAACATGTAGACTTGATGGCATCCTTATAATAGTCATTAGGAAGTGTGCTCCTGAACTAGGCCATGTTCTCTCTAAACTGTATAATAAATGCCTGACTACCTCTTGCTTACTAAACTGGTCTCCATTAACCATTTGAGAGACCTTTCTATCAGCATGGCTGATGCTATCCTTGAAGAAAGTGACTGATTGTGCTTTCTTGGGTTAACATTCTCAGTTGACATGAGGTGGAAAGACTACATTGAATCCATCACCAGATCAGCTATTAAGAAAGTCATTTCATTGTGTCGACCAAGATAATTTTTCTCTCTGGAATCTATTTTGTATATCTATAAGTCTACCATTCATCCATGCTTAGCATGTTGCTGCCATATATGGTATGGTGCCCCTGTTATCTTTTTTGGAGCTCCTTGATAAGATCCAAAGAAGAATCAACAATATTATTGGTCCTGATTTCACAGCTCAGCTTCAGTCATTTGCCCACTGCCATATGGCTGACTCTCTCTACCTTTTTTTTATAAATGCTTACATGGTAATTGTTTGGATGATCTATGCACTATTGTACCTTGACTATATGAATTTAAGTCCAATGCTACTATAATGGTGGTGAGATCTCATCAATTTACAGTTGAGCTAGCTAGATGGTAGCTGTAACTTCTATGCTAACAGTTTCTTATCCTTGACTTCTCACTTGTGGAATTTCCTCCTGGTTCCATGCTTTCCAGCCGATTTTAATCTGAAAAAATTTAAATGCAATGTCAATAGCTATCTAGTGTCTTCCTGGTTGCTCATTTCTTTCTTCTCATTACTAATGTTTCTGTTTGTAATTCCCCCAAACCCTGTAAGCCCTTGCATGCTAGTGTCTGGGGTGATACTAATTTAAAAAAAATTGAATGTGGGTTTTTTATTCATTTTTCTCATTTCAAAAAAATTGCATTTATACCAACTTAGCATCACATTGACAAAATTTCCTAATGGCTGGATATTTTCTGGAAAGCCCATAGAATTCACAAATATTCTCATTTTCACATTTTCACTCATTTTGATTGCAGTTCATAGACATTCAATATTTTCAAATGTCTTGATTCTTGAAAATTTCTAGAATATAGATCACTTTTAATAGATTGCTGGTCAGTCAAGCTTGAATCATTGATAGAAAATCTTTTTAACTGGGTTTTGTTCATATCTGAAAGAATGGTACAAATTCCAGAGACAAATTTCCAAGTTTCAAACAGAACTTGACTGTGAATGCATCGATCACATATTAAACAAGCTCACTCAATGCTATCTCAATGCCAACTGCATAACCCCATGAGAGAATATTCATGCATGTGAATTAAGATCCCTTTTGATTGATAGCCAAAATATATTATGGCCACACAACTGGTTTGGAGATTATTTAAAATGGCTGGATATTTTCCGGACATACCTTTCTTGGGAGATATCATAAAAGTTGAACAGATAAACAAATGTAAGCTTGATGTTATATTAGGTTGGTGCAAAAATAATGTCGTTTTCTCACATGTGAGAAAACGACATTATTTTTGCACCAACCTAATATAATAAGTAATTCATAACACAATTCATAATTTGTAAGGAAAAAATAATATTAAATATCTTTTTGTTTTTTAACAATACTAAAATAGGGTATGATAAAATATTCATAACTCATCTAAATTTAAGTCTTTTTTTTGTTTATTCATGAAAGCAAACATAAAAGAATCCTGAAAGTGACAAGTTTTTGGTTTATGTTTAAATCTTGAGCATTTTGAGCACTTTTTTCCACTTTTAAATGAAGGTTTATTATTATCTTCATTGAATAAAAGCTATTATGAAACTTATTGTATGGCTGAAAATATGGTTCTTTTTTCATGATTTCTTTTCCTATCATTTTGCTGCTTTATAGAATGGGATAATCTGATTTGTTTCTTTTTCTGGGAATTGATGCTGATTCATTAGAAGAATTCACCAATTAAATATTAGCAAATATGTTTTGCAAAAACTTCATTCTTATGAATTTTCTTTTTATACATTGTAACTTTCTGTCTTTCTTTCCATATCTCCAGCTGTGTGTTTAATCATTTACATATGTGCAACTTTGACATATATAAATTGGAATTGGTGTATAATAAATCTGTGTATTTATGTATGGCTTTTCTTTGGGTGGCCCAGAAAAGTTTGAGTGAACTTTATTGAATAACATATATGTCATTTTGTTTCACTATATACTTTCATCTTTCAGAAAACTTTTCTATCCTACCTGAGAACTTTTAATCATTTTCGGCAAAACTACTTCAGGATTCTTTTGCTGTATTTCAGGGAATTTAATTTTTTTAAAGAAACTTCTGTGAAAATAAATCCATCAGAAAACGAAAAAGTAATGGAAAGTAATTCTGAACAGTTTTAATCAACTACTCTATTTATACTTCTTTGTAGTATTAGGTAGTAATAACACCATATAAAAATATACAATTTCCTCTTTACTAAGTGAGTGACAAAGAAAATTCTCTCTCCCTCTCTTCTATATATTTCCTCTCCTTTTCTTCCTTCTCTTGTTCCTATCCTCGGTAATGGACATGAACTTGGACTTAGTTTATGTGGGTCAGTGAATGTCATAAAAATCAACCAGTGACAACATGTCCCACCAAAAATCAAATGGGAAACAAGGATGTGTCAGCTCCAATAAAAAGAAGAAAACCACATACAAGACTAGAGACACCACAGTGGAGTAGAACTTGATTCAAGATAGCAGTTTGAGATGCAAAGATTAGTGATTCATCAGCTGTGAGTTTGACCCAATGTACAACTCCAGAAGAGACAGAAGAAGAAAGGATGAATGAAACAAATTAATTTCTGTCAACCAGAAGTAACACAACAACCCCTGTATGAACTCTCAAATCACAAAAAGAACTATGACAATAGTCAACCATTTTAACCACTGTAACCAAATGGAGTCAACAATAAATGGTACTATAGACATAAATTTGGCCTTTACTTCATCTCTATATACCATAAATCAATCATTTGCTTCTCTAAAAGGTGATGATAGTTGCAGGCTCTTTTCTAATGCCATTATATACACATAAAGACCAGCCTTTGGTATGATTAATTGCAGTTTATTTCATTTGTTCTACAATATCTTGCATTATGTGTTGTTATAAAATCAGTTTTCAGTGCCTGTTACAAGTTATTTAAAAGCAGAATATTTTCATTATACCTAGGCAGAAAATGACACACAGAAATATACTCCAGTAAGTTTTTCTCACTTATGTAGAAGGTACACATGGAAGTGATTAACATCTTCAAGGTGGTACAAAGCATTTACAGTGACTGATTCAGATATTTTGAGTATGTTGACTATTTCCTGTGTTATATAACATTACTTATTATCAAGTAATGTTTTGCTTGCTATCAGTCTCAACTCGTTTACTCAGCTCTAGAACATTGTTCAGCAAGAAATCTCCAGACCAACACTTTACAAACCCCTTTTGATAGGTTTGATTGATTACTGTATCTTCTCCATAAGCTTCAAAAATTCTTTTGTATTTTCACTTTTCTTGAACTAAAAATGTATAATATTTTTAAAAAAATGTTTATTTTCATCTATCATTAATGTTAAAATTAGTAAACAAAAGTTATGCCAATTATGAGCTTTTTTAAAAAAATGTATGTTGACATGGCACCAGTCAAAAAAACAATCAAAACCGTTATTTTTTAAATGAACATGTAACTAAATTCTCCTCTTGTCATTTAATCACAAAACAAGAACAAATTTTCTTGGGCCAATGCTAATATTTCTATGTATATAAAAAACCCCAACAAAATAAGATGAAACATATAAAAATCTCCCTGTAGATAATAAATATTTTATTGCCAAAAGAAAAATGTGATTGACTTTTTTTCTTTATGTTATTTCTTTGTATAATCCTCAAACCCTTAGTATTTCTCATAATATTAAATATCTTGCATAATTTGCATTTGTTATCATAACATTTTAAATGTGGTTTGGTTTTCTTGCAGAATTTAAAGACATTCAGATTGCATCACATTTCAAGATAGGAGCTAGAGAGGTAAAAAACTTGTTGAATAAATAACTTGTTTTTCAAAGCTTTCTATTTAATTGATAGATTATAATGCAAAATAATATCTTTAAATAGATTGCTCATCTTATATATTATCTATAACTAAGAAAAGTGGTTAGCAGACAATAGAACCTTTTCTTTGTGTAATTGATTTTATCAACACATTTTTTCAGCAGATCCATTCTTTAGATCTCATCAAATATTACATGAGATTTCTTTTTTCTATCCAGGAAAAAAAACAGTGATAGAAAAAAGAAAACTGATGATTAATATAGCAACAGGGTCCATTTATTTCAGCAGCACTAGTAAAGGGTTCAAGTATCTGAACAGAAATTGATCTCAAGATGGCAGTGCATGGGGTCCATTATTACCTTTTGAATATTTGTATAAAAATAAAAACTTTTGTTAGTTAAAAAATGTTGATCTATTTGTAACTAAGAGCAAGAAAGTTTGGTAAAAAAATAACTGAAATCTATCCTTCAATATAAAATAAATTGAAAAATTAATGAAAATAGATGTATATATTCAGTGTTTGTTTTTTTATTCTCTCTAAAATTTAAGAGTGTTGAAAATGACATTTAGTTAACTATGAATATTGGTTGAGCTGACATGAATTAGTTTCTGCATTTGAAATTAAGAGTTAATTTTGTGTATGCATTTCATTATAGATGAAATATTTTTCTATCTTTTGAAATATTACAATAACTACAAAATTTTATTAGACTTTAATAAATAGGAATACTATTATTATAATACTGCATTTTATAGTTTCTGTTCATAAATAATCTCAGTTCTGTGTTATGAAGTCATATAAGATTCAGTAAGTGAAGGTAGTTTAATAGATATTGCTGCCAAAAGTGGAATTGGTGAGCTAGGTTCAAATTTTTGGCTAGTCTTTAGTATTGATGCTCTTAGGAAAAGTATGAATCCATCTCTTTTTCTTCCAGGTAGGGATTAAATAGTGGAGTAGACTCTAGCATTGGGTGGCAATCAATCTGACTCTGAATTTCAAACTGTGGAGAAAATAATAGGAAACCACTCCACTTTGTTAAGAATGTATGGCAATTCACAGATAATAAAAAAAGAAATCAGTGGAGAATATTGATTATCTCATCCTGAAGGGACATGACATAAAATTAGTTTCTCTCTTCATTCTTTTTCATGTCAATAAAAAAGGAAATGATTTTAAAATTTTGTTTTATACTTTATCAGGAGTGGATTTTAATACAACAGACAATAGTTGTAGAATGCATTACTCATTTGTGTGTGTATAGATTGAATAAATGTGTACATTTCTGGTAATGCAATATTTACATGCTAAGCTTAGAAAAACTATTTTTTAAATGTCATTCAAATTAGTTCATTTGTTAGTCAACAAATGAATGTCATCAAATTATAGCAGCCATTTTAGACATTAATTATTTCCTACTTAACTTTGCCAAGGAAGCTATTTCTTTTAAACCACGTAATTCATTGATAGTCAAAGGAAATTAAGCGCCATGTTCCAATTTTGTCTAAAGAAAAATTAATGTGGTGATTAACTCCTGGAAATATTTTTAAGTGACCAAGGAAAATAAGCATGAAAAATTATGGATAAAAATACAAATATTTTGGTATAAATGAAGTTTGCATTATCATTTATATTACAGTGCGTGTAAAGTATTTGAGGATGTGATTGTGTGTCTACAGTTATGTGATAATGAATTAATGTGCTTTTATCATTTCAGAGCATCAAAGGTGAACTATCAGCTAATGCATAAGATGAAATGACATTCTGTAATTGTTGCAATATACGCAAAGCACGACAATGTTGAAATTGTATGTTTTTTGGAAGTTGCCAGGCCATTTGTACACAAAGTTCAGAAGGAGTTGGTAGCCTTCAAGTGGGTATGTGTCACTGTAGCAAGGGTTAGAAAACATCCACAGTGTTTGGACAGTATCAAGATACCATAATTTGTATATTAGGTGCAGAAAATTATCAATGTGAACCCCATAATATTCATGAGGGCCTTTGCCAGAGATCTCTAGGTGTCCAAGGGAAAAATCTGCCCTGTGATGCATAAGGACATTCAGTACAAGTCATAAGTGATGAGGAAAGAGCGCAAGCACAAGAACAATGGTTGCTGCTAGCAAAATGATTACTTAAAAAGTGGAAACATCTAGAAGAACCGAGCATGGTCAGTTTTAGACAAAAATTTCAAACAGAATCAAAAAGTAAACCAGAAAAATGACAGGTGATTATGTGCATATCCTTCTGATGTCCTCCATGTTATGTGCACCAAGTTTCTCTCTCCTGTAATGGATTTAGGGGTAGTGAGTAGTGAAAGACAAGTCATGTCACCCACTTCTTTTAATGGGGTCTTTGGTTGAATGCTGCTGGCTATGCTGATGTGCTGGAAATAGTTGTGAAGGCTTTATGTGTTTCAGCAGGACTCCGCATCTGCTCCAGAGCCATGGTGACCCAAGATTAGGTAGCAGCCAATCTACATGACTGCATCACACCAAACATGTAGCCACCTAATTCACCTGACTAAAATCCCCTTATTACATGTGGGACATTGTTGAAGTGGAGAATAATCTACATTCCCACAATATGACGGATTCCCTGAAAGTTGCCATTACCCAAGTAATGTCCAATATTAATACAGACTATGTGATCTGTACTGGTCAACAATTCCAGTCTAGGATTGAAACTATCTTTGCAGCTGAATGTGGTTACATCAATAAACATGTAATTCAACCATTATTGCATTTGTGTACCAAATTTTATATCAATAAATTTAGTTGTTTTTAAGATGTGGTTGTTTTTTTACATTCTTTCAATGTGTCCTCAAATACCTTATGCCCACGTATATGTATAAGTAATATACTATAAAGGATCCTAAAATAATGTTAATAATATTAAAAATTATTAAATATATCTTTAATTATTATTCTTTACAAATGATCATAAGTCTATTAAACAATAACTCATACCAATTCATACATAATTACTTTCTCTTTACTTACTTGAAGATTACAAGGAGATTTACAGCAAATGAATTAGAAACCATTTGCATGTATGAAGAATCTTAGAAGTCAAAATTTAAAATTTTATCATTGCATCTTGTATGAGTTTATAACACAGAACTGAGATTATCATAAAGAGTTCATTTTTAATTCAACAGAAAATGTTAAGGGATTGAACATTTTTATAGGTTACTATTTACATACCAACACAAGATACACAGATGACACCATATTGATGGGAGATATAAAAAAAAAAAAACCCTGAAGAAACTCCTAGATAAGGTAATAAAGGAAAGTGGGAAGAAAGGACCAACCATCAATTTTAAGAAGACAGAATATATGGACATTAGTAATAAAGACAGCTTAAGATACAATCTACAAATTGAAGATGTCAATATCAGGCAGGTACAGAAGTTTAAATATCTGAGAACTATTTTAATAGAGGATGGAAAATGTGACATCAAAATCTGAAGACACATTGAAAGAGTGAAAGATGTCCTCCAAAAGCTGAGCAAAGTATTAAGAAATCAAAAAGTTTTATTAGAAACAAAGAAGTGTGCTGAACTGCTATGCAATATCAATCCTCTTACATAGTAGTGAATGCTGTACAATTTCCTTACAGATGAAGAAGAGACTTGAGGCAAGAGAGATGCGGTTCTACAGAAGGATGCTGGGAATACCACAGATGTGAGCAATGAGGAAGTTTTAAGAAAAAGTGTAAAAAGGACACTTGTACTTAGAATTGGAGACAGTTGAAACTTCTGTGACACATAATGAGGAAACAATTGTAAGAGGACAAATATTGCTTAGCGCAACAAAGGATAGGAAGTTGTAGAGAACCATGATTGCACATGTCCTGACGAGACATGGCACTTAAAAGAAGAATTATATATGATCATTCTCTATATTCTTTGAGCTGAATATTTTCTGCTTATTTCATTGCTTTCCTCTTGGATTTCTTCTTTCTACAATCAGAAAGCAAAGATTTCTTTTCTGGTTTTTGATTGACTGAAGTTATTTTTTAACCTTTTCCTTCATTTCTTATATCTTTTACTCTATTTTGATTCTGTTATCCTCTCTTGGGAAATATACCTCACTGTTACTAACAACCATCCTTAAAAATTCCTGATTTGTTTGCACTTTTATGCTGAGAATACAATGGACCAAACATGTGAGGACAGACAATGTTTTAGAAAAAAATGGAAACAAAAGGACACTTATACTTGACATCAGGAAGAGAGAGTTGAAGTTTCTTGGCCCATAATGAAGAGAGAGGACTTTGATACTCACAGGTCAGATTGAAGGCAAGAGGGACAATACATAACCTACCTAGCTGACTTATGTAAATGGATGGTAGGACAAGGTTTAGGAGAGATAACAAGAAGACAAAATTTATTAAGAACTACAAAGAACAGGAAATTTTGGAGAGCCATGATCGCCCATGTCCTGAAGGACATATAGAAGAATATTTCATTACTGTTTTAAATACTAATTTTAATACAGTTTGTGAGTCAAATATTCTTAGTTATTTTTCTTTTATCTGAAAAATTATGATTCCATCATAAGAATGTTTGGAGAATATCACAAGATATATGAAGTACATTCACTTTTACTTGGCATTTTTTTCTTTTTTGTCAAATTATAGAATTTTAAAAACATTGGTTGTAGTCCTAATGACCATTTCATTAGGATTTGAAAAAGTTAACATCTATCTTCTATTTATCTATTTATATGAATAAATGCAAAATTAGAACTCTATTTTCCAACAACTTATGGGGTCAAAATATATAGTAATTTACACACAGTATTTACTCTGTCTCCCCACTGAGATGAGATGTGACACAAAGTCTTTTTTAAGATGGGGATGCGGGCACAGGCAAGGAAAAAAAATTGGCCACAGTCCCTGCAACCGTCAGTTGCATTGGCCTTGGTGTGAGCACTGATCCCTTTCTCTAGTGCCATGGCCTCGGGCAGCTGTTCCCTTTGACTGGGCACCTCTCAGTATAATTTTCCTCAGTTGCAACTCTCTCCTTGGACAGAGTAGCCCCTGAGTGCACTCTGCCCAAAGACACAGATGCAACTGAGAGATGATAAGTAATGTGTTAGAAACTACTCAAAAGAGTAATTTACAGGATATTTATTGTATATAAATACAATTATGGCACAAGGCCAAAAAGAGGGAATGGGCTGAGGCTGGTCTTCACTGACTATCCTATACCTAGCTAATCTGATTCATGACCCATTCACTCATTACAATTTGTGCATTCACCATAAAAACACATTCGTCACCAATCAATCCTCCATACACCATAATACCGCATCCTCTCAGGCAGACCTACAAAACACACCTCATGACATACAATATTTAGATACAAAAATTTATGGATTATTTACAATGGGGGGAAGGGATGACCCCCAAAATAAACTAAAACAGTTCTTTTATTTGAGGATTATTTTGATTTTCATATCAAAAATACTTCTGTTTAGGAATATCATCTTATATAGTACAGGAAATTGTTTAAAATTTGCATTTTACTTGGCCTTCAACAAGTTGGCATCTATTTGTAAAACTTTCCTTAGCTATAAAAAGCCTCCCCCCACATCCGACCAGTTAATTTCTTCTGTTTTTACAGTCATATTCTTTGGAAAAATATATTGAATGTCCACAACCCTTCAACATTTCATGAATAGTGAACATTAATTCCATAGAAAAACAACTTTTCCTAGAAAAATTACCAGGTTATTTTTCTAAGGTAAACATTTATCAGTTTATACATGTAGCATCCATAATTAGTTGCTTTTTTACAGAGATTACAGTGTGGAAATTCAACAAACTACATTCTACCAAAATGGACTTTCCTGAGTAAGTAAAACAAGTAAAAATAGCAAACAATATTTCATACACAAATGTATTCCTCCCACGAAAGAAAATATAAAAATGCTTCCTTTTTAATTTATTTTTAAAAAGTCTTAACACAAATAAGCTAATGACTACTTTGCATGCACTGCTTAAAATATCTTCTATTAAATGATTGCTCACTTCTTTTAAGTTTAATTAGAAATCCATTCACGATTACCAGTTAAATGTCTAATATCTATTTTTTTTACTTCTTGATATTAATTTCCACTGAACTTACTTCAAGCAAAAACTTTTTCATTTTTTGGCATGTGTTTTCTATTATTATATCCATGAAAATACTTTGAAAGTGCTTTAAATCAGATGACAACTTTGATTTAAAAATATTCTAAGTCTGCCAAAGATTTTGCAAATCTCTGTCATAAAAAGAGAACATGCACTTATTTATTAAATTTGTTCTTTTTGACAAATACGTGTAGGTCTTTTGGTAGCAAATGTAACTAAAATAAAATATTAAAAGGTTTTTAAATAATTACTGCAATATTTTATTATATCAAATTAATGTTTCCTTTTTTAACAAGATATTCATAATTTTGAGCATATTAAAATTTTCAACGTTTTTAAACAAAAATTATAAACTAATGTATTTTTACTTATGGAAATATTCTTAAGACATACAGACAGGCATGCATTCAATTTGGCCTTACAGAAGTGATGAGCATCAGGAAAAAATTTTAAAAGAAGTAGTTTCATATTAATCAGCAAAACAAATAACTTTGCTGTTATGATTGCTACCTGTCAAATTTCAAATCCAATGTATCTGTGGGTTAAACAGCAAGAAGCTATGAATGAAGACATTCTTCATCATATGAATCTGGTTCATTCAGGACTAGCCATGCAAATAAACTCAAGGATTGGAAACATTGCACTGTGTGAAATAGAAGATAAGGTGCTAAATGTGACACAAAAAGGAACTGTCCCATTTCAGACTTCCCAAACCAAACAGAGATTCTGATCCCTTAAATAGAGAAATCATGAGATAGACTGGATACAACAATGAAGAGCTGACCCATCAAATATTGACTAATACACTTCTTCTTACAAATGTCAAGAGAGTCATCTACAATGAGATTATATTAACAATCAACAATTCTGCTGGAGAAATTTTCTTTTTGGATGCTCCTTGAGGTACTGGGAAAACGTTCCTAAATAATCTTCTTTCATCTTCAGTTAGGGTGCAAAGAACAGTGGCTTTTAGCTGAAGTGTCATGTAAAATAGCAGTTACTTTGCTTATTGGTGGAAAATATTTAAACTGCCAATAGATTTGGTCTCTAATGACGATCCAGTGGGCAACATAAATAGACGTACAAACCTAACCAAGCCTACTTCAGGTGACTTGTTTCATAGTCTGGAATGAATGCATTATGACTCACAAGGGTGCATTTGAGGCTTTAGACAGAATACTGAAAGATATCAGATATAATGATAGACTCATGGGAGGAGTAACGATTCTGCTACCTGGAGATTTCAGTCAAACACTACCTGTTGTCAAATGAGGAATAACTGCAGATGAACTTTCATACCTGCCTGATCTGTGGGATCATATGCTTTTTGACCACTAATATGAGAATGGGACAGCAAAGGAATGTACTGACCTCCTTTTAAAAAATTGGAAATGGAGAAATTTCACATGGTCGAGAGCATTGAAGAATTAATTTTTAAAGTATACCCCAATATAGCAGATAACTTCCAGAATACAGATTAGTTGTGTGAAAGAGCAATATTAGCTCCCAGAAATTAAACAGTACAGATCATCAATCAGAAAATCCTGCAAGATATCCCAACAGAAGAAATGACATACCTATTCACTGATACAACTTTGGATCCAGACGAAGCAGTTAACTTCCCTATTGAATTTTTGAATTCTTTGAATCTTTCAGGAATGCCATCACACAATTTGGTATTAAAACAAGGAGTACCATTAATGCTGCTAAAAAATCTTGATCCTCCAAAGTTATGTAATGGTATACATCTTATTGTGAAGAAAATGTTACCTTACTTATTGGAAGCTCTTATTATAACGGGTCAAGGGAAAGGAGAGACTATATGGATTCCAAGAATTTCATTGATTCCAACAGATATGCCTTTTGATTTTAAACAATTGCAATTCCCAGTCAGAGTAAAGTTTTGTAATGACTTTTAATAAATCACAAGGTCACTCAATTAATCTTACTGGACCTTACCTTATGCAACCCTACCTTTTCTCATGGTCAATTATATGTTGCCTATTCAAAAGTTGGAAATGGAAGGATTTTATTTATACTTGCTCCAAATAAAAAAAACAAAAAATGTAGTTTATCCTGCTGCATTACAGTAAAAATTATTTAAGAAAAAGCTTAATTTTGATCTCATTTTTTTCACCATTATGTTTTTCATTCATGCAAATACATGTATTTTATTTCTGTCAACACCTGTTAAATGTTATTCAGTTTCACCATGTTTCATTTGTTTAAAAAAATGACTAAAATTCTAATGTTTAGTTATCTGAGTAAATACAAATGTTTTCTTTCATGTTCACAACCAATTTATGAATAAAATGTTGATTTAAAATTTTTGTTTCAAAGATTTCAAGTAATGAATATATCTTACTTTCAAAGTGATAGTGAGCTGGTGAAGTCTGCTGGTTTATAATATAACCTAAATATCAGAATATTTTTTGTAACAATGCATTTAACTTATACAAATGTCAAATGTCCAAGCTTATAATGGATGTACTTTATGAGCTGATATAGAGTGAAATTGGGTGAGACAAATTGCTCATCTATGTAAGTTTAACTTTATAAAGATACTCTAACCATCAAGAGAAACTAGTGCTTTGACCAATAAGTAGATTTGTCTAGTTAACACATTTTTACTTCATGAGAAATGCAAATTAATTTTATTGACATATAAGAAATTCTTCATGAAAAAAATTAAATATTTATTCTTTCTTTATGTTATATCTGTTATTTTTCTTCTTTTTAATCATTTGACCCCAAACAAGATATTAATGCCACTAATATTCATGGGGTTACTGGTGGTGAAAGAAAATTAGACAACTTTATTAGAAGGAATTGAAAACCCAATCCTAAACAGAAAACTCTACTAAGGAGTATGAAGAAGGCATTAGGCAAACCTATCTTCTACTATTAAACAAAAGAAAAATGAAAAAATGAAAATTAAATTAAGAGCATGTGTGATTCAAGTGCATGTATTTGGGTAACAAGAGTTAATTATCTAACATTCCTTAATAAATTTTAACTATACATTTAGATCTTAACATTCCTTAAGTTGTGTTGTCTCCTAAAAATGAAAAAAGCAAGGGAAAACTGAACTACCATTAAGGCAATTTATTTTATTTTCAAACACTGAGAAGAAAAAGTTAAGATTATAAGTTTGTGAAAGCATGAAACCTGAGGTCCTAAACTCCCCATGCAACTGCATATGTTAGCTCTGTCATGGATATTGAGCACTTTCCACTAAATACCCCCCACACACACACATATATATATATATCTATTAAGACAGGTTTTGTTAAATAACTTAGACATGTTCTGTCTACTTATTCTCAATAGGAACCTTTCATATTTGCAGATAAGCTTTTTTGTATGGTTATTAAAAGATGAGAAGAAAACACTGTGTTGGCTCATATTGCATTTATTTCCAAGTACTTCCAATATAGCATGATGTCATCATCAGGGTATTGTTAATTATAGAGTAAATATTTAGCATTTATGGTTGTGAATGACAAAAAAAATCCAAAAATGACCATTTTTATATGTGGAGTCAGAAATGCTGTGTCATGGCTTGGCTGATGGTCATTATTTAAGGAGTGGTAACTAGGTATGCTGTGGAAAAATTCTGAAGCTGAGTAGTTGCTCGATAAAGGAAGAACTATTAATGACAAGCATTAACATTTACAGACTATCTATTGTACACATTTTAATATATATATATATATATATATATATATATATATATATATACAGAAAAATTATATTAAACAAATAAATAATAAAGTAAAAGAGCTGAGAAAAAATGTACCAGCATTCACAAACATATGAGGAGAGGATCCTTCCATCTAGATAAAATGTCTCAACTATTGGTAAATTGGCACCTATTAAGAAGTGGAATTATCCCATTACCCTCCTGCTGTAACCTAGGCAAGGTTACTGAATAGAATAATCAAACAAAGGTTGGTAATGAATGATAATACTTAGGACATGAACAACACATATAAGATTCACCAGCAGTGCGTAGAAGTAGTAGTCAACTGCTAAAAGTGAGTCAAGCGAATTCTACAATGAATCTCCAACTGCAGACCAACATACAGTATTTACTACTGTAGTTATGTGAATAGAGACATATCCATTATCATCCGTAGGTATGCTACAATATCTCCCAAACCTATGGACATTTCATGGGGGCGGGAGAGGAGCTCAAACAGTGAGAGGCTGATAGAATGTTAAAATTGTTAGCATAACAATTTCCTTATTTTAATCATTAAAACATATTTCCATTTCCAGGACTAGAAATATCATTTAAAACATTTTGAATTTTGAGCATTTTAAGAAATTCATAACTGAATTGATTGTTATACAATATAATTATTAATAATTATCAATTTTATTTTTCTAATGGTTTGAGATACTTGTAAAAAAGGCTAGAACAATATTTTGCTAAATGTGTTGTTTTAAAAGGTTATCCAAAAGTCAAAAAGAAATTATATAATCCAATCATTTTTTATAAATTTATATAGTTTTAATAAATGTCTTACAAAATTCGATATGCTTCTTTATTTTTCTCTTGAAATATTATGGTCAGTACTTGTCCACTACCAGGAAGATTTATGATCCATGCAATTCTAATGATCCGGTAATATTTATTTCACCATGGAGTATAATTACTGTCACTATACACAATCTGATTTGCTCTTAAATAAGCCTTTACTACAAACACAGCAATGGCTGTTCAAGGAGGCAAATCACCAGCATTACAACAACTGGCATAATGCTGTCTCCTCTAAAGGAAAAGTATAAATTTACCAATTTAATTGTGGCCTGTAAATAACAAGACAACTAGTCTTGATCAAGTCTATTGTTATAATAGTGTACATCCTTCATATTAGACTAGTCCCAATCTGAACTTTGACCTTCTTTAAAAAGATTTAAAAATTGCTATTTCTCCACTACTTCAATCTTTGCTTTTTATGTTAAGAAATATCATTTTCTTTTATTACAATGATGCTCCCTCTGTACAAAGCCTAAGAGCCACTCAAGGTAGAGGGTTACGGAATAAAAGAAACAATTTATGAGGATATGTGGGGAAGATAACAGTTGACGATAGACTTGAGCAGGAGGTTAAGACTGTAGTGATTGGGAAAGCATCTTCTTGGGAGTCATTTCCACAAAGCAGCAATTTGTGGAAAGAAGCTGCACAAGAGGAACTTATATCTCACTAATGGAATACTAAGGGAAAGCTTCACTATAATGCGCATGGTATGGCAGGTCTTAAGCTGTGAAGATTAGAACAGGTGAAACTAAGGAATATACTTCCTCTGGATTCTTTACATGAAAATAGAGATAGAGCAGTCATCTGTGAGAAAGGAATTGCAGGGTGAAAAATAATTTGTCACCAGCAAGGATGCAGAGATGCTTTTGGTCTCTATCAAGAGTGGAAAGTCAAAACTGGGCAGCTTATATATGGCAGCAGTATTCCATTTTCTGCCTGACCTAGCTCTTGTAAGAATGGGTCAGGTACTTATTTGTACAGTACAGGAAACAACACTTTTTTCTGAATCTTTAGTGATGGATCATGTATGAGTTCCACTCAAGGTTGAGATTAAGTCCCAAAAGGTGCTCAAGACACAGAAATTCCCCAAGGGAAGATCTCTTCATTAGGATCAGTGCAAGTTCTGAATCCACTTGGTGATGTGGGAACATCACTAGTTTGGTTTTTGAAGCACTGAATATGACTAGCTAGTTTGTCCCTCACTGAGCTGCTAGAAGTAAGTCAGAGGAGAGATCAGCTGCCAAACTTTGATCATATAGGGTTTTGGAGGTGCACCCATATATTGTTGTAATTATTCCAGTAAATTTAGCATTTATTGGAAGTTTTTCCTTTTTTGTTTCTGAAATTTAAAATATTGAAAATCTCATGATTTTACAGTTGAAAAGGCTAGATGTAAGTTCTATGCTAATGGCTTCTTTTACACTACTTGCTTGTGGAACTCTCTTCTAGCTTCTTACTTTTGACTCAAATTTGATCTTCAAAAATTTAAATGCAATGTTGATCATTATCTTCTATCTTTATAATTTTTGTTCTTTCGGTGTCCTCTTTCTTGATAACATTTTCTTTTTCTTACATTCTCTCACACTCAGTAACCCCTTGTGTCTTAGTGGCTTGATTGCCTTGGTTGGAGTGAAATTATTAAAAAAATGTCAATGGTTGGAATCTAAAGGTTTATGTGCTGAATGATGGCAACAAATATCTGCACATTTAAGAAAGCCAGTTCATTTTGCACAGGTGTAAACAAACAGCAACTATTTGCATGAAAAGGTGTCAATTTTAAAGGCTTAAATTTATTTTTGCTAACAGACAGTATTTTGGATGCAAGAATCTATCTTGCACATTTACAAATCTACCATTTGCTTGTGCATTGAATATAGTTGCTATATCTGGTCTGGTGCTCCTGCTATACATCTTAAAATTCTTGGCAAAATCCAAGGAAGAATCTGTAATGTATTTGATCCTGACCAGGAGATGTGATGTGCCTTCCCTCTGTGTTTTCTACAAATATTTTCATGGCAACTGTTCTGATGAGATTTTTTTCTTTGGTGCTATGAATATATGAATTTAAGCATGCTACTTGATTGGGATTTAGGTCCCATCCATTTACTGTTGAAATAGCTAAATGCAACTGCCACTTCTACTCCAACAGTTTCTTTTCTCACATTTCCTGTCTGTGAAATTCCCTTCTGTTTACTTGCTTCCTTGATAACTACAATCTTCAAAAATTAAAATTCCACATCAGTCACCATCTTCTGTCTTCTTGAATCCTGTTCATCTTTTTTTCTTTTCCTCAATCCTCCCTATTCTCAGTCTTCTCTTTCACTTTCACTCCCTGTAAATCCCTGTGCACTAGTAGCATTCCGACCTTGTTTGGGGTGAAATAATTTAAAAAAGACTGTATTTTGGTTGCAAGAAACTGAACTATTTCATGATAATTTAACAATAAATAAGTTATTAGAGAAAGAAACAATTGCAATTAATTTCTTTAGAAATCTTAATGATTCCACTGATACCAAAATTATCAAAAATACAATATTTCTTCCAATAAGATTTTACTTTTGTTTCAAAAGAGTCACTGAAGATAATTCTGACATATTATTATAATAACTTGGTTTGTTCAGACTAATATCTTTATCTTTGCTATTTTCAATATATTTCAACTTGTGAACTCTCTTGTTTACCTCTGAGGTTCAAAAAATCAAATAATCAAGTTCAAGGTTGTAATTCTACTGTCCTCCTAATGATTGTTTCCTCTTCTCACTTATTATTAATATTTTTGTTCCTAATTCTTCCAAATCCTATAACCCCTTGCGTCCTAGTGACTTTACTGTCTTGCGTGGGGTGATACCAATTTAAAAAATAAATTCCAAGGGTTAAAAGTTCAATACCTAAAAATACCATGGCTGTAAGTGAAAAGGGTAAAAAATTAACATCACAACTTGCACTGCACCACTTAACCCATGAAGAACTATGAACGATCTTGTAGTGTGAAGTAGAGTTTTCTTATTGGGAAAAGAAAGGTTGTGATTGGTTGAAGTGCCAACAATTATCATATTTTGAGGCCTACTAAAGCGTACCTAATCTTGATTTGGATTTCCTTTTCTGATAGATAGCACAAAGGACACAAATTCTTTTCCAAGGTAAAACTTAGTTTTATCCTTTCTTGTCACTTTATTTTAACTAAGAAATTTTTCTTCATTCAGACAAAAGAATCTTTTAATGTCATCATTGTAAAGATGAATAAGAATGCATGACTAAATTTTTCATACTTAAAATAATCATTTATTCATTTCTGGACTCTTTCGATTAATGTCAGCATAAGGGTGTGTGGTTATGAGGACTTTTTCAAACATAGATCTTCTTGTGAAGAAGTGAGAGTTTTGCTTTTTCCTCTTGTGCTTATATATAAGTTCCTGTCATCTGGTTGTCCCCTTTTTGCACATCCTAAGTTCAGCTAGGTCAACCAACTTTTTACACATTGGAGGCAGAGACTGACATCTTTGAAGATCCGATTCTACACCTGGTGGCTATGAGGTTACCTTCTAGGACAACCCTTTTCAATTGTTACACTTATTTTAGTTGCAGTTCTTTGCACAATATTTCTACGAATCCATAACTTATTGATCAAATGCAATGGTTTTAAGAAAAGAAATTCATTTTTTAAGAAAGAGTGGGATGTATTTCTAATGTTTAACAAAGCATAGCAGTGTATATAACATATTTGAGAATGTTATTATAACTTGGTTTGTTCAGACCAATATCTTTATCTTTCAACTTTCTGGTTTACCTCTAATAACTCTTAAACAACTTCTAAAACAAATCCTCTACTTTATTCACAATACAAGTGTTGATGTTTTATTATAGCTTGTGTCTTTCTTAAAGATTAAATTTGATATGCCAATGTTTTCTGTTTTGTATTTCATGAGTGTATCAGTTTTCATGTTTATAGACTGTACTACATCTGCAACTAAGAGAGTAAAAAATTGAGAATCAAACTTAAATTTCTCCAACATTAATTTTTACATCATATTCAGACATCTTGTGATTTAGTCTGCTATCATGAAGCCATATACAAGGTCCATTTCTGCTCATGTAGATAATAGGTTGAATGGGTTATCATTTTAATGATATTAAATCAAAAAGTAAAATCTGATTCAAAAACATAATCTAAGCTGTCAGAATAGATTGAACACAAACATCAGGTAGTGCTGAATCTTGTTTAAAAGTGTCTACAAATAATTATATAAGCCAATAATAAACAGTATCAGAAAGAAAAATCAACCAACAGGAATATAAAAACATAAGAGAATGTTAGCAAAGAAAAATAGCATGGAGATGAGAGGAGATGTATTTAGGACATGGAGAGAAGTGACATCTAGAAAAGAGCGAGAAAGAAAAAGAGCTGACGTCAAAAATTTGCAAGTCTTTGTACCCTAATAGGAAAAAATGAAAGAAAACATTTAAAGTTCCTCTACATATTCCAAGTATGAGTAGCTTCAATAGTAAAATCAACAAATGAAATTAAATTTGTCTCATTTGCTCAAACAAGTGTACTTCCTATGAGAAACTGTCATTGAGCATAAAGCAGTAAATACTGACTTAAAAATGTGCCTAAGACATCAGAATCTTAATGTCAGATCACTAGAAATCTGAAGAAATCTGCTGTGTTTGCCTTAAAGAAATATTTCTTTAAAAGAAAAATGCCCCTCATCTTTAACTGTTTGAAATCCCACTGTATGTGAAGCAAAACTGGATTTCTGCCTACATTGGCAATCATGGCTCTCCACAGATTCCTTTGGTTTATTTTCTGTGAATTGTCATGCCTACTGGTGAGATAGTGGAATTGTTTCCTATTACCCTCTCTACATTTTAGAATTCTGTTTTCCTTTTCTTAGACTGTTTGCCACCCAAGGTTAGAGAGCCCTGTCTAGTCTACTATTTAACTCATAGCTGAGGGAAGAAGAGAAGGATTCATGCCTTTCCCAAGGGCATTTGTGCAAAAGTGAATGCAATAGAATAGACCAGAATTTGAACTCTGCTCACTGATTCTATTTTCCTTTCTATTATCTGTTGCACTACCAGCACAACCTCCTCCTTTATAATATACATTTAAAAAATAAAATAATCAAATATTTTTCAGAACATAAATTTAAATAAACTAGCTGAAAATCCAAATCCATTCTCAAGGCAAGATTTTAAGCTAATTCCTGCAGTAGGCTTAAATGGAGCCTTCGGCTGTAATAAGAGATCATGGATTGGAACAAAATATTTATTAAATCATACATTTGAAAATTATCAGCATCATGGACTCTTGGATCACATTTGATTTAAAAATCTGGAGGGAATTTTACAAGTATGGTTAAAGAAAATAATGAAGTTCTGGTTTAGTGAATGTAAAGAACACAAAGTAAGAGCCAATTTAGCATTGGAAATCAAGCTCCTTACTAAAAATTTTAAAAGTTTTTGAAAATTCCAAAACTAATCTGCTAAAAACATGCTCTAGTAATCATAAAAAATTTGTCAGCCATATTTCTAGCTCTCCTTAATGACAGAGGAGAAAAAACATTTGGTGAATTATGCTAAAATTGACTTTTCTTTTTTAAGTTTTTATAAAATTAATGCAGCCTACATTTGATGCCAACAAAATACAAAGTAATCTTCCTTTTGACTAACCTATATATAAAATTTTAAATATATTTAAAAAAAAATGGTTCACTATATCATGCCAGACAATTTTTTCTCCAGAATCCATCTTGCATGTATGTAAATCTACCATCTGTCATTGAATATTACTGTTACATCTGGTCTGGTGCTCCTACTAGACATCTCAAGATTCTTGACAAAGTCTAAAAAAGCATTGTTCCTGACCTGGAATCCTGGCTTCAGTCATTTTGCCATTCACGTAATGTGGCTTCCTTGTGCCTTTTCTATAAATATTTTCATGGTAATTGTTCCAATGAGTTTTCCTCTTTGGTACTTTGACCTCATGAATTTAAGCATACTACTAATTCTCATCATTTTACTGTTGAAATAGCTAGATGTAACAGTAAGTTCTATTCTAACAGTTTCTTCTCTCACACTTCCCACCTGTGGAACTCTTTTCTAGCTTCTTGCTTTCTTCTCAACTATGATCTTCAAAAATTTAAATGCAACATCAATTGCCATCTTCTGTCTTTCTGAATTCTGTCCCTTTATGTCCTTTCTCCTCTCTGACATTTTCAAATTTTCTTTCACTCTTAGTAACCTTTTGCATCTTAGTGGCATTATCACTTTGCTTGGAGTAAATTGATTTTCAGAAAAATAATTTATATAAAAATTAAAATTGGGAACAATAACAAATTAATTTTTTCCATGAGATTTTGTTTTATGAAAGCATGTTGGAAAATATTGGCCTGACTAAAAAGCTTTTCTAAACAAAAAAATTGTTTGGTAAGTGGGTTGAGTCTAGAAAATTTCAGTACCCTCTTGAAATATTTTCAATTTTATTAGATGAAGAATTGTCAGCCATTATTCATTTTTGACTTGTATATGGCTTACCTGATTTGGCTCTGCCAAAAGTGCTTGTAGGGGACACTCTTTAAGTCTATAAATAGGCAATGATATTCTCACTCGCTCTCTTTTGGGTCTTTTATAGCTCTGACTTTCAGATGTAATCACATGTAGATAGAAACGCTGCCTACAAGGCACATTCACTTCTTTGATCCTCTTTTGACTTTTGTCCTCTCTCACGCATGCATATACACACATATGTCTATCACAGACAAACAAGCACATTCTTCTTATAACTTATTTTAATGTTTTTTTTTTCCTTTTATTACAGTTGACTACACATGCAATTCATTTTGTTAATACATGCATTATCATTTGTTTTATATTTATTGTTTTGCATTTCATTTTTACCTGGACTCACATCGAGTCTGCCAATATTGTTTGTGGGATAAATGTTCCAGGAAGCTATAAATATTTACTATCCAAAGTGTTGATTCCCACAACAAAATGGTGACTAATAATTTACCCAAACATACTAATATCCAGCAACAAGTATTATCTTTATTTTTAATTCAATTATGACTGAGTAGCAAGTTCCATCCTCACTGGGTGCTTTCTACTTTTGGCTTTGTGCCATATCTAAGCTACACTTAGAGAATCCCTATACTTTTATTCTTAATTTTACTTGCTTTCATTGCAACTGCTCATAATTCCAGTCTTTGTGGATAAATAGTGCAGACTGAAAATAAAGAATATGCTAATTATGACTGTGAAAAGATGTCTAGTTTCTGTAATACAGGTTAACCTAACTTGACAAAGTTTTCTGGTGATGTAATATTTCTTATCTTCTAAATGTTCTTTTACATTAGCAAGTTCTAAAAATTCATTTATGTTAAAATCTTTTAACTGCTTTATTCATGAAACCCTTATATACTTCAGCTTGTTCTTGGGAAAGGTATGAATTCCCCTCTTCTCCCCCATCTATGGGTTAATTAGCAACACTGCTATCACTAAAAAGAAATTCTTATAATCTAAAAATATTTCCTGGCTTTAAATAACCTGCAAAAAGTTGATAAGCCATAGAAAATGATTCATCAATCCACAATCTTAACATGGCTTTTCTACTTCCTATTAAATTATTCTGTAGATATGGATAAGTAAAATCAATACATGATGAATCTTATTCATCAGACGATTTTAAAAGTAAAATATAATTTTAAAAAATATACTTGTTGGTAATCAATATTTGATTAACAATTAAAAGAGTAAAAATGATTTTAATAATATTTGTAAGTTTATTTATAAAACCTTTAGAATATTACTATATGTTTTTTGAAAGTTATTTCCAATAACCGATTATTATGGAAACCACATCTCAGCAATTCTAGATAGAATTACAAGAATAAATTCTATAATTTTGAAAATATCATTCTAAGAATGGTTTTGACTACTGAATGCATTTTGTTTTTTGCTTTAATTTTTACTATGAAATTTCAATTGATGTGGATGTAGCACAGTGGTTATCAGCTTGGAAAGTCAAATTAGCATGTTGAGTTCAAATTCCAGCTGAAACTGTTGCATTCACTTTCACGCAAATATCCTTGAAATAGTAAGAATTGTTTGTTACTCTCTCCAGCTAGTATAAAGTATAAGGCTCACGTGCTTTGAAACCAGATTAGGAGAAAGACAACTTTGAATTTAAAACTGGTTGGGCTTGGAATAAGCCACTTCATCCTGTAAAAACATATTGCCATGGAAACCAGAGCAACAACACACAGTGGACTCTAGAAGGTTAATATACAACTGACTTATAACATATCTTGCTGTCCCATTCTACAGCCTTCTTCAGGTGTACAATCTAAGAGAAAAGATTTCATTTTTTTTTTTTTTAGAAAATAGTGTTTTTTACAATGATGTTCACCTTGTACAAGGCTCAAAGCCACTGAAGGTAGAGGCTTATGGAATACTGCTGCCATATATGGTCTGGTGTTCCTGCTGTTCATCTTGAGGTCTCTGACAAAAGAGATGAATATGCAAAATGACTGGTCCTGATCTGGCAACCCATCTACAGTAACTTTCTTACAGATGTAGCTTCCCTCTATCTTTTCTACAAGGAATGCTGGTGGCACTCCTGCCTTGCTTGGAGTGATTTGCTTAAAAAAAAAAATGAAAAAGAAAGAGGCACAGTTTATGCAGATATGTGAGGAAGATAAAAGTTAAAAGGAAAATAACTGAAGCTGAGATATTAGGTAAGATTGGATGTGTGGGTGGTGTAATATATAACAGCTTGAAATTAGGGAGCAGAGTTCCAGTTCCAGTCAGGTTTATTATATTCATTTACATGCACAAATACCATTTGGAAAGGTATGATTCTACCTCAACTACCCCAGCTATGAGTTAATTAGTATGAGTTGTATCAGTAAATTATTATTATCTTAAAAATCTATTACAATCTAAAAATATTTTCTGGCTTTAAATAACCTACAAAAGGTTGATAAGACATAAAAAAACAAGTCAATCAATTATATAGAGTTCACAATTAAATAAAAGTGTACAATACCTTCCTTTTTTAAATGCCCTTGTAACCCATATAAATAGTCTTTGTGAGTACAGAAAACCAGTGTGCATGGTGTCATATTTGCTTTTTAAATCAAAACAGGCCATCTGTATTTAAACAACAAAAACAAAGCAATATTTTATTATCTTCAATATCAAGTAAAGGACTTTGGCAGCAACCCCAGAAATCTAAGGGAAGAATTAAAAAATATCCACCAAAAAAATGATTATCTACCCTGGGTACTTTAGCATGGGATAATATATCTTAGGCGAGCCTGGTTGATCTTTATTACAGAGTACTGTGGCCTTCAGCCAAACTAAGTTAATGTTAGTAAAATGACAACAACTATCTGTGTGATATAAGTTTTTAGACAGGAGTCAGGATAAAGTTTTTAGACAGGAGTCAGGATCAGCTATGTAGCTAGAGTTAAAATAGCATGTGTGAGAGAGACAACTGAACAAATTCAAAAAGTTTGTGTACATTAGTTCATCAGTTGTTTTCATTAGTACAAATATTTTGGATCTTCCTTCCTAAAGTTGATCCTTCATGAGATAAGTAGATGATAAACAATTGTATATATAATATCACCTGTAAATGTTGTGAAGAATATCAGGGAGAAATATGTCTCATAAGAAAGCAACATCTAAAAGGGAAAAATCTGATATAATGGATCATACTTAGAGATCACATGACCATTTTGGAAGAAGAAGTCAAAATAATAGGGATTATTGGAAAGGTGAAAAACTGCATTTCTATCTGCAATTCTTTGCTTAAATTCAAAGAAACACCATCTATTTTTGTAAAGACCCATCACAGGCAATAAAAAATGGAATGTTTACCACAATATTGAGCAAAAGATATCCTGGGAAAAAGAAAATGAGCCACCATGAACAACTCCAAAAGCTGGTCGGCATCTGAAAACAATGATGGTGTATACAAATTGTTTTAATAGGAGGAACATCAAATCTCTGGGAGCCTGTCAAAAACCATTTAGACCAGTTCCTCACCCAGAAAGATGCCATGTTCTGGCGGGTTGGAATCATGAAGCTACCTCAAAAATTCTAAATGATTTATCTTCTTCTTTTCTATTTCTTTTCTCTTTTTTTAACATCAGAACTTTTTTCAGTTAAAAAGGAAAAGAAAAAATATATATTCAAATTTGGCACTTAACCAAAGCTAAATCTAACAAGTTAAAAAAATGTACAAGTCAACACTTTCAGAATTGATTTAGCCTTTATAAAAGCTGTCCACTTGGAGTAAACATGGCATAGATGTTATGGTTCCTACTGATACACAGTTTGTACAGCTTTTATTTATGATGAGATATAATG
The DNA here is from genome assembly GCA_963932145.1 of Acanthosepion lycidas. Taxonomy (NCBI): domain Eukaryota; kingdom Metazoa; phylum Mollusca; class Cephalopoda; order Sepiida; family Sepiidae; genus Acanthosepion; species Acanthosepion lycidas. The sequence continues at coordinate 50,859,886 of OZ010601.1, read as the reverse complement.
TACAAATTTGTATAATCTTACTGTGGAAGAAGCAACTGTTTTTTAAAAGCTGTAACAGTAAAAAAATTTAAAAAAAATGAAAAAGTATCATAATTTAGAATGGGCAATCAAAATGGAGGAATGATTGCAAAAGTGGTTTAAATATCTGTCTGTAAAATAACAATAGAAAATAATGTTCTCACACTTTTAGCCAATTTTACAATATTTTTAAATACATGATTATTATGCATTGATTATTTCAATGGAAAAATTAAGTTAGATTGAAATATGAATTTATTGAGATTCATATTTCAATCTAAGTCTTATCTGGAAATTTTAAAGCTTAATGTGTTGATATATTATTTATTAAGGTGTTGATATTTATTTATTAAGGTGTTGATATATTATTTATGATTGTTGGTAGTTCTGAATGCAGCAAGGGTCCCTATTACACTGTTACTTTTGATAGATAATATAGTAGAAGCTACAGTAAGCTATTGGCTGATTATTCGGTTGTTGTTAGTGTGTTTTCTGGGGTAAGAAACATTCCATGCCAGAAAGGATCCATTTAGAGATGTGAAAGGGTGTTTTAGAATGCTGAGAGAGGAACTTCCACTATGTAAGATCTGAAGCAATCTGGGTCAGCTTTGTGTACTGAAAGATCATCCTATGAAACAGAACATCAGGAGAAGCCCTTGGTTTGGTATCAACTTTAACATTGACCATGGAATGGTCTGAAGTGCTTAAAGGAGGTAACATTTCAGCAGATCATTTTTCAGAGCAGGATGTGAGAAAGAGCTCTAGGATATTTTCATGGCGTCTTGTATTAGGAACGTGGGTGGGCTTATCAACAATCAGTGTCAGTTTTTTAACTGCTGGAGAAATCTTGACAGTATCAGTCTTTGTTGGTTTTGTTTCAGTGTTCACTTTTTGTGGTGAATATTGAAGTTCTCACAAATATGGATACAAACTGAAGGATGCTTAGAGAGGATATCATCTTCTTAGCTATTTTGTTGATTATTACAGTTCCATCATCCTCTGTGGATGATAAAAAGTAATGATGAAGGAGGAGGTACTGTGATTAAGCACAGGACTCGGAAAACAGAGTCCTTGTTGTTTTTGGTCTCTACAATGTGGAAACCCATCCTTTATATAGATTTATATGGCTGTGTGAAGATGAACATGAGCATTGGAATATGTCCATAAGTTGATGAAGATAGAAAGATTATGATGAATTTACAAAGTCTTAACTTTGTTAACGTTTGTTGAACTCTAATAAATTAAATGAAGAAAATGGAAAATCCGGTTATTTATTTTCTTTTTTTATATCCTATGGAAGAGGAAAGATGGAAAACATATAGACTAACCAGCAAGTTTGCTCAAGTTGGTCAAAGCTGATAACTGAAGACCGCACACAAATTGCCCATATTTGGGACAATCACAAAAGTCAGCCTAACCTGGAGTGCAATGGAAGGGCTTTGTTCTGGGAGAATTTTGTGTGAATTTTAGTAAATCAAAATTCTTTTTATTTTGGGGTGAATTAAAATTTCCAGGATAGAATTATTCAAACTTTTCAAAGAAATTAAACAAAAATATATAAAATACAATAATTAATCAAGTAAAATAAAAGAATAATAGTCATTGGAGCATTCCAGCATTTGATTCCCTTTCAGTTATCAACAAGAATCAAACAATTTGTTTATGGTGTTATATCTGTGAATAAATTTAAATATGTGGTTCATGCAAAATATCAATTTATAATTCTCATGTTAGTAAATTTTTAAAATTTTATTCTTTGAGTAAAATAATATTTAATAAAGTGAAAATTATAGAAATAGCCATCCAACTATTATGACTTGACTATAATGTTAATGAATTCATAACTTTTAAAATGTCTGACATGTAAGACATGAGACTTTAAGCTTTATTCAACTGAGAATACAAGGTTCACGTATAGTGTCCTTTTATAGTCCCAGTAAACAGAAATAGCTCTCTCAAAGAGGAGAGTAACAAAACAAGGGGATACCACTCTTGATTATTCATAACACATAATGCTTGAGTTTTGACTACTTACGCAATCATTGGTTATTAGGAAATTATACTGTGGAAAGATGATGATTAAGAATTGTCAAAATATTAAACATGTCCAAAAATGAAAAGAAAATAGGAGATAAAGTGCAAATACAAAACTTTATATACCAGAATTGTTACGGCATTTCAAAAATAATGTTTTAAGTTAAATTTATTCTTTTGAAAACAATTTTGCATTTAACTGGAAATAAACAAGGCAATGGAAAATATTTTTATAATTTAACTCAGATTTATGCTCATATTTTTATTCAGACTGATTATTTGATATAATTTCTTCTGTTTATACTAAACAACTGGACCAAAGTGTAGAAACTAGACTTCACACGTATATTTAACAGAAGTTGTACATGTGTGTTAATTGAAAAGTATAAACTTTTTAATAACTTAATAACTATAAATGTCTAAAAGTTGAAACTTTGTAGATTAATAATTTGATATAGGTTTTAAATGCAGTGTAATTTTTAGTTTTCTCTGTAAATTATAAAGTAATTAGATTCTATTTTAAGCTGGTAGTGATATTGGATTAATATTTTTCCACAAAATTAGGATTTAATTTGTTTGAAATTGATTACTTAATAGAATATGTTCTAATAATATATTTAACTTAATTTGAATCTGTCAAATTGGTTCATTTTACCAAATCTTACATGCATTTTAAAAGTTCTTTTCTCAAACACTTTAACTAAATATTAACTGAGAGTAATTTAAGTATAAGAGAAAAAGAAATTGAACATAAAATAAGATCTGCCAGAGGTAGCTTTGCTACAAATTGCTATGAAACCAAAACATCAACCTGAAAGCTCGAGCCATCTTTTTGAATAGCTTCATCAGATTAAGACTTTCATATGTTGAGAAATATCTAAATTGTCAGCTGTATACAACCACTTCTTAAAATCAATGGTGAAAAATGGCTTTGAGAGAACAAAGCCTGAGGGCCTTGGCAAAACCAATCCTTTGTTGAACTTTATGAATTGGCACGATAGAATCATAAACAAAGAACTGTAACAGATAATAGAAACCATATCACTTGAGGAATACCAAGAACAGCAACAACTAAAATGGATAGCATATGTAACTCGAAGAGAAAATAATGATATAGTGAAGATGTTGACATTCCACATCACTTTAAATAAAAAGTTAGGAAGGAAACCCCCATCAATACTGGAAAGGGTGATAACAGCTACTGGGCTTGAGAAAATTGCTTTTGTAAAAAAATTGTTTTAAGAGAAAGATTTTATAAATTTCAACTGGTTGCTCAGCCAATCAATGCCAAATGTTTTCTTATAAGGAAACTGCTAATATTACCATACAGGAAGCATTGCCATAGTCTAAAATTTGTAAAGTTTTTCTTTTAGAAGAATTTTTCAGGAAAACAGACTTATTGACTCTACTGTAGTCACTCTTTCTAGTACTGATCTACTTACATGTGCTACTCATTTAAGTTGTTGTTGACTTGGTCAAATTATATAGTTTTTGCTAGTTGCTAAAACTCTTTAGCTCCTGCACTTGAGAAACCTATTTTTAAAAAAATATATTTTTTTAAGAGAAAGATGACAATATTTCCCACTACTTCATATAAAAGGTGAAAAAGAAAACCCCCATCAATACTTGAAAGAGTGATAATAGCTACTGGCCTTGAGAAAACTGCTTTCTTAAAAAACATTTAAAGAGAAAAAGATTTTTAAAATTTCAACTGAAAGCAATGCTGGCTGCTCGATCAATGAATGCCAAATATTTACTTGTAAGTAAATGGGTAATATTATCATTATTATTACCAAATTCTTAGTTTAGTATTTCAAAATAGATTTATTTTGAGAGTTTTTTTTTTTGTACATGCATTATTAGTTTTTCTACTAGAATGGTTTTGATGAAATATTGCTACTATTAAAGATTCTTTAGACCAGTTCAATCATCTTTTCTTTTTTGTATTTTTGTTTTTGTAGCCAAAATATACACTAGCTCAACAGAGAGAGAGAGAGAGAGAGAGAGAGAGAGAGTGTAAGACCATAAGGAGTAACTGATGGCTACATGTTCTGAAATTCCTGAGGAAGAACACTGGCCATTATAAATAAAAGAATGACAACATATTCCTGTAGATCAAATAAAGGGTTCCTTTCAAAATATTTGGAAATTTACTGAATGTGACAAATACCTAGAGAAGGTCAAAGGGTGCAACAACCAAAATGTCATAAGAACGACAAGCAAACAAGTTCAAAAGGATCAATATCTGATAGTCAGCCTTACAATCAGATTTTCCTTCAGTATTTTTTATAATCTCTTATATTTATATAAAATTTTATAATCCCTACTTAAAAAAATAAATTCAGTGTTTAAAAGAAATATATGTTATTCTTATGAATCTAGAATGGTTTTATTATTTGATCATAAGAATGATTGAAAGTTTTGTTAAATGAAGATTATTTTGGTATTGGAAGATAATTTAAACTGTTAATCTCATCTTTATAGTCTACATACTTTTATTTCTAGAATCCGCAAATCAACAGATGTAATGTAATAATTAACAAAAACAGGGCGCCTATTCTAAATACAAAATGGCCACTATAATAACATCTGAAGTAGTACAAATGTTTGTTTAAATATAAATCCATGAATTCTTTAGAAATTGCTTTGTTTACATTTCAGATACAAAAATTGAGCAGTTATTGGCCTTTAAGAAAAATAACCTGAGTGAAGAGTGTGTGCATTCCTTAAAAAGAGAAAAAGAGCTTTGCTTGCTGTAAGGTTTTTTGTGGCTGATCAGTCAAGTACATCAGATGGTTTCCTCTATAAAAGGAGATGCAGGTTCAATCCATGCCAGAGAACATTTTCTTTACTGGGATTTCTTGTAAGCCCAGATTGATAAATATAATACACACTGTTTAATAATAAATAAAAATGGGATGTTTATTTCAAATACAAAGTGCCCTCTATAATAACATTTGAAGTAATCTTATATCTTATATGTGCCATGTCCCATTAGGACATTGGTGATAATGGCTCTCCACAATTTCCTGTTGTTTATAGCATTTAATAAATTTTGTCTTTTTGTTATCTCTCCTAAACCCTGTTCTGTCATCCGTTTTACTCAAGCTTCAACTATCTCTTTTAAATGTTAATTATAAGTGTCTTTTTCATTTCTATTAGGTTGGTGCAAAAATAATGACGTTTTCTCACATAAGTGAGGAAACGTTATTATTTTTGCACCAACCTAATATTTTCTCTAGAACTTTGTTGTTGTTCATATGTTCAGTCCATTATATTCTAAGCATCATTCTGAAGAACCATATTTCTGTTGCTTCAAGTTTCTTCTTCATCTGTGAGGATATTGACAAGCATTCATTGTCATATAGGAAGACTGATATTATGTAATAGTTCAGTACTCTTCTCTTTGTTCCTAAAGGAAATGTTATTGCTTTTTTATACTTTGCTTAGCTTTTGGAAAGCATCATTCATTTTCACACTGCACATTCAGATTTCAGTGTCACATTTTCTGGTAATCTGTTAAACTAACTCCCAGATAATTAAATTGTTGTATCCGTTTGATTTTGATATATCTAATTTGTAATTTGCATGTTGAGCTTGTTGCGGTGGGCCGAGATCACAATCATGCATTCTGTCTTCTTGCAATTCATGTTTAGTCCTTTCTTCTCATTTTCCTTCACTACTTTTTGTAGGAGTGCATTGAATTAATACTTTTATATTAAAAAGATTTTGTTACCTTTTCAATCATAAATAACTCAGAGCTAACATGAAGTTTATAGTTGCAAATTGTAAACTCAGCAAAATATTATTTATTAAATGAGTTATACTGATGTTATTATTGTATAAGATTGTCAATCCATCTTCTTAACATATGTAAAAATATTTCCTGTTACATCTTTCTAAGCTAATATCTATGATTATCAAGTTTTATTTTGGAAGAAAAATGACTTTTTAACATTTAAAAAAAAAAAGGAAATAGCAAACATTTTAAAACATTTACAGATGATAAAGGAACAGGAAACCTTTTTTTAAAAGTTTTTTGTTAATCTTTACAAATTGAGTCAGCTACATTTATGTTTTAATTCATGCACATTAACTTGATCTCAATGATTTAGAATGTAGTTAAATCTTGTTTTATATCTTAAATATATCAAAAATGGAATTTTACTATCATTCTAAATCGAGTTTAAAACAAAATAATTTTACAATGTTTTTTAAATGTCATACTCCTTTAATATGTAAACCATAATGACTCCACAGATTTATCTCTTTTATTATTTTTTAAATGTTCAGGCATTTTTGGGAAACATAGTGAAGTGTTTATCCAATGCATTGAATTCAGAGTTTTTCTTGTCTCAGACTGTTTTCTGCCTAAGGCTAGAGAATCCTGTCTACCATGCTATTTAACCCATAGTTGAGGGAAGAATAGATAGATTCATACCTTTAGTGATTATAACTGGTTAACTTGCAATTTGAACTCAGCCCATTGATTCTACTAGGATTGAAAATAAAAAATGAAACAATTTTATTTCCTAGATATTTTATAAGCAATAAAACAATAACACCTTTCTACAGAACAGATAGAAATATTTGAGAATGTCACACATTAGTGAAAGTAACAGTTCCTTACCTTTTTGCAATTAATGTGCATTTCTGGAACACATATACGAGGAAAGAGGGCTTGAAAAATTTGATATGCACAGGAGATATTGAAGGCAAGATAAACAGAAGGAAACAGCAGGTAACCCACCCAACAAGCAGAACAGTGAGAAGGATAGTAAGGAGGCAAATATTGCTACAAGAGTAACAAAAGATAGGAAGTTGTAGAGAACTTTTATTACCCATGTTCTGAACAGACATAATGCATAAAATAAGATTTCATATACAGTTTTAAGCATTGGAGAATATGATATATAAATATCTGTATATCAGAAGAATTCTGGGTAATTGAATGACAAAATGGAAAACGTTTATGTAAAAGGATTTCATCAGACTAAAATAATGTTCTTATGAAAAGAACATAATTTTAGTCTGATGAAGTCCTTTTAAAGGATGAAACATATTATATAGATTTTTCCCCCATTTTGTCATTCAATTACTCGGTATGTGTAACATGGTCTTATAAGCATATAAAGACAATGTCTTCTTACTGATTTCTTCACCTGAAATACAGCTGAGTTTCAAAAACATATAGAAATGCAATGTCACCAGCCTAAAATGATGAAGATATTATTATTTGAAGCAGAGGAGAACAAAATCTGTTTGTCCTCTTGTACCACTTGTGACAAAGTTTTCTTTCTAGAGCCTGAACTAGAAAAAATCACAGATTTAATTATAAAGTCTAAAGTAGTTTGAAGATTAATTTTATTGGCTTGTATTTTTTCTCATATAATTCAAACACAAGATTCAACGTCCAGTCATAAGTAAGCAGAAAGATCAAACTTTCTAAGCTGAAACAGAATGGTGATTCAATTGTTTTATAATGGTCTATTTTATTATTTCATTTAAAATAACCAAAGGAGATATTTTATCAGAAAGCTTCTTGTAGTCTTAAATTCAAAAGTTTTCTTAAAAAAGTGTTTCTATCTGAAACAGATACTGACCAGATAGTTACAAAATTCTACCCTTTTCAGTACAACACTATAAAAATTTCCATATCATCTCACTTATAAAATTGTTCATATGCTGATAGAAAGTAATCATTTCTCAATATGACAATAGTTATTTACAATTCCATATGGACTAATATCTTCTTCGTTGTTATTATTAACACAATTTCAGTTATTGAGACTTTCTTACTTTCTTTCTTACATTCTTACTTACTTTCTTTGTTTCTTACTTTCTTTGTTACTTTCTTTGTTTCTTTCTTATATACTTTCTATCTTTCTTTCCTTCCGTCTTTCTTTCTTTCTTTCTTTCTTTCTTTCTTACCTTCTGTCTCTGTTATTTCATACTTTCTTCTCTTTTTCTCTTCTTCCTTGCTTCTCAATTATGTTATTATGTGAAAAGTGAACTCATAGGCAATTGATAGCTATATATATATATATATATATATTAAGACATTTTATGTTTATACATTCTTTTTATAGATACAAATATTTAAGTAAATGCTCTGTTTTATAATATTTACTTAAATATTTGTATCTATAAAAAGAATGTATAAACATAAAAATGTCTTAAAATAAATGTCAGACTTTGTCCATTTTATAATATATATATATATATATATATATATATATATATATATATATATATATAAGTATGCATTCAATAATATCAACTCTGAACACAGCCACAATGTGCTGAGCATGTTTGGAAAATAAAACATTCCTATAAGTCTAGAAACATACATAAAACAATATATGGCAGGATTCGAATCTGTGTCTCTCTTTTATAGGAGAAATCATCATTGGATCTGACATGCTTTATACTGACTCAGCCACAAAGGGTTGCACTTATCAAGCAAAGACAAATAGTGCCTTATAAATACAAATCCTACCAAGATACTTGAAAGATCATATCTGCTCAGTTTCATTTCCAAGAATAAACAAATCCATTTCTAAAGAAGCAATGTTATTTTTATTCATAAATCTGACAGATCTTATCACTTTAAACTTTTTCGAGACTCTGTTTATTTATTAAACACTATATTTATTTATTTTCTCTACTGGCCTGAATATTCAAGCAATCTTATTAAGATGAATGAGCCTTCTTCCAGAATTCAAACATGTGTCCCCCTTTGCAGGAGAAACCTTTCTTTGATCTGATTTACTTTAGATCAACTCAGCTATGATGAATCTCACTAATCAATAAAAGCTGAATAGTGTCTTATAAGCTCAAATTTTTCCCAGTTTCTTGAAAGTTCATATCTTCTCAGTTTAGTATCTGAACATAAACAAAGCAATTTCTAAAGAAGTAATGGATTTATTATTTATTATTTTTAACTTTTTAAACTTTATTTTTAGTGGATACTCATATTTGAGTTGATGTTCCATTTACTTATTAAACAGTATATTTAGGACCATTAATAATAGTAGGCACCGATGGTTTGCCTCTGTTAAGAATTCTGTTAGTCAATCAAATCTTTTATTGTCAAATCCATCTTGGATTGATTATACATAGCTGATCTTATCAGGTGTGTACCAAGGTTGACTATTTGGTCTTTGTTAATACTTATTGTGAGGGATAAAACTCTCAATACTAGAAAGAATCCATCTAGATATGAGGGAGGTTATCCTGGATGCGCCATGTTTGAAAAATGTTGCGGGAGAAGATTCAGCAATGAAAGATTTGAAAGCATTTTAACATGTGAGTACTTATATTGAAACAAATTTTAATCATAGTTGTTTGCTTTCTTTGAATGAAAAGAACCTCAAGGATTTGTGATCACTTTTACCATAGTAGTAGAGAACTATTCTATTGTTAACCAAAATCTGAAGGAAATTAACAGAGGTACCATGGATTTGTGTTATATGTTTGAATAGTGCAATTTGCTTTTGGACCCTATAGTGTCCTTAGAGACTACTTGGCCTTAAACTCACAACTGACTTCAAGTGGAACTCATATATAATAAAGATACAGGTAAAATAGTTGGCTCCCTGTAACTCCTCCAGTAAGTACATGACTCCACATGCTATCCTCTACTTTTATAAGATTGGACCAAAAATGGAGTACTGTTGCTGTTTTTGGGAGGGAGGTGCCCAGACTGCACTCTCCATCCTCAGTAGAGTCTGGAAATGTCTCCGAGTCCTTGTAGGTGACAAATTATTTTCCATTCTCCGACCTCTTACTCACAGGTAAGGATGTGGCAAGCCTTTCACTATTCTGTTACTACTTTCATTGAAAGTGCTCAAACTGCATTTCTTGGTTCCACCAGTTCTAGCCTTCATAACAAAAACCCATCATGCCACTTACACAGTAGCAACCTACCCACATTCCCTCTGTATTCCATTGGTGAGAAGCAAGTTCCACTTGAACAGCTTCTTCCCATGAACCACTGCTCTGTGGAACTTACTCCCAAGAGGATCTTTTCCCAATCACTACAATCTTAACCTGTTCAAGTCTAGGCTTTATCCATGAAAACTTCCTCCTAACATAACCCTTGTACAGGGTGAACCTTACTATAAAAAAAAGCTAAAAGTAAAGAGAGATGACAGATGAATCTTCTTGTGAGAAATATGGTATGACCAATGTTGATATTTTTTTTATTATCAACAGAAGCACAGAAAATTGGTAAATAGTATTGGATTTTGCAAAGTGTTTGTGGAAAAGTGTTTTATTGTTAATACAAAGATTGGAAATTTCTAATTTTTTGTAGTATAAGATGAATCTTAGAAATCAATCCTAGGAGTAAAATTCATTTTGGAATTGTTTCTGGATAAAGTGTCTTGTAGGATATTGGAATTAGATTTTATGTGATGGATGTCACTCATAAAGTGATTGATGAAGTCAGGCTGTTGTATTTTATGAGGTTATCAGATTTGTTTGTATGATACTGTTAAAGATTTATAATCTGCAAAAATGTAGAATGTGTGTCCTTCAAGAAGATGATGAGAATGTCAGATAGCATCTGAATTTTCATCTGAAAGTATTCTATCTAGCAGTAGCTTCAGACACTTTCTCAGTGTTAAAGGAAACCTTTCATTTAATGTACATTGTTGTAACACTGCACCTATAGAAAAACTTGAAGAGTCAACTACAAAAGATAGTTTTACTTTTTGATTCAGAAATGTTAGCTTGTCAATGTTTGACAACTGTTCTTAGGCTGTACTTAAAGCTGATAAGACAGCTTCAGTGTTTGATATCGCAATTATTTTTATTGCATTGGAATATTTTGGTCAATGGGTGTATGACCTTTGCTAGATGTGAAATAAATATCCTACAAAAGTTGAGTATAGCAAAGAACTGGCAAAAATTTTTCATAGCTTTTTGGGACCAAGAATTAGTGAATGACTTCAGATTTCCATTTTTTATTAATCATATCAATCCTTCTATATGGCAGTAACTGCTGGATAAAATCCTAACAGATAAAAAAGAGACTTGAAGCAACAAAAATGTGTTTCTATAGAAGGATGCTGAGAATAATATGAACAATGATAAAATTTTAGAGAAAATGGAAACAAAAAGGACACTTATAATTAACACCAGAAAGAGACAGATGAAATTTCTGGGGTAAAACAATGAGGAAAGAGAGCTGCAAAAATTTCATACACAAGGGTCAGATTGAAGACAAGAGGTACAAAGGAAAACAACACATAATCTACCTTAAAAGTATGAGTAAATGAATGAAGGAGCATGGTTTAGGAGGAAGAGATAAAAAGCAAAATCTGTTAAGTGCTACAAACGACAGGAAATTGTGGTGAGACTGCCAATGTCCTGAAGAAACACAGCACATGAAAGAAGAAGAATGACCCCAAAAGTTATTGGATAAACTGAACTGACATTTAATAGATGATCTCACAATGACATGGCATTGCTTAAATCATTGAAATAGAGCCTGGAAATGGTTTTAGTGCTCTTCAAGTAAAGTAATGGTTATAAGGATCTTGTTAATATTACAGAAGACCTAATTTAATCCTTGTTGAACTTGGTTCATGAACAATTTAAAGCACTATATTGCATTTTAAAGAGCAAATGATAAGCATAAGAATTTGAGGAAGGTTGAATTCATGAAAATTTGACCCTGACAAAATATTCAGCATGTTCACAAAGAAAAAAAAAAGAAAAGATGAAAGTAGATAGCGCAAATACAAAATTTTATATTCCACAATTTTTTTTAGGTGTTTTACAAAGAATGTCCTCAGATGAATTTTTTTCTGTGAAGACAAAATTTTTGAGATAATGGAAAATTTTTTTTATCACTGACTCAGACTGCATGCTTCATGTGTTGTCTCCTATTTATACTAAAAGCACAGAGTAGAAGACACCAGTTTTCATGCAAATATTTAACAAAAATATGTTACATTCATTTTGAAAGTGATTTAATTGAAGAGTATAGAATTCCTAATAATTTCTTCTCTTTCTATATTCTGTGTCTCTTCAGAGCATCAATCATCATGGCTCTTCACAAATTCCTGTCTTTTGTAGCCTTTGATAAACTTTGTCTTCTTGTTATCTCTCACAAACCCTGTTCGGCAATCCATTTACTCAAGCTTGCTAGGTAGGTCATGCCTTGTTTACCTCTAACTCTCTTGCCTTCAATCTGCCCTGTCAGTATTAAACTTTCTAAACACTCTTTCCTCATTATGTACTCCAGAAATTTCAACCTGCTCTTTCTGATGTTAAGTACATGCACTTTTTGATTATATTTTCTCAAAAATTCATTGTTGCTCACATGTTTGTGTATGATATTGTTATAATGAGAATTTGGCTGCAAAGGAACAAACAAGGATTAAAGTTTCAACAATGTGTATTGGTCAAAATTCAGAATATACATAGTCATATAAAAGGTGGCAAAATTGTTTATATGTGGTTCCTTAGTTGCCATTGGTAAAGGAAGATGTGTAAGGGTGTTGTCAGTAGGGCCAGGAGTTGACTGATTTTTTAGGTTGGTTGAATGTGGTCTCAGTAAGGTTGGGATATAGGTCTGAAGTGGATTAGTTGTCGGTGGAGTTTGATGTACACCTTTCTTCATAGTTGAAGTCAACACCTGTGAGGTGTTGATGAGCTGGCAATCATGTGATGCTGAGATGTTGAAGCAGAACTGTCTGGTAAGGTGGGTTGGCAGGTTGATCGATTGCAGTCACATTGGTTGGTTGATTCATGTTAACACAGGTTGGTTGCTGAAGTTATGACAGAGGTGATGAGGGAGTCCTGGAGTGGTTATCAAAATCTGATCAAGCAGAATGTCTCTGTTGGATTCTAGTCAAATGTGGTATCAACAAAACTAGGTAACGATGAGGGAGTACTAGAGCTGGATGGGTGTCAGGAGCCCAGCAGTGTCAGAGTGGGTCCATCAGCTTCATTCCACATGTGATGAGTCAGGTGAGATTAGTCAAGCTTGGTTGAGATCATGGTGGAGGTGAGAGGGATGATCAATGTGGTGATGAAGACAACATGCCTGTGTTTTGACAGATGGCCTTTTCGGCCTGCTCCTGTGTCGGTCATTACAAGGGATGTTCTTTTAAGCAAATCTGATAGTCCCCAGAGTTTGTTTTTTTTTTTGGTGGGAACGTTAGTAATTGCCTATTGTATTTTATTGCAGAGTTTTGTTTTGTGAACTGGATGTGATGCCTAGAGACCCTGCACAGAAAAAAACATTTTTTTATTTTGTATTTTGCTTTCTTAGCATTCACATCTGACCGACATGTAGAGTGAATCAGAAGGAGATGTAATTGCAGCAGTGTATAGCAATATTCTTTGCACCCTTCTGTAAAATCACATTTCTGATGCTTCAAGTCTCTTCTTCTTTTATTAGGACATTGTCCAGCATTCACTGTCATACAGGAGGATGGATATTAAATAATACTTCAGTACTCTTTTCTTTTTTTCTAAAGGAAATTTTATTGTTTCTTAATACTTTGCTTAGCTTTTGTGAAGCATCTTTCACTTCCACAATTCCTCTTCATATTTCAGTGTTGCATTTTTTATCCTCTGTTAAACCATTTCCCAGATATTTAAATTGTTGTACTTGTTTGATTTTCGTATTTCCAATTTGTAATTTGCATGTTGGGCTGTTTGCTTTTTTTTTTTTGTCATTACCTGTGGGCATTGTATTTTCCTTTCTGTGTCTGCTACCAACACTATGTCATCTGCATTCCAATAGTTCTTTGTGATGTACTTGATCAAACATTTTAATAATTTAATAAATATAAATGTGTGAAAGGTTGAAACTTTGTAGATTAATAATTTGATATAAGTTTTAACTGCTGTATAAAGTTTATCTTTCTTTGTAAATTATAAGTTAGTTAAATTTTGTTTTAATTTGGTATTCAGTAGAGATTTCATATTTTATTAATAATTTTCAATAAAAATGTTTTTAGTTTGTCTAAAAATGATTAATTAATAGAATATTTAAAAAAAAAATGTCTGTTATAATTTGAATCTTTTTAATTTGTTCATTTTATCAAATATTAATTTATTTAGAATTTAAAATTTTGTCTTCACAAACACTACAAATTCAAATAACACAAAGGGAATAGTAATTGCTGTCTTTTGGATGTCTGATGAATTGATTTCAGGGAAATATTAAAGTACTGCATAACAGACTGGTAAAATCCTCATTGTTTGAAATTGGGTAAGGATCTGAAGATAACAGAATTTAATCTTCAACAATCCTTAAAGGTTCTCCAAGAAGTGTAATAGTGAAATCTGTATTATAAACATTAAGAGATTAGAATTACTAATATTGACTATTTAAGGATATTGGGTTGTGCCCCTTTGTTTTGGTGTTACTGTTGTTTTTCTTTTTTAGAAAGTTAAAAATTGGTTGAAAATTAGGTACAGGTGTTGTCTGTGTCATGATCACTGAAGGCCTTATAAATCCACATTAGTTATTATAAAGCATAGAGATTGTAAAAACAAAGATTTCACTGAGAAACAAAGACAAAATTTTAAAAAAAATGTTTAAAATGCTTGAGCATCTTCACTTTTTTAATCAATTAGAGTGGTCAGGATGGCATGAAAGATTTAAAAGATTTCGACTAGCATCTAAGTTGCATGAGGCGACAGGACCAATTCAAATCCACACCCTAATTTACTGTGTAGCTGGGAAAGTAGAAAATTATATAAAACAATTATATTTTGAAAAAAGAAAATAAGAATGACTTCAACACAATATTAGGAAAATATAATTTGAGAGCACAACACCCCAGAGAATCAGTACAGCATTTGCATTATATGAATTTGCTGAAGGTTGCAACTTTGCTAATGCAAATGAAGAAAACAATGACAGGTTTATAAATGACCCCCAAGACCAGGGTCTGGTGGAGTGTCTACAGATCACTTGAAACTTGAAAAAGTTTTACAATTGGAGTGGATTTGCAAACAAGTTAGGAAAAACAAATAAAAAATATCAATGAAACCTGAGCAAATTGGGTGAAGACTCAAAAACCTATACCAAAGGGAAAATACAGTCAGAAAAAGTGTGGTAGATATAACTAACAACACAAATAGGGCAAGTATCCTGTGAAATGGAAAACCTGCAGAAAATGTTACTGCCAAAATCACTTCACGACATGTTGCAGAACCAAGATAAATAATGTCTGAGAAATAAAATCTGACAACATGGTGGAAGATTTTGTATGGTCACTATCTGAAAAAGATAAAATATTTGACATATGCTTTATGAAACTAGAAATTCATGGTACCTCTGTGAAATTTAAAGCAAATACTGGAGCAGACATTAGAGTTATTTGTCATAATATATATAATAATCTATGTGATAAACTGCCTCTAAGTCTGGTAGGAGAAATTTTTAGGATCTCTGGAAGTATATTATTGTGCAAAGAAAAATTCAATGCTTCCATAACATATAGAAAGAAATACTATTCATTTGATGTGTACATGATAAATGATTAGGACATGGAAAATTTACTGTTAAGAAACATTAATCACCATTTCCATTTACTGAACAAAGTTAATGAAGTCTGGAACATATTTGATCAAGGAAGCTGCATGCAGGAAGACCCAGTGAAGATTTATCTGAAAGACAATGCCAAGTCATACTATGTTACAACAGCAAGACAAATACTGTTTCCAATTTTACCAAAGGTAAAAACTGAACTTAAATGTTTAGGTGATCATATTATAGAAGTCACCCTACCAACAGATTGGTGTACATCAATTGTCCCAGTACAGAAAACTAATGTGTGAACTTGAAGAGACTCAATCTTGCAGTCGAGCAAGAATGCTATATACTACCCAACTTAGATGATATAGCACCAATATTGAATGGAGTGACTGCTTTTTTCAAACTAGATATCACAAGTGCTTTTACCATATTCTGTTGCAGAAAGAAAGCTGTTTATTAACAATGTTCATTACACACTTTGGGTGATAATGTTTCAAATGACTACCATTTGGAATATCATTGGCACCTGAAATATTTCCAGTGTCATATGTCGACAAAGATAGAAGTGGAAACTATTATAGACAATATTGCAATATATGGTAAAATAAAGTCAGAACATGATGAACAGCTGAGAAAAGTTCCTGAGTGAATAAAGTAAATAAGATAGAAATTAAACAAGGAAAAATGCCAATTCAGCAAGAGCAGCATTAAATATAAAATAACAAAGATTAGAGTAATTTCTAAAGAAAGGGATAGATTTTTTATTTATTAATCCAACAGATTTTATTACATAAATGTTATGTTTAGTGGATAGTCATATTTCAGTAGAGGCTTTGTTTACTTATTGAGCAGTATATTTATTTAATTTCATCTACTGGCCTCCATATTAAAGAAATCTTATTAGAAAAAAATATGCACTTTCTGACAGGATTTCAACCTGCATTCCCTTAGGGGAAACTCTCATTAGATCTGATGTGCTTTGACCTCTCGGCAATGGAGTGCATCGTTGGTCAAGCAAAGTTGAATAGTCCGTTTAAACACAGATTTTTCTCTAATTCTTGAAATAGACATATCTGCTCAGCAATTTCTAAAGAAAGGGATAAATTTTTTTATTTATTAATCTGACAGATTTTATTAAATGTTATTTTTCCTATTTGAGTAGATGGTCCGAGAATGTATATTTTTCTCTAATAAGATTTCTTGAATATCCAGGCCTGTAGATGAAAATAAATAGATATACAATTTAATAAATAAATAGAGTGCCTACTCAAATACAATAACATTTAAGTAATAAAAATAATAAAAATCATCCTTTTCTTTAGAAATTGTTTTGTTTACATTAAGATACAAAACTGAGCTGATATGTCTAGTTTGAATATCAGAGAAAAACCTATGTTTAAATACACTATTTAATTTTGCTTGACCATTGCCACACTCTGTGGTCAAGGGGTCCAAAGCATGTCAGACAGTTTCCTCTAGGGAAGAAAAGGTTTGAATCCTGTTGGAGAACATGTATTTTTCTCTAATAAGATTTCTTGAATATTCAGGCTGGTAGGCGAAACTCAATAAACATATACTGTTTAATAAATAAAAAGAGTGTCTACTCAAATATAAAGATCCCCTAAAAGTTTTATTTCTGTAATAAAAGGATGGAGTACAAAAAATCTTTTAATAAGGCATGCATTGGTAGCAATCTGGGCAAATGTCGGTCAGTGGTTGATGGGAAGTAAGACCATGATAGGGTTAGTAGTAATATCAGAAATTAGGTCAGTGTCACTAATGAAAGTTATGCATGGAGCCTCCCTGATTTTTGGTATTTTTCAGTCACAAATAAATAGGCTCTGCTCCTGCAAACTTCCCGTGTTTTTGGCCAGGTTCAGTATTTTCTTCTTCTTCCTCCTTTTATTTGAGGGTTGCCTTCTCGTGGTTGAGAGAAATATAGAAAGAGAGGTTTAGAGATATAGAAAGAAAGAGAGAGAGGTTTTAAAGGAAAGTGCAACTGTCTTATTCTAATTTTAATTCTTATTTTTCTTTATATATTTTCTTTTTATATTTTCTTTTTTTATCAGTACTCCCTACAGTATCTTCAGCAATTCCTACCTAATGTAGCAGATGTCATACGACCATTGTTAGATCTAATAAAAAAGGAAGTAGCATGGATATGTGATGAGCCTCAGAATAAAGTATTCTCAGAGCTTAAACTGTTCTTAATGAAGACCCCTGTTCTACTGTTTTATGGCCCCTCTAAACCAACTTAAAGGGGAGCTGATGCTAGCAGCTTTGGGCTGTCAACAATGTTTTATCAAGAGGTGGAAAGGGAAAGAAAGCCAATAGTTTGTATTTTTATGTCTACAGAAAAGAACTATGTACAAATAGAAAAAAATAATGTTTTGTTGCTGTTTGGGTTTGCAAAAAATTAGAGGAGTTGACTAATTACAGGAGTTGACAAATTTCAACTTCTTACTGACCATAAGGCATTGGAACTCTTAATGGAAGGTTTTAATACTCCTTTCAGATATCAGTGGTTACTAATGAGACTCAAAAGATACAAAGCAAATGCAGAACACATCCCTGTAAAACTTCTCATAGTAGCAGACACACTTTCCCATAGACATCTAAGCAAAAAGTACAGCAGCAAAACTGAAGATGTAAACAGTATAGTTGAAACCAGACCAACATCAAACAGAAAACATCAAGAAATTCAAAATGCTACACTTGCAGACAGGATGTTACAAGAAATCACTCATCTAACATTAAATGGATAGACTTAAAATGATGAATGAAGTCTGAAAGAAGGAATTAAACTATATTTTATACACTGAAGGGAATTATCAGTAGATTAGCATATGCTATTTTATTAAGACTAAATAGTGATGCCAGAATCACTCAGAAGGGAAACCATAAAGACAATCCACTGTGGTCCACATGGGACTAAACAAATGTAGATAATGAGTTAAAGCATTGATGTGGTGGCCAAAGATATCAAGGGAACTGTCTATATTTCTGTGATGAGGTATAGCATGTAACTATTTACACTATTTACGTTGTTTGGACTGTTGTCCTCATCTTTATTGCTATATTCATGTTGTTTCAGCCGTTTTATGTGTTATTTGTTGGAATTTCAAACCAAACCATTTATTTTGTTCACAGAGGTAGATTGTTCTAATCCTGAAGAAGACCAGATCGTAGAATTGCAGAAACGTTGTAAATATGGCAATAAAAAGGAAGACAACAGTCCAAACAATGTAAATAGTGTAAATATCAAGGGAAATTGAGGATTATATCAGATGTGCTTTCTGCAATCAGCATCATCCATCAACCTCACATGAAACTTTAAAACCAACTCCATTACTCAAGAGACCCTAGAAAAAAATAGGAACTGATATCTTCACAATAAACAGATGTAACTACTGTAGCGATTGATTACTTCTCACACTATAGAGAAATAGCCAGCCTTAATCTATTAACCAATGACATTGTAATCAATAAGATGAAAAATATCTTTGCCAGATGAGGTTTTCCAGAAGAAGTAGTTAGTGACAATGGAGGTCAATGCACTAGCACAGGTTTCCATAAGTTTACATCCATCCCAATAGAGATTCACAGATACAACCATGAGTCCACAGTTTCCACAAGCAAACAGAGCAGCAGAAAGTTGGCTGAAGATTGCAAAGAGACTGTTGCATCAAACAGACATTTTTCTAGTGTTAATGACATATCATACATATCATAATACAGGCATTATAAGCCTTCACAAGTTCTAAAAAAAACAAAACCTATTTGAGACTGATAAACTACTCCTAGACCCATTAAATGCTGAAATTTTTTTTAGGTTTTACAAACTTTTGAAATTTTCATGCAGAATGAATGTATTTTGGCTACTTTTTGAACATTAAACATGGATGTTTGTAAATTTAATTTGCTATCTGAATACATTAGAAAAACAATAAAATTATTGAAAAATCGATATGGTATTGATCAAAAAGTATTAATTCTGACAAGTTCCAACAGTTTTCACAAAGTTATATCACAAATTTTAGGTTTTACAAACTTTTGAAAAATAGTGAAATTTTCGTGTTTTGGCTACTTTTTTAACGTTAAACATGGTTGTTTGGAAACTTACTTTGCGATTTGAAAACATTAAAAAACCAGTAAAATTATTGAAAATCGATATGGTATTGAATGAAAAGTATAGATTTTGACAATTTTCAACAAAGTTATATTACAAATTTTAGGTTTTACAAACTTTTGGAAAATATTTAAATTTACATGTAGAATCAAGCTGTTTTAAGGTGTGAAAGAGGAAAGGATGAAGAGACGAATGGATCAGGGCATCTGGAGATGTCGATTGACATTGCATTTGAATAGCTGGAGAATGTAGCTATCAGGGAAGCAAGTAAGAGGAAGGGAGTTCCACAGACAGGAAGTGCAAGACATGAAGCTATTGGAGTAGAAGAGACGGCTACATTTAAACGTTTTGATAGTGAAAGAGTGGGACTGAGATGCTGACCTAGTGGCACGTTTAAATTCATCTAGTTTGGGAACTAGAGGAAATAGCCCATCAGAGCAGTTACTGTGAAAGTATTTGTAGAAAAGACAGAGGGAGGCGACGACACGTCTGTGAGAGAGTGACTGTAAATGAGATGCCAGAATTAAAATTAAGCTTGTTTTGACCAAGCAAGTCAGAGAATACCTATGAGAATTCACAAGTGTTTTGCTGCTCTGACTTTAGGAATGAATACAAACTTGGATCATAGACATCCAACAGACATCATATTATCTGTTAAATCTATTAACAGTTTTTGTTTTTAATATATATGAATAGATAGAAATGATGAAGAAAATCAGCTTCAATTATGTTAGCTATGATAAAAGGTTCATGTGAAATCTTGCTACAGCCCAAAATTCACTTACTTAATAATGAAGCCATTTACTGACCATGAGGTGAATTTTTCTGGGGTTTTTAGTTTGCCAAGTGAGGATAAATTTAATTGCTGAATTTCTGTTGATAATGTAGGAAAGTTGATATGTATGAAATACCTTTTACCCTGTCAAAAAAAGATGTTTGCTTACTCATTCTTCTGAGTTTTTTTTATCTTATACTGACAAGGAAGAATGCATTTTTCAGCCTTGTAACCAGATTTTTTATGCATCTAGCAAATGGTGTTTCAGCTTTTTAAGCTGTTTATAAAGTGTTGTCTAGCTTATGAGGTACTGTGCTTAAAATGTGTTGTTATTTTCTCAAGATGAAGGAATAAATCTTTAACTAGTTCCATCAATATCTTGTTTTCACTGTATAATTGTTCTATGTCATCATGTATCAGGGCTTCTGTGACTGCTGTAAACTGGTTACATGTTGAAATAGCCAAACTTCTGTCCATTATCTCTGACATTATTTCAAGAAAATTCTCTTCCATAATAGAGGATGCCTCATTAACTTCTGAATGAAAAAATAGTAATAATAATATAATATATATAATAGTAATATAATATATTATTATCAAGTAGTTTGTTAATGCTAGCTCGCATCAAAGAAGATTGTGATGGTTTTTTAATTCCCAAAACATTCAGTTGCCATTAATTGCAGGAGCCATTTTCATTGTGACACAAAATTATGTTGGATGATTTCTTCCTTAAGTTTATCGTAAATATTGACTAGAGGTTTACTGACAGAAGAAGCATTTTTAGCTGTTAAATGAGGTGACAAATGTTAACTTTTTGCTTTGCTAAGAAATATTCCTCACTTGAAATACTACCTCCAGTTGTATAAAATATAGTGAGAACTGGGTAACTTTTAAATAAGCAAAATACTGATGCAGTGTCATTTGATACCTAATTTCAAATCTATCACAATTTATAACAACATGTCAAAAGACGATGCCTGCTATTTTATGATTTTTGGATCTAACTGTTCAAATAAGTATATAAAGCCTAATTTCCAGTAGTTTGCCTCGGAAAGACATTGACTATACAATTTATTATTAATCATATATAAATATATTTTTTTTTATTGCTGTATCTCTTTAGAACATAGATTATCATAATTCTTCACAGATTATTCTTCATTATCTGTGAATTGACATGGCTTCTTTGGAAAGATAGTGGAGTATTTTTCTGTTTTTTTCTCTTGTCATTCAGAGTTTTCTTTTTCATAGACTGTTTGCCACTCAATGCTTGAGATTTGTCTACCCTGCTGTTTAAACTACAGGTGAAAGAAGAAAATATGTATTTTTGTCTTTCCCAAGGGCATTTGTGTAAAAGTGAATGCAACAGACCAACCTGAAATTTGAATTTGGCTCACCAATCCCACTTACCAAGCTGATATTTTTTTTTTTATTTACTGTAAGGTTCATCCAGTACAAAGCTCAAGGGCCATTCAAAGTAGGTGGTTACATTAATGGGTGGTTTATATGGATAAGGAGGGGAAGATAACAGTTGCTGCAAAACTTGAACAGGTCAAGATTGTAGTGATAGGCAAAACATCGTCTAGTGAATCTGTTCCATAGGGCAGTAGTTTGCAGGAAGAAGCTGTTAGAGTTGAACTTCTCACTGATGAAATACATAGGGGATGTGGGTGGTTTTCTACTATATAAGTGGCATGGTGGGTCCTAGCCATGGAGGTCTAAACTGGTGGAACCAGAAAATGCAGTTTGTCTGAGCACTTTCTGTAGTAGTAGTGATAGAGCAGTGGGAGATTTGCCACATCCCACCTGTGAGAGAGAGTTTGAAGTGTAGAAAATAATTCTTTTTTCACATGGACTTGGAGACATGTTTGAACTCTCTCAAGACTGCCCAAATATGGCAACAGTACTCCATTTTCAGCCTGATCTAGCTCTTATAAACGTAGAGGATAATATGAGGAGTCAGGTACTGGAGTGGTAGAGGAAGTCAATCATTTTATCTACATCTTTAGCAATGGATCATATATAGGAATTCTACTTGAGATCAGGGGTGAGTTTGAGGCTTATTATCTTCTCAAGACACAGGGATATCCACACATCCTATATAAATATAGTTGATTTAAATTTGTGTTAGTGAGTGGGTATCTAAAAGCCTATTCAATAGCATTAGTAGTTAGACTAGAATATATCAATAACAAATTAACTTATTCAGACTTCAAATTGAAGATTGTAATTGAAGATATAAAAATAGTCCACTGTCATAAAGTGTCCTATTATATAACATCAACCAAAACAAAATAGAAAAAAAGAAAAAGCATTCACCACTCATCCAAATGCAGGTAAGTCCTGCAACCTGTCAGTTCAGAAACATCTCCACATATCAAGGTATTCTGTTAATATAAGTATCAATATTGTATCCATTGCCAGCTTAACAGGCCTGTCATAAAGCTTACAGCACCTGCTATTCCTCAGTGGGCATCCATCTTAGTACTGACCAGGTTTATTGTTGCTTAACCTTGGTGATCAAATATAAGGAGCAATATTATATTCATTACCAGCTTTCTTAGGCCTATCACAAAGTTTACAGCACTTGGTATTCCTCAATGGGCACCGATCTGACCAGGCTCAGTGTTGCTTAACTTTGGTGATCAGACAAGAACTGGTGTTTAATGTGATATTGCTGTTAAGCCAAAGAGATGCAGTAATTTTTTAATAATCACATGATAAACAAAATCTTCATTATGAGTAAATTTTGTTTGAACATAAATTTATTTCACTAAAAATTTAATTCTACAAATTTTTTATTTAACATTTGATTTGATTGGTACCCAAAAGAGCGAAATATGTTGATATAGGTGTAGACATTTCTGTAAATGAAGATTGTAAGATGACTTGAAATTTGATGCTATGCAAAAATAATGGTAAGTGTATATAGAAGGATAAGTGCCTCGATGAGAATGTTAAGAGTAAATCTATTACTGAAAGAGAACTTGATAATAAAAGTAATATAAAGATAAAGTGGACTTGTGACAATGCATCAATCATTCAGTCAAAACAGAAAATAAGTTTCTACTTATTCTGTTTAAGAAACAGGAGTGTTTTAGGCAGAGGGACACTCTTTGGACTGACCTTGCTGTCACTTGATGGTAGTGTAAACAGAATTAACTTAAGAACCTTTGATTGCAAAGTCAGTTTCTTGAAGATAGGATAGGCTATTTCAGTGGCCTAAGATTACCAGAAGCAATTTATTTCTCAATATTGTGATACTGATTTTATTGATATTTTGTCAAAAGTTCTCCAGTCAATAAGTTGTCAAGGAGTGGAACAATCTGTAAGATGTTTTGGAACAAGTTAAAAAATTTAATAGACATAAAAAAAAAAAATGAGAATTATGTGCTAATTTTTGTTCAGACAATTAAATTATTTTGTATTTTCGATGTTGTTATTATAATATTTCAGCTGATTCATTCTTCAGCCTTCACTAGGCGTATAATCTGAAATAAAAGGAAAAGAAAAAGACCATTTCTTCAGAAGATTGTGATAAATTAATGGTTACTAATACACTAACCATATCATTCAATCCATTTCAGCAGAGCAGACAAACTATAACACCCTCTACATACCCAGGTATGAAGAATTCCCTCCACTCTTTTTGTTCTCTCTTTCTGACAGTCAGACTCCTTATCCATAGTGATTTAGATCTGAGGTGGTCTTCAAGAAAGTTGAGAGGAAACATCTATCAAGCTGAATGAATCCATTGAGAAGAAAAAGAAAGTTATTTGCAGGATAGATGAAAAACACCTGTTTATAGCAACAAAAACTGTGTTTATTCAGCCAGGCTTACATCAATCATTCCCTGTTTGGCAGAGCTGTGATTTTCTTTATCTTTGGCCAGTCGGACAGTTCTCATATGGTCAACCTTCATTGGATCAGTAACTGATTTAGTACAGATGAGAAACTATGGCGTCAAGCCTGCAACCAAAGTTGGTTTTCAATCTTCCTCTACTTGACTGTTGCACAAGTGAAAATGTCAAGTTGGAAATTCTTATCTTCTTGGAGCCTTTCAATAAGTTCCATGTGCAAAGGAAGTTGATGAAGGAGGTGGGTGGCTTGTCTGTTGGTTACAGATCCTAGCACTACCCAGCAACAACTGCCTAAAGACCAAAACTGAAAGGCTTATATTGAAGATCCTATGAAGCGATTGGGGCTTGGAATAATTGATTAGTGTTCCATCAGTCACAATCAATCAATTTGCATGCTCTTCACAAATTTCACATGGTTGGTCCTTGTGTCCAGTCAAATCATCACTATTTAATTCATTCAGGTCCCTCTTCCTACTATTAAGGTAGGATCATGCTTGTTATGTCATCAGATAATTTGCTTTTGGCCAATTAATATTTCTGGTGAAAAGTATAATTTTCTGGTGTCAGCACTATCTATATTAAATAACACAGCCATAATTATAACAACTTTATCTGGTTTTTGTCTTCTCCAAATGCACTTTCCTAACTCATCACGTATTTTCTTCTTGTCAGAAGGTTTCGGTAAATGCATTAATCTCTCAAACAAATAGCTTTGTCAATATCTATAATCATCAGATAAGTCCATCAAGTATTACTTTCTGATTCCTGACAGTCAGCTGACTTACATGTCTTAGGTAAACATAATTTTTATTTTGCCACAATTCTAAGTACCCTTTCCTAAATTTAATTTTCCCCCTCTTCTTTTAAACCTAAATTCAAAATAAAGGATTTTATCTGTATAACGTAGATAATCTTACAGTAGTTTCGGTTTGCTTGTAAAATCCAAATAGACTAGAGCAGTTTTCTTAATCTTCCATATTAAACCAGCAAAGTTAAGCCCATTCCAACTGGTCATCAATTGCAGATTTCACTTGCTTGTAAAATCCACACTAACAGCAGTGTCACATTTCTTTCTACCTGGTAAATAACAACTACTGCACCTTAGCTCTTAAAAATCAGTCAGGTAAAGTCTACATTCTTTATAATGATTACAAAAGGAAAAATTTATGCCACAACAGGAAAAGTTTATTGTTTTCTACCTTTTATTGTGTAGTCTTCTTAAAAAGCTCATTGTTGCCTGTTTTTGGTTCTTTAAAGATGTGCATCATCATCCTTGATACTATGAATGGGCATGGCTATAGGGTCACTGCACAGCTGAGCATCTGACCAGCTCCCTTCATATGTCCCAGTTGTGTGACAATGTCTGAATCTCTGTGAATGATCTTCCAGTCCACTCAGTGATGGCAACTAGTTGTTTCTTTGTGATGTGGTCTACATAGGAGATGGCTAGGATGGTTCTGTAGAAACTCATTTCTAATGATTAGATTCTTTGCTGTAATTCTACTGTTAATAACATATACAGCAAATCCTGGTAAATAATAATTTGTGTAAAACGTTTTCTCTTTTCTACTTCTTTTGCCTATTTCTTTTCAGATGTGCATCTCCTTAATTTTCAAATTTCTGTAAAGTTTTTATTGTCTCAATCATCTTTCCTTTCTCCATTTAATTATTTCAGCATGCACTTTCCTCCATATTTTCTTTCTATGAAGACCATTTTTTCTCTTTTTCTATCATAATATATATTTTCTTTTTATGTTTGTTGATAGGGATTCCTGCTTGTAGGTATTCACTTTTACAGTTGTTTATTGCAAACATTCTTTATTTTTGGCCAGGTAAGTTCACACATTTTTTTTCACCATGAACAAATCATCTCAAGATTTACTTGTTACAAGAGCTTGAATAATATTTGTCAATTTTCTTCTGCTGCACTTACATGCACCTGCCAGCATATATTTTTGAGATTTTCTTTTTCCTACCCAAGTCCTTGTTATCAATACCACTATTAAACATGCTATAACCATCAAAAGGGACCCTGCCAATGATTAGCAAGCTATAGAGTCTGCCAGCTGGCCATTCCTAGTAGATTCTCTTCTCTCTAATCTGCCTATTAGATGTTGTAGGTTAATTTCCAACCATTTGGGTATTCTTTACAAAGTAAAATTGATGAATTTTTTCATTAGGGGTTACCATAATTCTATCCCTCTCCCAGGTAATACATTTACCAGAGTCAAGAAAGAATCTTAAGTTTCAAATTATTCTTCTACCAGATCAGTAGGCTCATAACCCCTCCCCCCACCAAAAAAAATGGCTAAACATTGGTAAATTTAAGTGGGAAAATGTGTCATCTTAGTTGGTACTATTCGTTTTCCAAGAGAGGTAGAAATCTTTTTAGGACACCAATACCCACACTCCATTTGACAAACTAATGACTTTCTTGGTTAGCTTATTTGATGTAATTTTTACCGGTAATTTTAATCAGTTCCCATTTTGTTACCCATTAAAATTCTAGTAGGCATAGCTGATGGATTCTGCTCATGTAGAGACAAACAAATGCTAAGCAGATTTGACTCGTATTTTTCAACTTTTTCTTGTGTAAGCAGCATAGATCTTGGTTTAATCAAATTAAAATATATATTCTTTTATTCCTAATTCTTGTTCAAGTTTAGGGTTAAAGAATAGGCAAATTTGTCACCTGAAAAAAATAGGTACCCTGTCTTATGAGTAAAAGCAATGATGTCAACAGTCGTCACTCTCCATAGGAAACAAAAGTGTTAAAATAATGCCACAACTTGAACATAAAGTCAGCAAAGGACCAAAGTTTATGAGGTAATTCAAACTTAATTCTAAGCTGAAGTTCCTTGAGGTGAGCAGGTGTCACTGTGCTCAGTGATAAGTGTTCCAGAAAAGGCAATGCCTAATTGTATTCAGGCATGCTCTAAAGATAGCAACAATGACCTCATGGTCTGATGCAGTTCATACATGATCACTGATAAATGCAATTCCTATTTTATAAAAGTTCTTTACTCCTGCAATTTAGTTGTTACAGTCTTGGCTACATTTTTCACTTTCCATAGGCTGGACATCTTTAAATAGCCAATTAATAGCCTACCTATTCTGAGACAAATCAGTTCTTGCAATATTTAAGATTGATACACTGCATTTCACAACCTGAGCCAAGAGTTTCTAATCCTTTTCTTCTGGATCACTTCTGGATCAATTTCACCTGGATCACTTCTCAATCTCTCTCTGTTGTATTTTCAAAAAAGACATTAAGTGCCTTCCCAATAATGGGAAATATTGCTTTCCTTTCTTTACTCTGTCATATTTTCAACCCATTAAGGTACTCTATACTATTTCCTTTTCAGTAATGTCATAAGCAAGAACTTTAGTAATTTGTAACAAATCACTGGCTCAATAAAAGGCTATCGATTGGCTGAGGCTGCATCTCGTAATGACATCTCTCTGCAACAATAGATAATAGAGAAGATTCAGCTTATCTGTGACATCAGGGGGTATACCTGGTATAAAAACTAAGAATAATAATGCATCACTTGGCACTGAGTCGCCAAAAGTCCTTGAGTTCTGACACATTGCAAGGGGCCAGTGCATCTTAGATTGTATAGATTTTAACTTCTGTAGAGATATAGAATCAATCTAATGACCCAAATGGGTGAGGGACAGGGGCACAAATTTATACGTGGCCAAGAGAACAAGGAGATTTTGAACAGTTCTTTAAAGGTTGACCAAATATTCAGAGCCTGATGATTATGTCATCAATATATCATTTTGACATTAGACATGTTATTCATTTACTCATGGTAATGGTAACATTAACTATTTCCCTACAAATAACAAATTAGGAACAAATTTGGCATTCATGACTGAGCAGCCAGTACTGTTTTCACTTAAAATTTATAAAATCTTTCTCTTAAAACAATTTTTTAGGAAAACAGTTTTCTCAAGTCCATTAGCTTTTATTACTCTTTCCAGTATTGATGTGGGTTTCCTTCCTAAAGTTTTATTTGAAGTAGTGTGGAATGTCAACATTTTGATTAGGCCATTATTATAACATTGAGTTGCATGTACTATCCATTTGAGTTGTTGCTGATCTTGGTAGTCCTCAAGTGATGAGGTTTCTATTATTTCATACAGATCTTGCTTTGTGATTCTATAATACCAGTCCAGAATGTTCAAAGAAGGATGGCCATTGCCAAGACTCATTCATTCAAAGACATTTTTAACCATTAATCTTAGAAAGTGGTTGTATACAGGTAACAGTTTAGATATTTCTAAATGCGTTTGGTGCCATTCCTGACATACCTCTGAAAGTCTTGATCTGAGAAGACTATTTAAGAACCTGACTCAAGTTATCAATTTGTTATTTTGGTTTGTAGCAATTTGCAGTGTTGAGTGAAACTATCCCTAGTGTTGCCTATTCTGTATTCATTTTTTTATCCTATACTTAATTTGTTATAACTGATACATACACTAAGATATCTGGAGTGTGTAGTATTTACAAATTCCACACCCTGAAAATTTATGATAGATTCAGGGTAGGTGACATCATTGCTTTCATTTCAATTCCAGATCATAGTTTCTGTTTCAAAGAGGTTTATTTTGAGTCCCATTACTTTGAAAACAATAGAGGATGTTGATTTTCTGTTCAAGATCATTCTTATCCCAACTATGAACACCTATGTCATTAGCATGGCCCACATCATCATCAGGACACTGGTTTATCTAGAGTCCTTCTTCTTGGAGCCCTTAGCAGAGGATGTTGATTTTCTGTTCAAGATCATTCTTATCCCAACTATGAACACCTATGTCATTAGCATGGCCCACATCATCATCAGGACACTGGTTTATCTAGAGTCCTTCTTCTTGGAGCCCTTAGCAGAGGATGTTGATTTTCTGTTCAAGATCATTCTTATCCCAACTATGAACCCCTATGTCATTAGCATGGCCCACATCATCATCAGGACACTGGTTTATCTAGAGTCCTTCTTCTTGGAGCCCTTAGCAGAGGATGTTGATTTTCTGTTCAAGATCATTCTTATCCCAACTATTGACACCTATGTCATTAGCATAGCTGCATCATCATCAATATATTGGCCTCAAGAGGGAAAAACAGGATCATTGTCTTTTATTAGTAGACTTGTTTGGGATATGGTATGGAATGTTTGAATGGTCAGTGCCCATCTCATCACATCAATGCATATAAATGCACAGGGCATATTCTGGGAAGAGATTAAATAGACTGGGGCTCTCATTTCTTCTTTGTTGTACTCCTGTTGAAGACTGAAATATTTCTGTATTAGTGTTCTTATCAAACATATAAAATTCTGTAAATTGATAATTCTTCATTTAGACTGATGTATTCAATGGATTTGGGGATTGGAAGATGGTTTCTGCCAAATGAGAAGAAGAATTCTCTAGTGATGTTGTCATATTATGCTGTGGGTTTAACAAAGCAGGTATACAGTTACCTATTAAAGAGGCAAGCATTTTCTTGGAGTTGTTTGATGATATATATGCCATTGTTGCATCCCTTTCTAGAATGAAAAGAAAAACTTTCGCCATGAGGGATCTAATTGAGATACCTTTGTATGTGTGACGGTCTTGAGGGCTACCTTTCTGTTGCCATAATGCATTAATGCGTGATAGACCTCACTTTTTGAAAGTGCATTTCTGATTCCTGACTTCTTTCATAAAATTGAGGAACTTATTATTGAATTCAGGGAGAAAGTAAGCCATTTTTAAAAGTTCAGCCTCAGTGCCAAGTGATGCATCATTATTCCTTTGTTTTTTTTTTAATAGCTTTCTTAATTTCCTCATCAGTGGGTTCATTATTGTTTATGTTTCAGGATGGCCTTTGTAATGATTGGATGATTAATGGTATATGTTCTGTTTCTGTGGGCATTTTAAGTTTAGTGTGGTCAGCGTTGAAAAGCAACTCAGAGTATTTTTTAAGACCAAAACATTTTTTCTGTGGGGAGTTTGATTGTATGAATTATTGTGTTTTTTTTTATTTTCTCCATATTTTAACACATTGTCTATGCTATCTGGCTTCATTAATTTAATTTCCAAATACAGTGTAAACCGGATATAAGAGACCCGGATATAAGAGAAACCCGGATATAAGTGAGATTTTCTCTGGTCCCAAATTAGAGCCATACTTACCTAAACAAAATAGACCAAACCCGGATATAAGAGAAACTCAGATATAAGAGAAACTCGGATATAAGAGACTTTTCTCCGGTCCCGACAATTCTCTTATATCCGGGTTACACTGTACTGGTTTATCAAAGAATTAACTATTTAAAAAAAATTTTTTTGTTAATTATTTGGTATTTTCCCTTTCATTTTTCTTCTACTGATTGTTTATAGAGCATTAATAGATACCTGTAGCTAACTTTACCGTTAAAATAAGAAAACTGAACTTGTAGAGACCATATGACATAGGTAAGTAATGCTTTAAGTTTTGAGTTTTCATCTAAGGGTACATGTAGGATTGCTAACCTCAAATCTAGACTGATAAACTTTTGACTCTACTCCAACTTTCTATACAAATCATTTATCCTGAGATAAGGGATTGGTAAAGTTTTGAACACTTGTTTATTGTCATTTTATCATTACACAAACAAATGACGGATAATATGAGAGTATTCCATTCAGAATACTGCACAGATTCAATAATATCCAGAGACTCAAGTTGATCAAGCTCATTTTCCACATTTTCATACAAAGTAAAGGACATATTTTGAGCTTTGCATAATATGGATTTTGTCTTTGAATCAACACTCAATTTCAACTTTCTTAGTTCTCTGGATTCCAGTTCTTTCAATGAGCTTCAAGATCAAACAGGTTATGAAAAAAAATATTCTTTGCCTTTGTAATGATTTGAATCAAGAGGATTTTTTCTATTGCATCAGAAACACAATTTTTCTTTTGGTTTTGATTTCTTGTTGATAGAATTACAAATTCTTCATTAATCTCATTTCCTGAACATGTTTCCTCAAAAGTGACTCAAAACCAAACCAAGCATTATTCTCCCTAAACCAATTGTATTTCAATGACTTTTTCAGAGAAGGCAATTTCTGTAAACATTTTATCCCACCTACCTTTCATTGCCTGTGTTAGCTTCATATCAATGTTTTTTAATTTTCTACCTTTCAATATCAAACCTCCAACTTCATCATTGATGCCACAACTCCAGTATCAATTACAGCCTTAATTTCTGTTCACTTGAAAACTAAATCCAAATCCTAAGTAAATAAACCATAGACTGTAGCTCTTCCCATTTTCCCCATCTCTTTATGAACTTACATCCTGTTTTTTTCTGGGGTTTCTCTTTTCCCTCACTCTTTATTATTTACTCCTTCTGCTCCATATTTTTCCAGACAGAACTCTCCTCAGCCTCCTGTGTGTTTCCCCCAGTTCATTTTTTCTTTTTTTTTTTTTTACTTTTCTTCCTTGCAGGGTGTGTGTCTGTGTGTGTTAGGTAGATGATGTAAATCCTCTTTCTAGTCCTTTCACTACACCTCCACTAGGCAAGTTATGTACATTTCCACCTATAATTAATGTCCCACTTGGACTCCACTGTCAATCATTAAAGTTCTTCACTTGAAGAAGAGTGGGGGGATCTTTCAACACTCATATTTCCATTCCTTACTTGTCACATGTTTACTATATGACTTGCATAATATTGAAGAAAAGAGTCCCCCAAAATAACATGTGATAGTTAATTATGGGTACTCAATCTTTATCTATAAAAGGCAGGATATGTGTGTGTGTGTGTGTGTGTAACGAATGCACGGCCACAATTTTTGACGGATTTGCACCAAAATTTACATACACATGCTCCAAGTTAGCAAGAAGGCCAAGACTGACTTTACATTTCCCAACTCCCATTGATAGTGGAAATAATCGATTTTTTCATGCTTCTCCGGCAGTTTTCATGTAGTTTGTGGCCATTTTCTACTGGCCAGACTGAGAGCCTATATCTGGCTGCCACAAATAGGCAGGAAGATTCTATTGGCCAGCGTGAGAGCCAACAGCTGACTGACACAAATGTTAACTAGCATGCTAGGATGCAAAAAAATCGATAGCTGCATTCATCACAAGTGGGAAAAATTTAAATCTGCATAGCACTTTACTCCAATTGGCTCATTCGCTTGCTTAAACTCAACGTTGATTCTGATTCCACAGAACTGGGTTGGGTGTGAAAAAGTATTTGTTGTTAACATTCTTTTTTCATTCAGTTTTTCCAGTTATGAGTCATTTTTTAAAGCTGATCATTTTGTGTTCATTTTGTTTAGTTCTTTTTTTGTAACAGATTTAATGTTTAGTATAGAGCTTAGAAAAAATTTGCAGTGTGAGATAAGCAAGAAGTAAGGCATGTAACAACATCAGCACAGCAGAGGGCACTCCTTTAAAGGCAAAGAAGGGCAAAAAAAATTTTAAGTGATAGCAATTGCTGTATGAATCGTACGATTTTTGAATCAAGCACAGGCAATGCCGGGCCATGCTGCTAGTCTAATATAAAAAATTCTGATAATCAAATTTTTCTATGAATGGTACCTGCACATCAAATCTTGTATTTGGTACCAAACATAACCAGATGCAATTTACATCTGAAAATTTACATCTGGTTTGTTTTACAAGGCTCAATAAAATACAAAAGAATTTATTTCATGATGGCTTTGCCTCAACCCACACGACACAATTGCCTTTGTGCTTCAGCAAGTGTCATACACACCCCTGTTGCTCACAATAATTTTTGCATGTGTCTGATATATAATCATTATTTTTTGATGATTTTCAAATGTTCATTGGAGGTGTGAGTTCCCCTCTGGGAGACAATCAATTTAACTGTTTATCCTATATATGAAACCTGTACTGCCATTCCAAAATCAAAAATTTCTAAATTCCATAAGGTGTCTCATTTTTATTAAAGAAATATGTATCTGTATAATTTTCCTGCATAAAAATAATACTTACTAACTGTTAATCCATCTTTACAGAGATTTTAATTTTAAATAAATGACAAATTTCCTTACAGATGAAGAGAAAACTGGAAGTCAAAGAAAAGTTCTTCTACAGAAGGATACTGAGAATATCATAGACAGAGCAAGTAAACAATGAAGACATCTTAAGGAAAATAGAAACAAAAAAGACATTTATATTTAGAATCAGAAAGAAAGAGCTGAAATTTTTTGAGTGCATAATGTGGAAGAAATTTGATACTCACAGGACATTGAAGGTAAGACTGTCCTGGCTATGATGATAAACTACATCTGGCAGCAAGGCTTCTGATTGGGAGGTTTTTAAGAGTGCGGAATCACCTCTTAATTGCTGTTGTTCCCAGGTCCATTCTGACCAGGGGTTGCAGCAATTGTTAGGGTCCCAGCTACAGGAAAATAGTTAACACTCAAACTGGGGTCAAAACACTATGAAAGTATAAAAAATTTTGTAGTAAAAATATCAGCTATACATTTTCATAGCAAAAAAATTACCAGCAATACATTTTTGTAAAAGAAATAATTAATGCACCCAAGAAAATAAAATTTTGGCATTAAATGACCCATAAGGAGTTGATATAAGAAACATTGAAGTTAAAAGGACCAATGAAATGCAGTTAACCACCAACCTGATGAGCTTGTGTAGTTGAATGGAGTTGAATTAAAACTGGTAAAAAGGATGAATGTTAGTAAAGGCTACAAGGGATAGGAAGTTGTGGAGAGCATGATCGTCCACATCCTGAAGGGGCATGGCACATAGAAGAAAAAGAAAAATTTCTGTAATTCAAAATGAAAGAAATATAATGAAGATATATAAATGATATGGTTTATTAGGTAACTCAAAATTAAATATTATATTACAAAAAGCAAAGAGAAATCACATTTTGATGGCAGATGTTCAGATGAACACTCCATTCTTTAGTCACACCAGTTCAGACCTTTACTGCTAGGATAAACTATGCTACTTTCATGGAGTGAAATCACCCTTGTTTCCTCTCAGTGTTCCAAATGTAAGAGAGGAGTTTCACTCAGATTATTCACAAGAACTGTAATTTTGTGGAACAGACTCCCACATGGGTGCTTCCCTAAAAACTAAAATCTTAAGCTTTTCAAGTCAAAGGTCAATTATTATCTGTCCTCCTTATTCCCATGATATCTACTTCCTATCATCTTCCACACATATCTCACACATCATTCATCATTACCATTTAAACTATAACCCTCTGTTTTGAGTGGCTGTTGAGCCTTGCACTGGTTGAAACTTAGTAAAAGAAATAAAATGGAAGACAGTAATTTTCATAATTCAGAAACTAAGGATCCAAAGCTCTTCTGCATTTTTCAAGAACAATAATTAATATATTCTAAAAAGACTTAAACCAAAGCTCTTCTGCTATTTTCAATTTGACATTTGCATTTTTGGCCTTGGAAGTTTATTTTTGCAAAAATAAGAAATAAAAATCTATTTCATAAAAGATGTAATCTAAGATTGACCAGAATGGCTTCTGGTCCTGACATT
Organism: Acanthosepion lycidas; assembly: GCA_963932145.1. Lineage (NCBI taxonomy): Eukaryota > Metazoa > Mollusca > Cephalopoda > Sepiida > Sepiidae > Acanthosepion > Acanthosepion lycidas. The sequence goes on along the minus strand of OZ010601.1, from coordinate 50,825,024 downwards.
AACTCTTTAACAAACCAATTCCTATTATAAAGCAGAGATCAATATTTCAAAAGTTGTGTTTAAATTTGTTCATCTCATTTTTCACTTAACTGACATGGACAAATACTATAATTATCTGTAAATATGATTTAGCAGAACACAATTAAATCAAATGATACTAATAAGAGGTTGCTTTAGATTCTGTCTTTGCATCTATTCCATTTATCCATAGCTGACGGTCATGATGAACCATTTCCTAATAGCAGTAACAAAGTGATCATTGACTTTTACTCTGTATTGATTTCATTGTAATAGTAGGATACTGCCTCTGCTTCTTTCATAAACTAAAAAAAGATATAATCTATTTGTGTAATTTAAAATCTTTCAAGCTGATGAGTAATTCTCCATGTATTTTTTAAAATTTGTTGAATTAAAATATACTTCTTCACATTAAAATAATTTGTGTACATTCATTAGAAATTATGACCTTGGCTCATGTATCCTATATCAGTCAGTTAAGTGCCATACATGATACATGCTTTAGGTGATCATGTCTTTTTCAATTCATGACTGACTCCCACAGTAAGTTACCATTTCTTTTGCACAGCAGACTGGCTACCAACCAAGGCTATAGAACACAGTCTGCCCTCCTATTAAACCTATACCTGAGAGGAGAAGTGCTGGATCCATATCTTTCCTAAAAGTGTTTCTGCATAAGTGAATGTAATGAGCCTGACTGGAATTTGATCTCAGCTCTCCAATTAATCATGCTGAGCTGATATCCATTACAGCCAAACTTATATCCTATATAATCTAAAAATTGTGTGCATTAAATTATTTAAAAAAAATATAAACAAACAGAGCTTCTTTTTGGTTTTAATGTATAGTGTGACTGCTTGGACATTAACTAAAATTTTTAAGTTTAAACTTGATTGAACCTACACCTAGGTTTGAAGAGCTATACTTAACATCTCTTGCAGTTAACATCCAACTAAATCAAAGCTCTATGAATTCATCCCTGATATTTCTACAATTTTACTATCAATAGTGCAAGATAGATTGGTTGACCAGCAACCATCTACATTGACCAACTATGATGAGACACAAGATGTCACTCTAATGACCTTCTGACCTTGATGCAGGACTGCAAAGGATGGCTTGATAGCTAGCTCAGACATTCTTGAAAATGTCTAAGCTAGCTCGATGAAAGAAGAAGTATGAATTCTCCAACATGGCAGTGAATGTTGGACAATTTCCTCACAAAGAAGAAAAGATTTCAGATAACAGATGTAGTTCTACAGGAAGATACTGAGAATACCCTGGATGGAGCTTTTAAAGAAAATAGTAATGAAAGGGGCATTCATACTCATAATCAAAAAAATACATTACAAATTTCTGGAACATATGAGGAAGAAAACGGGCTTGGAGAATTTGACACTCACATGTGAGGTAGAGGGAAACAAGGAGCAACCAACCTAATAAGCTTGTGTAAAAGGATAGTAGGACATGGACATGGAGGGGTAATAAGTGAACAAACATTACAAAAGATAGGAAGTTGTGGAGAACCATGATCGCCCACATTATGAGGAAGGCATAGCACATAAAATGGTACTCAGGAAAAAATGTGAATAACACATTCCACTAATACACTTTTATTTAATCACTTAAGACCAAGTAAGGCAATAAAGCCATTATAATATACAAGAGGTTACTGAATATGAGAAAAACTACTATGAAAGAAAGAGGACAATAAAAGAACAAGAATTAATATGACAAAAGATAATGATTGACATTACATTTACATTTTTTGAAGTTGACTGTGAAGAGAGTTCCACAAATGAGAAGTGTGAGAAAAGAAACTGTTTTGTTTGCAGATAATTGAAATGGCAACAAATTTGTCTTTTGAAAATAAAAGAAAGATCACTGCATGAAGATCAAAGTTGACTGTGAAGCAAGAATTCAGAAGAGAGTTCCACAAATGAGAAGTGTGAGAAAAGAAACTGTTAGCATAGAACTTATGGTTACATCTAGTCATTTCCGTTGTGAAGAGAAGTCAATGCAAAGGCAAAGTCATGGTAGAGTAATGAATAGTGGCTCAGATTGAGGAATCAGAGAGCTGAGTTCAAATTCCGAATACAAATTCTGGTTGAGTTTTTTACATTCACTTACATGCAAATACCCTTGAAAAAGTTATGAGTCCATCTCTTCTCTCTCCAGCTATGGGTAAATAGCATGGGGAACTGTGTACTATAGCCTTGTGTGGAAACCAGTCTAGGAGAAGGACAACTATGATTTAGAATCATGAGGGGCCGAGTAGTCAGCAACTAAACAAGCTCCCCCAACAGATCCTGGTTTGATGAGGAGTCTAAGAGGAACCTTTCTTCTTTATGTGCCATGTCCCCTTGGAATGCAGTTGATCGTGGCTTTTCACAATTTCCTGTCCCTTAATACACTTTAACTTTCTGTTATTTCTCCTAAAACTTCTTCTGCCATACATTTACCCAAGCTCACTAAGTATGTTATGCATTGTTTTCCTCTGTCCTTCTTGCCCCCTATCAGATTTTCCAAGCCCACCTTCCTCATTATGTACACCAAAAAACTTTAACTGTCTCTTCCTAATGTTAAATATAAGTTTCCATTTTGTTTCCTTTTTCTCCTAAACATTGTTGTTGTTGTTCACATGTTTGGTTTATTGTATCTTCAGCATTTTTATCATTTCAAGTCTCTTCTTCAGCTTTGAGGATATTGTCCAGCACACACTACCAGACAGAAGGACAGATATCGCATGACAGTTTAGTACTCTTTTCTTTATTTTTAGTGAAGTTTTTTTTATTTCTTATTTCTATACTTGGCTTTTAGAAACTTCCTAAGGCTATCCCAATATGCCTTTGGATTTCAGTGTCACACATTCCGTCCTTTATTAAAACACTTCTCAGATATTTAAATTTCTGCACTTGTTTGATTTTGGATCCAATTTGCAATTTGGGCTCATCCTTTTGCTAACAACCATGTAATTCTGATTTCTTGCAGTTGATGCTTAATCTATTCTTCTCACTTTCCTTCACTACCTGTAAATTTTGTAGATTTCTTTGTGTGTTTGCTATCAATGCTGTGTCATCTGCATACCTTATGTTGTTAAGAATATGGCTATAAATAATGAATCATGGTAGGACTTCTAATTCTCTCAGAATCACCTCACTGGATAGGTTGAATAAGTCTGGTGAGAAGACACATCCTTGCCTTATGCCTCTTTCTATTTTTCTGCATCTACTCATTTTCTATCTGTATGCAGGCATTTTACTCCTAGTATATATTCTTGTTTATTTTAATATCCTTCCCAAAACACCAGTAGAGCAAAGAACAATAGCTGTTAAATGGGAAGATGAAATCCTCAGTGTCAATGGCCATCCACCCCAACTATAGGTTAAATAGCCTCACCAAGCCACAATTGGCCAAATTTGTTGAGGATGGCTATTCCAGTAAAGACATGTTCAATTAGAGAGTGGTCCCTCCAACAGGAGTGAAAATGATCTGGATTTAGATTTTTGATTTGCTATAGTATTGTTATTTGGATCAGTGCATTTTATAAGATTTGTTTGCAGTCTTTTAAAGAAACACAGTACATTTTGCTTGCTCCACTTTACTTGGATGGAAACTGATTTAAGAGAAAGTCAACACTGAATTTAAAACCTAAGTGGTCGAGATGTTGGTGAGTAAACCTAGCTCTCCCACCAGACTCTGGTCTGTTGAGGAGGTTAAGTGGTACCCTAGCAGAGCAAAAAGCAAGAGCAAATGAACTCCTCAGTCAAAGGTCATCCACACCAACTATGGGTTAAATAATCTTACCAGCACTCAATTTGGCTAAGTGCAGGTGAGTATGGGTACATTCCTGAAGACATGATCAATCAGAGAGAGTGGTTCATCCAACAGGAGTGAGAAAGATTTGGATGTAAATTGGTAATCATTAATAACTTAGAAAATGGAATCAGTAAACCAAAGTTAAGCATTGATCTTAGTGACTGATGTCAATATCACTTTGATACTCTTCGGAAAGAAATCTAAACTTCCTTTGCTTAATCTGTTTGTAAATGTTTTTCAATATTTCATTGACACCCATAAGAAAGAATTGAGTACCTGACTATAAAGATACACCTGTGTTTGCATTATTCTTAACACAAGCAATAACAGCAAATTGCTGCTCTATCCATTATCAGTCATGAAAGACAGAGACTAATATATGCATACATTACATTTCTCTTACTTCAGTGGTATCTTGATTTCTTTATATATAAACAAAAATGGAATTTCCTTTGAGAATATTCATGCAACATATCTACTTATATAAGAGGAAAGTAATACCAAAATTCAAACTAGCAATAAGAAAAAAAAAGGTTATGAGATTCTTTAAGATGTAATTGTGTTTTTGTCTTGAACATTTGAAGGTTTTAGAGCTGTTTACTGTTATACATGTTATTACACTGATCATAAATTTTACTTTACAGTGTGTGATGGGTAAATTGTTGGGATTATATATTTTTAATTTTCATGCATGCACATTGTTTTTGATTTTGTCAAGAGGGTAGCTGCTGGAGACACTATCTCTGGCAATAGGAAAACCCAGTCATGGCTGTCAAACAATTTCTGTGATCACCTCACCCCTTACATCTGGTCACCTAACTCCCCAGATTGCAACCCCCTTTATTATTATAACAGTTGAGTGAGAGACCAATGAAACTCCTTGTAATACCAAAGATGAACTGAAGGTAAGGGTTATGGCGGCATTCACCAACAAGGAGCCTATCAAGAAGAGTTGTAAGAGATTCTGAAGTTGTCTAGAGGCCATGTTTGAAGCCAATGGTGATTTTGTTGAATAAATTTCCTTTTTAGTATTTCAAGATATTATTGTGTAATTTTGGTAAATATATCTGTTAAAATAAGATGTCGGAGTAAATTTGTATAATTTAGACGACAGTTTATCCATCGCATCTTGTATAATAATATCTATATAGTTACAAAATGTTTCCCATTCAACTCTGGCAACTGTTACTAAATGTTTTAACAAAGTATGGAATATGTGACACTGAAATCTGAAGGCACATTTGGAAAGCAAAAGATACCTTCCAAAAGCTAACCAAAGTATTAAGACATCTTAAAATTTCATTAGAAACAAAAAAGAGTACTGAAGTGTTACATAATATCAGTCCTCCTATATGACAGTGAATGCTGAACAATCTGCTAACAGATGAAAAAGAAACTTGAAGTAACAGGAGTATGATGCTGTGAATACCAGGGTCCAAAATGTGAGCAATGATGAAGATTTAGATAAAACAAACAAAAAGGACACTTGTACTTAACATCAGAAAGAGAAGGTTAAAATTTGTAAAGCACATAATGAGGAAAGTGGGCTTAGAAAATTTGATACTCACAGGACAGATTGAATGTAAGAAGGCTAGAGGAAAACTGTATAAATTACCTTGTGAGCTTGTGTAAATGGATGTTAGAACAAAGTTTAGGAGAGATAGCAAAAAGACATTAATAAAAGTTTATTAAGTACTACAAGGGACGAGAAATTGTGGAATGTCATGATTACTAACATCCTGAAGAGACATGGCACATAGAAGAATTTTAATTTTAACAATTACATTATAATACATAAGAATATCAATCAGCTAATGATACTAAAACTATAATAGTTGGTCAGGGGATATGACCATTGACCACATAATTTAATATACAAGTATGCAATGGGAAAATGCTTATTTCAATATGCAGACAGCATTTTCACAATTTTTGTTTTTTTGATAGATAATCTATTTTTACGATTGATTATTTTTTTACAGGTTATCAAAACTGAAAACATATTGTTGGATTGTAAGAATAATTATTTATTTTTGATTGAACATTGCGATAACAATGTTTTGGAAATAATAATGATTTTTCCAGACACAACTTCTACTATTTAACCCATAGCATGGGGAGAAGAGGTGGTTCATATCTTTCTCAATGTTATTAGCACATTAGTGAATGTGTCAAAACGAACTGGAATTTGAAATCAGTTCTCTGATTTCTCATTCCAACATGCTATCATTTACACCACATGCACATCCATGTATTTTTATGAAGATAAATATATTTTATAGAATAAAAATAAAGAAATAAAGAAAAAAGAATGGTGTAAAAAGGAAGAGAGTTTATTTAATTTTGCACTGGATACTAAGTTCATTTCTTAAGGCTCATCACTAATAAATAGATATTTCCTAGAAGCTTTCAAGAATATGAAAAAAGAAATAACAACAATGTATTCAAAATTCAAACACGGTTTTTCAGAGATGAATTATTGTAACTATTTACACTATTTACATTGTTTGAACTTTTACCCTCATCTTTATTACCCATGCCATTTTGGCCATTGTACATTCCAAACTCCTTCAGGGATATATGTTGGAATTTTGAACCAAATCTTTTATTTAGTTAACGGGGGTAGATTGTTCTAATTCCCAGCACCATGCTTATTTTGGATATCTCAGTTTCAGTTAATTCCATTTAATAACTCAGGTCTCCAAGTTTTTGTTCCCTCTGCTGTGGCCAGGTATTGAACTCACAACTCTTTAGGTAAAGTCACTTTTTGGATTACTCAACCAATGCTTTTATCCAATCTCTTACTATTATTCATATTCATACTAATATCCTAATCTTTGTTGTTATTGTACACAATGTTTCAGCTGTTGTGTCTTCTGACCTTCTTCAGGTGACTGTTGATCCAGGTAACATTCAGAGAATATTGAACTCAACCCTTTATATAATCTATGAAGATAGATTGTCCTGATTCTGTTCAGTTATTACTAGCCTTGTATCCTCTTAATCTGAGTTCGTACTACCCAGACCTGGGATTGAAATCATAATTACTATACCACAAAATAATGCTTTATCCTACTAGGCTATTGTAAATAATGTAAATAATATAAATAATGATAACGCTTCATTCCAAAAATTCAGACAGTCTGCATTATTATAGGCATGTAACAAACTTGCAAGACTAATTTGAAAAGAAAAAAGTCCCAGGTACCTTTTATACGAAATCTCATGTACCGTTTATACAAAATATAAAATATATAGTTTAATCAGTTTTGGCATGAAATTATTTTTGACTGGGATCAAAATTCATGGCAGGAAAAAATACTTCTGACCAAAGAGAAAAAACTAATTTAAAGCAAAACATAAAAACTATTTTATCACAGTAGTAGCTGTGACTTTTTAATTAAATAAAAAAACTCATTATAAAAATAAAGAACATAATAAACTGCTCTCAAATGTTTAATGCAATGTGACTTTTAAATGAAACGAATTTGACCCGTGGTCAACTCCAAGCACAGCACAAAACTGTGATATTTCTCCTACCAGAGTTTTGGGGTTGACGCCTAGTTGCTGCCACCAACCTGTGTCCTGGTTGATTGGTGGTCGTCATTGCCCAGTGGGATCCTTTGGTCAAGGTACCAAGTGGAATGGTTGGTTGATTTCAAATGGTTTCACACGAGATGCAACCAATTCAACACCAGCTCCGTCATTTTCAGCTCACTTCGAATGTCTGGTTACCAAAGTAACTTTCTTCGATCTCAAGTCTAACCTACCCTCATTGTGATTTTGATCTTAGGTAGACGAGATCAATCAGGCATTGGGCCATAGTGTAAGATAAGTCTAAACTGGAGGTGATATTGCACAAGTGTAAAAAAAAGAAGCAAATAAAAACCCAAGAGGTTGAAAGAAACAAATCAACTTTTATCTGTCTGTTCTATATAGGAGTGTGTGTTTTTCTCCCAACCCATTTCTTCGGAGAATGACACTTTTATACTTCTTAGGCAAGTTCTAGTCTTCTAAGTCAACTTGTTTAGTTTTTAAGTGCTGGCTTAGATTTGTTCATCAGTATAACTTGCTATTGTATGGAAAGGTGAAGCTGGAGATCGTGGAATCTCTTGGTCAACTTCTACGAGGCAACACTCTGGTTCCTGCTACTCAAACTGCTGAAGTGAAACTTCTCAACTGGCAAACTGCCCAAGAGTGCTCGCTTATATGGCCACTGACCAAAAACCAGTGTGGGGTAAGACGCAGCTTGGGGCTTTCGGTAAATCCCGATTTCTGACAAGAGATCTCTTTGTTGTCTGGCTAAGAAATTTGATTATTTCCCATTTTGGGAAAATTAATTACTTTCCATTTTTTGAGGGGGTCTCTTCGGTCATGAGGAGAGGTTGCAGGATAGCTATCCTCCCAAACTCCCTTCTTCTCACATTGGTACCTCATACCAATTCTTTTCAGTGGGCATTAATAATTTCCCTGTCTTTCTCATCAAATTACCTCCATCTATCACCATTGCTACCACTCGACCAATGGTGTCCCGGCTGTGCGGGTGTGGGTAATCTGGCCTCATTAAAATTATAAACCAGAATTTTTGTTTACAAAATTTTCATTCTCACTGGCCAAAATTCTTACAAATGACACATGGCTCTTAAAATCTCTGATATCTTTGATGTTCCTGGTCACTTTGTGTCTTCTTAACTGGTGCTTTTACAAACAATATCAATCAATTGTCAAGGTCTGTAGGGACCCTTGGCTTCTTGGAAAAAAAAAATCTCTTTATCTTCAAATCAATTCTTTTGAGATATTTTCTCATGCCAAAATTCTATAATTAACACATGGCCACTTAAAACCATATCTTTGACGCTTAGTTATTCTGCGTTTTTCTTGACCAGTACTTTTACAACATCATCAATCAATTGTCAAAACCCGCCATTTTGTCCCTTTTGTGGAGTTAGTGCCTATGTGAACCCTTAGCTTCTTTGAGAAAAATGAATAATGGTAATTCTCTCCATCCTGTATCGGCAAATATTTCGGAATATTTGTTCATGCCAAAATTTTTATAATCAACATATGGCCTCATCGCCTGGTCGACTTCTAAAATCTTGCAATTTTGAATGATATCTTGTTCTCGAATTTTCTTTAACCAGTACTTTTATAAACATCTTTAATCAATTGTCAAAAGCTTGCATATATACTTTTTCAAAATAAATGTTGCATTATATACAGGTATCCACTAAAAATAATGCTTGAAGTAATAGGAATGTATCAGATTAAAATTTCTTTAGTAGATACCTGTATATATTGCCATCTCCAGCAGACTTTCATCTCTAACCATTCTTACCAGCAGCAATGATATGCAATAAACTCTTCTTTTTCAGTATAACATTTGACCATAAAACTGTTCTTTTCAAGACAATGTTCTTCATTGATTACAAAACTGTTCTTCTCAGGACAATGTTCTTTTCACCCCCTACATGAACATGCAGAGATATTTTTTGCCTAGTGCACTATAACCTTATTTTTGTTGATGTATTTTCTTTAATGAAAATAAACTTGGCAATGTATTTTTTACTCAAGTTTCATTTTGTTTGTTGCAATCTACTGTCATTCAATATTGTTTGGTGTTGTCTTCTGTCATTCAATCTCTATCATCCATTATACAGCATAAGTAAAATGCAGTTTTCTGACCCTCAAAGGTCATAAAATGTACTGAGAAATGCATATTGTCAATCACTCTTGATTCGGGGGCAAAATTAGCAGGTTGGTAAATTAATTACTTTTGTTAATGGCCCAAAGGTTTTGCATGCCAGTGCACATAATAAATGCCACATTATACATACATATATATATATATATATAGATAGATAGATAGATACATAGATAGATAGATAGATAAAAGCAAAGCAAAAACCAACAGAAAACTTGCCAAAATCTAAAACTACATCAGATACAGTCTCATATAAAAATTGACAATACTGAAAAAGGAGTAAAAAAAGGCCTAAATGCAAACTCACCTACTTAGTAAAGTGATCAAAACCTAGATTACCTAGACTTACCAAAAAACACTTAACAATGTTCAGTCCTATGAAAGACTGGCTCTAGTTGTAATTCAAGTTTCCTCCTCATGCAATCTTCAGATGACATGAACACTCCCATTTCTCTCTTTCTCTCTCTGTGTATATATTAGGTTGTCCCAAAAGTTCGTAAACACTTGCGAAAAATTGAATTTTTATGCAACACAATCCAGCAAAATTGAGGCAAGCGATGGGATTCAGAAAGGGCAAGAGACACTTTCGGTTCCAAAACAAGATCGATTCGGCAAAGAAAGTCATGTTGTGCATTTGGTGGAACTTTGAAGGAATCGTGCATTTTGAGTTGGTTCCGAATGGTCGTGCCATCAGTGCTGAACTTTACTGTCAGCAACTGGAGCGGGTCTACGGAAAGTTGAAGCAAAAGTACCCGGCTCTGATCAACAGAAAGTGCGCTTTGATGCAGCAGGACAATTCCAAGCCACACACTGCCAGGGAGACCAAAGACAAGTTTGAAGAGCTGGACAGTGTTGAGGTTCTGCCACATCTAGCCTACAGTCCTGACTGTGCTCCATCAGATTACGGCCTTTTCCGCTCAATGCAACACTTTCTGAAGGGCCACCGATTCGACTCGGTTGATGAAGTCGAGGAAGCGTGCCAAGAATTCTTTGATTCAAAGCCGGCTGAATGGTACTTTCACCAGATCCGAAAGCTTGAAGATCGATGGCAGAAAGTCTTGGAAAATGATGGTCTTTATTTTGAGGAATAATTTTTGTTGTTTTTGTTATTACTTGTTGAGTAAAATTTCAATTTTTTGCAAGCGTTTACGAACTTTTGGGACAACCTAATATATATATATATAGAGAGAGAGAGAAAGTGAGTGAGTGGACATAGGGAACAACCCTGCATGGTGACTGTCAGTTTCATGCGCCAATGTGATTCGGGGATTTACTTTGAAGATCACATTGAAGTATTAGACAATCTCACCATATGCACAACAGTATTATTCTCTCATGAGGTTCAGCTTTTAGTGCCAATTGTGAAGATTTATCCTCATTAATAAATTGCATTTTTTTTATTGAACATTGTCATATGCAATCCATTTTTACCATCTGTTGTGATATATTTAAAGAACAGTTAGAGAGATGATACATTCATCATTACAGTTGGTTCCTGAAAATGAAAATTACTTATGAGTCAACGTAAATCTCTGAAATACAAACACAAATATTGATTAAGTGTTCAGGAGAAGTTTATTAAGAATCTAACAATTACATTTGACTTTCAAGTGAAATGAAAACCAGCAGAGAAAAGGTAACAATTAATGGCAAATTTCTGATTTGATATTCACAAAAAATGTCACTCACAAAAAAAGAAAAAAAAGGCAAGGATGAAAGGAGGAATATCCTGCAACTTTTGATAAACAGCTAACACGGTTGACAAGTCACTGAAAGAATCCTGGTTAAAAATTCAAGAAAAATTAAATCTGTGCTATCACAAATTATATTTTTGCCTGTCACCCAGTTCACACTCTTGTCTTTTGAACAGGTGTGGAGATTGGGTTCCCAGTTCCTTATCTTAAAGTTTCCTCATTTTATTTCACTCCCAGTAACCCTTTGTGTCTTAATGGCATTAAGATCTTGCTCAGGTGAAATGATTAAAAAAAAGAAGACATTTTGATTAAGAAAAGGATTTAAGGGATTAATAAAAAAAAAAAAAAAAAAGGAATTAAAGTTGCTATAATTAGAAAAAAAATGTGTCCTTTATCTTGTCAATTAATTCATTTTTAAAAAAATGAAAACTGCTTCAATTTTACTATGAAGAGATTTTTAAAATAATGCCTATAGCAGGGAGCACAAGAACACTATTGGAAAGAGCAAGTTTTCAGCTAGAAAACATTAGTTTTCTATTAGGTTGGTGCAAAAATAATTTCGTTTTCTCAAATAGTAACATATGTTAGAAAACGAAATTATTTTTGCACCAACCTAATATATAGCCACCACCAAAGAATATGAAATTTTGCTAGTGATGTAAAAAAGACTGCCTATTGTGCTTGTAAAAGTCTGTATCAACTGAGGCAACCTACTTTTTAACTGTCACATTGGATGAAATTCTTTACCCATTTTCTGTGTTCACTTCTTGTTTTTCTTTAAGTGTTCAAAAAGTGTCAATGAATGTTAATAGGTGCCATTTTTTTCTGCATAGAGGAATGCAGTGATGCACTTCTGCTACATAAACACTTGCATCTCATGTTATTTTTCCAGACTGACACTTGGTTGTTATTTGTAACAAAGCAAAAAATTATAGGTTATTGGCAGGAAGATTCAACATACATTATTATATCACTATCATCCACCTCTGATGTCAAGGGCCAACATAATAAAATAGGAGCATTACTTTTGGATCAACCCTCATACTAAGAAATATAAATAAAACTTTGAGCATAGAATAAACTGCTATTAATAATGATATACATTTCACCAAACTGTCTTTTTTATCCACTGTTCTCATACTAAGTGGGTTATTTGATATTTGCCAGATTGTATAATAATTAGCTCAGCTGACCAGGTTTCTGTTTTTAGATATTGAAGTGTCTTAAATATTATAAATATGCATGGACCCATAATATTAATCATGCTACTTCTATAATAATAGAAGTATAATATAATTATTCATCACTCATTTTTTAACAATATTTGCAATAAGTTTTTCTTTTCATTAATAACGTTCTCTTGTTTATCAAAGGATATTTATTCAAGTGGAGCCATCTTGTTATAGTACATATAAATGAAATCAAGAGCTCTTTGAAATCAGATCTATTGTAAGAATACAATTCTTAGTCATTTAATTGATTCCGTGTGATGTGATTTTGATAACATATGAAATATGTAACCATAAATTTTATTTATTTTTCAAAGACATTTTTGTTTTTGCAGATATATAATTTATAAACAAAAATGAAGCAATACTGTTTGATGAAGATTTGCAAAGCCATTATAGTTCTCATAAAATCTAAAATAAAGTAAGTCAGAAATGACTGACATTCTTTTAATAAATAAGGGAAAAATACGCATTTAGCAGAGTAACCATGAAGGTGTATGAACGATATTTAACTTCCAGAATTGGTGGCGTCCTCGGTAAGACAATAAATTACATTCAACAGTAAGGCCTCTGATCAGGAGGTTTTGAGGAATGTGGAACCACCTCTTAATTGCTGATGTTCCCAGGTCCACCCTGACCCGGGGTAGTAGCACCTGTTAGGGTCTCAGCTATGGGTAAACAGTTGACCCACAAACTGAGGTCAAAACACTATGAAAGTGGAAAAATAGGTTTTAATACTAGCAATACTTTTTTGTAAAAGGTTATTGCCAGCAATGAATTTTTAAAGAAAAAAAATTATTATCAGAAATATATTTTTGAACAAAAAAATATTACCAGCAATAAAAATCTTGTCAGCATTAAATAACCCAAGGCGGTTGATATACCGTAAAACAAAACAAACCAAATCAAACCACAATTGGTGAATTAAATTCTAAAATTTTAAGCAGTAAGATTGGTCCACCTATACAGCAGTGAATGCTGAATAATCTCATCACAGTTGAAGAGACTTGAAGCAACAGAAATGTGATGCTGAGAATATCATGGACCAAAATGTGAGATGTGATGATCATTTAGATAAAACAGAAACAAAAAGGATATTTATAATTAATATCAGAAAGAGAGAGTTGAAATTTGTAAGGCACATAAGGAAAGTGGGCTTAGAAAATTTGATACTCAGAGAGATTGAAGGCAAGAAGGATAGATGAAAACAATGTATAAACTACCTAGTGAGCTTGTGCAAATGGATGTCAGAACAAAGTTTAGGAGATATAACAAAAAGACATAATTTATTAAGCAGTAGAAAGGACAGGAAACTGTGATTAACATCCTGAAGGGATATGGCACATAGAAGAAGAAGAATTTTAATTTGAACAATTACAATGATGCTGGAACTATAATAGAAATGTTGTTCTTCAGAAGGATGCTGAGAATACCATGGACTGATGATGTGAGTTTTAAAGTTTTAAAGCAAATGAAAACAAAGACCATACTTATACTTAGAATCAGAATGAGAAAATTGAAATTTCTAAACCACATAATGACAAAAATAGATTTGGAGAATTTGATACTCACAGGACATACTGAATGCAAGAGGGACAGAGGAAAGCTGCAAATATTTTGTCTATCGAGCTTGTATAAATGGATAGCAGAACAGAGTTTAAGAGAGGCAGTACAAAGAAAAACCTTACTAAGAATTACAATGGACAAGAAGTTGTGAAGAGCCATGATCACCAATGTGCCCAAGGGATACATCACAGAGAAGGAGATATAATATGGATTCCAGTTAAATGGAATGTTGGTTACAGTGAATAATCATTAAGTACAAGAACAAAATCAACACATTAAATCAGATTGCTATTTTTATATAAATCTGTTCAAAAGAAGACAACTATTTATCAGGATTAAAATTCATTCTTAAGCAGACCCCACTATATTTTGTCCTTATGCAGCCTTCATTTTTACATATAATATGAGTGATAATGTAGAAGAATCAAGATTTTTTGGCTCATCTTAACTGCTTTATATTAAACATCTATTTAAAAAACAAAAACTTGTGCCTTAGAATGTTCAATAAAAAAATGATTTCTAATATGTGGATTTTTTGGTAAAAAATTATAACATAAAATATATGACCAAGTGAAATTATATCAAATAAAATTATTTAATTATTCGAATTCTATCACAGAATATGAAAATATTATTATTCTTGCACAGCTTTTCCCAATTTTACTATTTTTTTGCCAAGTTTTAAATAATTATACTACAAGTATTATTGTCTCAAGATTATAGATACTAATACATCAGAGAATACAGAGTGAACCATCACCAATCCAGCAATTGGTAATCCAGTACTAATTTCCTCAAGAGTAATTTCAGATTACGCAGCTCACTGCACAAACCTACCACTACCGTTTGTTGGTATGACCTGCTGAATCGGTTGTGCATTTGAGCACTTTTAAACACTGGTAAGGTATTTCTACTTGTCTTTTGTGCATTTTTATTCTTATCTGCTGACATTCATGTCTCCAATAAATACAGGAAGTGTTATGCACAGTGAGAACATCGTTTTTATTTAGTAAGACTTCTCAATATAGGCCAGTTGATATTAATTTCTCAGTTTAGGAAAATATAAAAAAGAAAATTCATGTCAAGTGAAACATATTGGATATAGCATTTTATAAAAATAAGAAATGGTGTGAACAGCAAACATCCTGTATTCACTCATTCTCATTTTTCTTATAATTTTTTAGCCAGTATATAATGATTTACAGGATATTACTACTCAGTTTATTAAGGTTTACCACTCCTTGAATGAAAAAAAAGTCCACACACCCAAACAACAAAAGCTTGCATAGTCTATTTTATGAAAAAAATGTTTGAAAAAAATTCAGGTTATAAAGAGCAACACAAATGTTTATTTTTGTAGGATTGATTTTACTCAAGTTCATTATGTATGGACCAATGGAGCTATACAAATGAGTGAAATTGTGATGATGTTTTCCCAAATGAATACTTCACTTGAGCTGAAAAGAATCAAGATGTATTGGCTATAAAAAAGCTTATAAGGGAATCAAAGCAGAAGATATTTGAAAAGCAAATTACCATATGTTTTTTTATAACCTTTGCCCCAGGTAACTCTTTCAGCCTTCCCCCAACTTTCAATTGTGCGTATAGGTCCATATGCTGAAAAAATTTATTTCACATGGAAAACAAAAAAAATATCTTACTGCAGATATTTGTATATATAGATAAATTTTTATAGAATTTTCTTTTCAGCTATTAAAAATTGTTTTAATTAAAGGATTATAAAAATAGTTTAAGGTTCTAAAAATTTGGAAATTTAAGAAAGACTTTTAACAGCATAATAATCTGTTTGCTACAATGAAGAAGTCAACTATTTTTATTATGAAGTGTTTAAGATATATTTTGTTTCAGTTGCCAGTATAGGCTTGTTATATCAACTTAGTTTATGAACAGTTAGCACTACTTAAATTGACTGGTCCACTTGTAGAAAATAGAGGAACATTTAGGGAGGAATAACCTTTGTAGATTAGAATTCATTGGACCTTCCACAAGCTCTGATATTTAGCTTAAAGAGTTGTCTTTGTCTTTGTTTTAATTTACAAATGTTTGAAACTGTACTTATGTCATTGATAATTACATACTATTTAAATCATTGCAAAAGATTGTGCTCGACTATAAAATTCATAACAAAATTTTACATACTCACAAAAAAACATTTATTAATCAAGTACAACTGTCTCCCATCATTATACAAGTTTGATGATGTCATTTTTGTAGAAACTTTGTGTTAGAATAATGTTGTGGGGTAGTTTTCAACTGACTGTACAGATCAAATTTTTTGTCATTTAAATTGTTCTAAAGAAACTGAAACAAATGAAAATCTGAAGGAAATTCAGGAGAATATGGAATGCTGGAGGTGTTTCCCATTTCAACTCTTTAAGCTTCTGCAAGGTCTGCTTTGCAAACAAGGAGATTGTGGGGTCAGTCTACCTGGGATTTAGGTGGAAAAATAAAATCCGAGTGTCATGTCCACAAATACAACACAAAATTATAAACAGTGCAAAGAAATGATCTTCACAGAAAATGGAGAAGTCCAAGTTAAATATGATAATAATATTTATATAGACAGGTACATATATTTACATGTTGAAAATCAATGTTCTTTGTTGTGGCCATGAAGAAACCAATAGTTTAAGTGTTCAAAATGATTGGTTGCAAATTTCAAAGTTATTTTGTTGCATGTGAGTGAGTCTACAAAGTTTGAGCTTATTTTGTTGCAAGTGAGTCTGCAAAGCTCAAATTTATTTTGTTGCAAATGAGTCTGCAAAGCTCAAATTTATTTTGTTGCAAATGAGTCTGCAAAGCTCAAATTTATTTTGTTGCAAATGAGTCTGCAAAGCTCAAATTTATTTTGTTGCAAATGAGTCTGCAAAGCTTTAAGTTATTTTGTTAAGGAAATCAAGTGGTATGGTATGCCAATATGTGTGTGTGAAGCACACACTAATAAAACATGTTTGAGACTACTGACTGATTGCGAGTAATAGCAGTAATTTTAAAACACAGTGAACAGAGAGAATATAAGAGTATATTTCATTGTAGCATTGTGTGTAGAAAAATCATCACTGATATTCATGTTATGGTAACATGTGTCTAACTGGTTCACTGACTATCTTTCACGCACTGTGTCATTGCAGATCTGGTTACTGACTGTTCCATTTCAGATCTGGTCGCTGACTGAGGCTGACAAGCTGCTTTTATGGCTTATGGAGAGACTGTGTGGCTCATGAATCCTATTTGAATTTTAGACAGAAACATACTCAGTAACCAAAGCAATGTCCTATTTCGAGGTCATCTGGAGTTCAACCATGTGGATGTCATAGAGAGCACATTACATGACTTGTCATATCCAATCAGGTTCCAGAAATCACTTATTTAATTTGGAGCCTTGTTTGCACAGAATTGTAAAAAAGTTTTTCGTATCTACTAAATTTAGTAAGATTTATTTGTAAGCAACTCTTACTTGTTTGTGCCTCACTTATTGACCATAAAATTTAGGTCATGACATCTTTTCAATTTACCAAAATTGGCCTTTTTTCTTAAATAGCCACATTGAAATTTGTGAACTGGTTGCTCTACTTCTTTGCCGTTATTATTTTCCTAAGTGGAAGAAGCTCAAAGGGAATTATCCCTCTGCAACTCCACCAACACTTTTATTGAATGCTTATTTCTTTCTGAAATTCATAGAGCATACTATGGCAAAAGTGCACTGACCATGAGCAGTTGCGAGCTGGTGGGCCATCTGCCAACATGCAGGGCACTGACACTGCCTACCCACATAACCACTCCTCTCAACGATTGTCACCATTCCTGAGCTTGACTAACCACCTGACTCTATGCACATAGAATCCAGAATATCATCTTAACATCATCACCACCCAGCTACAAGCTTTCCTCATTACCAACGCTGCCACCATTACAAACCTCACACAATAGAGCAGCTGACTATCAACCCTCAACACTGCCAGGGTCAAGACACCAACCAGTGCAGTAGCTAACATCTCAATGTTGATACCACCCAGCTATAAGACTTCTTCACTGACAACATCATCACCTTGGCAAACTCAACTCACTACAGTGACTCTAAATCCACAAGGAAGTGACTCTGTCTCTGCAAGCATGCAACCTATCCAGCCTACCTCTGTTTTGTAGTCCATCTACACCAACGTTGTCACCTCGGCAACACACTGCCATCACCTCAGCATACCCAACTAGCTACAGTCGTCACTGCAGCCTGTTTCATAGAACAGGCCTACCTGTTACTCCAATCCTATGTTACCTTGACAACCAATGAATTAACTGACCACTGTGACCTTGAGTGACCAACACGTGCAAATGACCATACGCTGTGACCTTGATCAAGAAATAAGCCGACTCCTGTCACTACCCTTACACCTAATCACCATCCTGATGATCGGCAACAGAAATTGACGTTTTACCAATTTTCTGACAATTCTGAATTAGATAAATACATGTTGTTCAGAAACCTAACCCTCCTTATTCCTTTCTTCTTGCAAGAAAATGCTTATTATAACAAGGCCAACATTCAATGAAGTCTGACTTGCAACTGAATGATGAAAGGTTTCAATATATTATACACCAGAAATCAGCACTAAAACAAATGGCAATGTCAAGTTGTGGTCATTTTATATGAGCAATGAAAACCAGGTACACCTACTTTTGCTATAATCTGATATAGATTGGGAAAAAGGACATTGTCATTATTATGCAGGTATCAATAATGCAAGCAGAGTTTCAAACTTGATATTTGCAAGTAAAAACAAAGTACAGGGATTGATTTGATATTGTATTTATATTATGAACAGGAACCTCCTTTTGAAAAAAAGAATTAATATTTATTTTATTCTGACAATTGTCATGGGTAAAAGAAGTTCATGTTAATCTACAAAAATGATTCCTTCCAATATTTTTGCTGTTTATTACAAGCAGACCAGTTAACTGAGGAAGTGCCAAACAAGTTATTAATAGTAGGAAAATGTTTTTAAACCTCTGTAATCAATTTGTAAATTTCTTTGAAAATACATTAACTACTTTTGAATTTAGCTATTTATTCAAATTTTTGTTTAGCTTTTTGTAACCAGTTTGATTAATTTGTCGTGCAGAAGTCAGTTATTATAACTGTAAAATGGTTACTGAACAATACTTGGTATAACCAAAAAGGGGATTCCAAGACAAGTTCTGATGTTTAGTCCTTTGATCTGATTTTAAGACATGAATCAAGTCAAGAACTTTTTGGGACCATTTTAGGCGATTTATTTTTTTGCAGAAATATCAGAAGAAATGTAAAAAAACTCAATGTTAACGAAAAGAATAGAATGAATATTAAATTATATAAAACAAAATCAGAATAATGCAAAAGCATCCCCCACTTCTATCTTAATTTTCTGAGTCAATATTAAGACTTTTTGATTTTATTGAGAAAATCGATTGTTCTATTTATGTTTATGCTATAGTTAATTTTTAAAAATACAAAATAATTTTAAACTAAAATCCAACACTAATATGAATCATTTTCCTATTTTTTCTATTTCCAACCAAAGACTTTACAACCAATTACATTAGAAATTTTATGAATATAAATAACTTTTTTGTTCTAGTTTTCACACCAGAGAATTGTATTTTATGAATATAATCAGGTGACATAAAAGAGATTATTTCTTACATTTTATAACTGAGTTTACGACAAATCTTTACTGAACAGACAGAGTAATGTTACCAATTTGAAACAGACTTCATTGATTTGTAAAGAAATGGATAACAGAAGAAACAGCAGTGTATGAAATAGGTAATGTTTATCTTGGAATGATGGCAATTAATGACACAAAAGAATGCACACAAAAATTCAATATATTGACCAGAAATGGTTAAAGAATAACTGTCTCCTAAGAATTTAGAAGAAAGCTAGAAACTATTGCAAATGAACAATCAATGTCATGGTTACATAGAGGCTATCTGAAAAGAGAAATGGAATCTCCTCACTACATCCAAGGACAAATCTATGAAGACTAAATGCATCAAAGTGACAAAACTTCAGGCTATACATGATGGAAATATCAACAGACAGGCTTTTGTGGAATTGATTTTTACTAGAGTTCATTGTGCTTTATAAATTGATGCTTAAATGTTGAAAACTGATTTGCTAACCTGCTAGTTGTATAATAAATTTTCTGTTTCTTTTTAAGAACTGCTTACTAATGAAATATTGAAGTATGTAAAATACGCAGAAATATTTTTAGAATCTATTAATTTCAAACCATAAATGATAAAATAAATTTCTCCATTAGCATCTCCCTTCCACTTTTTTGCTTCCCTATCATCTTTTTTCTTCTGTATCATCTCCCTTCAGGATGTTTGTGATCATGGTCCTCCACAATTCACCGTCCTTTGTAGCACTTCATAAATTTTGTTTTTTTCTTATCTCTTCTAAACTTTGTCCTATTATCTATTTACTTAATGTTGCTAGGTAGGTTATGTGTTGTTTTCCTCTGTCCTGTGAATATTAAATTATCAAAGCCTTTTTTGTCATTTTTGTGCCCTAGAAATTTCAACTGTCTCTCCCTGAAGTTAAGTATAAGTGTCCTTTTTGTTTCTATTTTCTTGCTCACATGTTTGGTCCATCTACAATCTTCAAAAATTTAAATGCAGTGGCAATCACCATCTTTTGTCTTCTTGAATTCTGTTCTTTTATCCTTTCTTCTAACTAAAGTCTTCTCATTTCTTTTCACACACAGTAACTCCTTGCATTCTAGTAGTATTATCACTTTGTTTGGGGTGAAATGATTAAAAAAGAAAAAGCAAATCAACTAAATCTGATCTGCCTTTGCATCCTCCTCTTCATTGGAAAACAGGTAAGAGACAATTTTTAGTTAAATCACAGATAAAACCTGAATCTTATGCAAAATCTTAAAACATCACATTAATATCAACAATTTCTTTACTACAATTTTCTATTGTGTGAGCTATGTTAAAAATAAGTCAGCTTTAATGAAAATTAGCTATCATAGACTGGTGATGATTATAGAAGATCAATTGAAATCAGGCAATATGGGATAATTTTAAAAGTACAAAAACTTTATTGTAGACTTTCATTAGAGTTTATTACATTCAAAACTAGGATTTCAAAGCTTGTACTTCTGAAAGGTTAATTCTGAAAAGCAATAATATAAATAGTTTGAAATTTGAAATTCAAACAAACAGTCAATGGATGAAAAGAGAATGTAAAAAGTTGGTTGAAAAGGATTATGACAGAATAAGGACAGTGATACACTAAGAATTGGGTTGGGTTTAACAATATAGACAAATTGGAAAATAAGAGAACAAGCTAATTTGAGGTATTAGAATTTTTTTAAATGCCTTCTTGGCTAGGCTGAGAATTTCCCAGCATCCCCTTTATAATCAAGATTGAAAGAACTGAGACTATTCAGATCATTACCCTGTTGGAATCTGTAAAGATGTTGAGAAATATGTAAAAGTTTTTGAGGAGACTTCCTGCCACAAATTGCCTTTGATAATAACCAGATATCCAGTGTGAAAATACAAATACATGAACTATAAGAATAAATGATACTGAGGAAGGTGCTGGATATCTGAGGAAACTTAATGCCAGACATTCTTCTTTGATAATAACCAGATATCTGGTGTGAAGATGCAAATGCATGAATTATGATAATAAATGATACTGAGGAAGGTGCTGGATATTTGTGGAGACTTCTTGCTACTCAATATTAACTGATAATAACCAAATATTCAGTGTGAAAATACAAATTCATGAATTATAACAATACAAAAATCCAATGAGTTTAATATTTTTGCCATGAGATAGAGCCCTGCCTTATTCTGTTTATGTTGATATCATTAGCAATATTTTTATTTTTATCCTAATACTTATTTCTTGACCTGCACAAAAAAAACTATGTCAGTTTTTGTTAATGCAAGTCAGAGTTTTCACAATAAAATTAATATTAATATTAATCAACTGATGCTGATAAATCTTTGAGCTAATATATATATATATATATATATATATATATACCAGGTATAACAGCAAAATTCTCCAGTTGTTAGATTAAGCTTTGAACCATTGTATCTTAGAAATGATTAAAAATATCTTACTGGAATTCTCCATGGCTTTTATAATACTATTGGACTCTATTTGAGCAATAAGAATGTATAATTACTCTCCAAGCTTAACAAAAGAATCATGATGAAATTGATCATAAATGAAAATGACATGTACATCATTAATTAATCATTGCTAAGGATCAGAAGCTCATGAAGGATTGAAATAAAGTTCAAAGATATATATATATATATATATATATATATTATTCCAGGATCCTTTTTCAACTTATTCAAGATGATCCAGTTTTCCTCTCTGCAGTTCCCTCCTTTTTAAACTTATTTTGATGGTTCTTGAATGGACTTTGAAGATGGAAGCCAAGGTATGAATATTTGTACTATTAATGAAGGACTGAATGACATTTTGCCTCCCACCATTGCTGAATTGAGAAGACAGTGGGGCTGACACAAAATGATTTCAACCGAACAGGTGAATAATTCAAAGGGTGATTCTTATGACGAATGATGTCAAGATGACTAAATGTCTTATCTGAAAACCTGAAAGAAAGAAACTCAGTTTAGTGTTTTTTTAAGCATTTTGTGGGATAAACAATTATGCTGTTACACGATTTGGACAGTTTTGCTGTTACATCCAGTATATATATATATATATATATATATATATATATATATATATATATATATATATATATATATATATTATTGAAGATGATAGACAATGAAAATTTAATTAATCTATTATATAGTTTTTCTAGCATCCTTACATTTTTCTGCTTGGTGGGAATAAGGGAGTGCAGAAATTTTCCATATTGTCCATTGTGTGAAGAGCTTTTGGCCACTTTAGCTATTTACAAGGAGGTTTGTTTTAGGTGTTGTTAATTTCTCTTCATGTTTGACTGTTTAAAAAATACAGACAAACATGAGGAAGGAGGGTTTAGAAAATCTGTTATACGCAGGACAGATAGAAGGCAAGAAGGACAGACGAAAACAATGTATAACATACTTACTGAGCCACAGTAAATGGATGGTGGAATGGGCTTTAGGAAAAATAACAGAAAGACAAAGTTTATTAACAATCCCTAAAAAGATTATCAACAACACCTAAAACACTCCCTTTGAAAATGGTAAAAGATGTGTTCGAAAGCACTTTGGACAATGGACAATATAGACAATTTCTGCACTCTCTTACTCCCATCAAACAGAAAAATTTAAGAATACCAGTAAAACTAAATAAAAAAATTAATTAAATTTTCTTTGTCTATCATCTTCAATGAAACATGTTTAAAAGAAAGGTTGCTGCCCAAATATACATTGATATATATATATATATATATATATATATATATATATATATATATATATATATATTATTAAAATATTTTTATTATAATAGATTACAATAAAAACATTTTAGATCGCTACACAAGAATCTTTTAATATATGGTTTTTATTATATGTTATCTAACATCTCCCAAAGAGTGAATGAATATAGTTCCAAAACATAAAAATTTTTGTGTAGCAATGTAAGATGTTTTTATTGGAATCTATTATAATAAAAATATTTTAATAATATTTTGCTGTATGCTGTATTTTTTAAAAAGTAAATGCTAAGAACTGTGGATTCTTATTCCATCTATTCTTTCTCTTTCTTAAGATATATATATATATATATATATATATATATATATATATATACACACACACACACACATAGGTAGGGTTGTCTGGCTTACTAGGTTTATCTATATATATATATATTATGAAATGGACAAAGTCCGACAATTATTCAGGCCGGTAAATGTTGTTTAATACGGTTTATTATAAACAGAGCATTTACTTAAATATTTGTATCTATGAAAAGAATGCATAAACATAAAATGTCTTAAAATATATACACACACACACACACACATATATATATATATATATATATATATATATATATATATATATATATATATGTATGTATGTATGTATGTATGTGTGTGTATGTCTCTGTATATGAAAAATATCATGTAGAATTCAGTTTATAGTATCTATTTTTATTTTAAGCATTTACATTAATTCATTTGGTGATAGATTTTATGTAATTCAAGAATTGTTAATCATATTTTAAATAAAAATATATAATAGTATATAATTATTAATATCTATTTTGGGATTTCAGATATATAAAGACTGCTGTAAAGAAAGATGTAATCTCAAAAGAGAAACAAGTTCTTATGTTATTGAGTGATGGGAAAAACATTAGAAATTGAAAAAAAGTTGAACAGAAAACTGAAAACACTTAAAAAGGAAATTGAAAACATTGGCAATGTAAAACCAAAAAAAAATGACTTTAAGAAAGTGATAAAACAAGATTAGGGAAAAATGAAAAGAGGAATACCCACCCACCACAAAACAAAATTGCATGACCAGCCAGAAAATATCTGAAGAAGCAGGTGTTATGAATGTAAAAAAGAAAAGTTGCAAAATATTAAGAATATTGGCTAAAGATATGAAAGCAACCAAACTACTATCTTTCAAGTAAAAATCACAAAAAGAAGTATTTGATTTGGGTGAAGAAGCACATGAAAAATGAAAACAGATTTATCAACAGTAATTTTTAGTGATGAATTTAGAGCTACATTGATGGACATGGTTTCTGGGCTAAAGGTTTGGTTCTTTATGGAAATAATTAACAATAGTGGGAAGCTGAGGTACAATTTTGTTCTAATATTATAAGCAGTAAAATTATAGGTCTTTTCAAAGTTGATTATGGTATTAAGATTAATGCTGGGAATTATTGTAAATTCTTGGATAAGAATGTTTTTGAGTGGTACAGTACAATTTTAAATTAAAGAGTATATTCAAACAAGCCAATGCTTTTCTAATTTCTGCAAAGTTGATTATTGGTAACCTTATTGATTATTGGTAACCTTATTGAGTATTAGTAACTTTATTAGTTATTGGTAACTTTACTAAAAAGAATATTTCTTAGTATTTCTATATATTAATCCAATAAAAAAAATGTGACTCAACATTAAAAATATATATGAGGATGGGAAACAATTTTTGAAGAAAAGAAAATCATTGGAAATTATTAATGCAAGTAATGTTACAGTAGAAAAAGTAAAAAAAAAACCATCAATGAATGAACTGTTGTTGAAGTATATAAAACATCAATGTGCCCATATTAATGTAGGTATCAGTAAATCTCTAGACATTATGGAGTATACTAGGGTGGTTGTCTAGTCCCTGTTGCAAAAGCCTACTCAGGCAGATCTATGTTTCTTTAATGACTGCAGATTCAAACTGTGGTTTATACTGCAACCTTACTGAGTGGACCTTACTTACAGTTTCTGGAAGTGGGTACATAATCTGGCATGATCAGTAGTGGAACAAGTCTAGTATACCCAAACCCTCAGTTACGATGACATGTGACTTTATGCTAGTGCAACCCTCAATGGCTTCCAGACAGCTTCATTTACTCAGTTTCACTCACAAGGCTTAGGTCAAAAAATGATGTTGCTTCAGATATTTACCAAAGGCTTATTCAAGTATATGGTATATTGTACTAATCAAATATATATTTTATATATGTTACATAATAAAATCTGACATCCCTCAAACAAGTTTTTATCAGGTTATCTATTTTGAGCTGAAACTCACATGATATATTAACCATATAAATATTAGGTTGGTGCAAAAATAATGACGTAATAATGTCCTTTTTTTGACGTATTTTTTAATGTCAAGTTATGGTCAATCCCATTTCCAAATCATTTGATTTTTCAATGATTCTTTATAGTATAAGAATTTATACTTAATAATAGAATTATTAAGCATATATAGTAATGTTATCAGCTGACATGAAGTGGAAAGACTATATTGAATCAATTGCTAAGTCTGCAGCTAAGAAAGTTGGTTCACTACATCCTGCTAGACAATTTTTCTTGCCAGAATCTATCATATATTTATAAGTCTACCAATCATCCTTGCTTTGAATATTGCTGCTAGATTTGGTTTGGTGTTCCTGCTATATATTTAGAGATTCTTGATAAAATTCAAAGAAGAATCTGCAATGTTATTGGTCCTCACTTAACATCTTGGTTTCAGTCCATTTCTCACTGGCTTAACATAGATTCCGTTTGCCTTTTCTATAAATACTTTCATGGTAACTGTTCTAATAAACTTTTCTGTATGGTATCTAGACGTTATGAATTTAAGTGCAGTACTAGATTGGCAGCAAGGTCTCATCATCTTACAATTGAAATGGATAGATGTAACTGCAAGTTCTATGCTAAACATTTCTTCTCTCATACTTATAACTTGTGGAACTCTCTTCCAGCTTCTTAATTCCCAGTCAATTTTGATCTTCAAAAATTTAAATGCAATATCAATTGTTATCTTCTGTTTTCTTAATTTGTGCTCTTTTATTCTTCTCACTCCTCAATAAAGTTTTCTTTTTCTCGTATTCTCTCACACTCAGAAACCTCTTGCATCTTAGTGGCTTTATTGTCTTGCTTATGGTGATATGATTAAAAAAAATTAAGAAGTTATGAATGAATATGTGGGCAAACATGAATAAGTGTGCTCACAATAAGACAGTGACAAATATGAATGGTTTTTCCCATGACACCAAATTTTTTTTTAACTACATCCATTCTTTGGCAATGTTTATTGTTTTAAAAGCAATGATTAGAAATTTAATAAAACCTAAACATGATGAAAATGAACTTATACATTTGTTTTTGTTCTTGAGAATTTACAGCAAAAATATTGTTTATTTACAAGAATAATTTTATATTTTCAACATTCTAAAACTAATACACTTAGTACTAATGCAATGCAATATTTATCATTTACAAATTTATAAATAAATATGAAAACAATTTTTTTATTCATAAATTTATAAACATTTACTAAATTATTAAAATAAATGAACCAACTAAAAGGAAATCTTTATTATTTACCATTTTATAAAGTTTGAATTGATTGGCAATTAGCCAATGTTTTGCTAACCATTCCAACTGAATGAATAATATATAAGTAAATAGTGTAAATAAACAATCTAATAAATAAATAGTGTTTATTGTTTTTGTTGTAAATTCTCAAGAACAAATGAAATGTATGAATTCACTTTCATATGTTTAGGTTTTATTACAATTCTAATTATCGATTTTTAAAACAATAAAAATTGCCAAATAGTAAAGGAAGTTAAAAAAAAGTGGCATCATGGGACAAAACAGCTCATTGTGGTCACATTTATCCATGTTTGTCATTATGTGTTTTTGGCATTCCTTAAGTGTCTTGACATTCTATCTACAAATAAACTACTTCATTATTTAAATATTTTAAAAATAGCCACTTAATAAAGCTTTGATACAATTAATTAGTTTATTCTAAAATTGTAAACATACACTAATCAGATTAATCACACTCATCTCCAGTCTTTCGAATAGTACTAGAGGTTTATCTCTTATTAGGATTATGTTTCCTGTTCTTTCTGAAGTATGGTTTAGCTTTGTACTCCTAATGCTCGTCCTTTCTTATGCTAATACAACTCTAAACAGTAACTCTATATCTTGAGTGGCTCTTGGACCTTGTCTTGGGTGAACATTAGTAAAAAAATATCTGTTGACATCTCTCTTTCTCTCTCTCTCTCTCTTTTCACACTAGCACATTTTGGTAATGGTGATTAACTAAGTGTAGCTTAGGTGTCACACAAGGCCGACAGTATAGGGCACCTAGTGAAGACTGAATTCAATATTCAGTCATAATTGTTCTAGTGAGACTAGCTTGCTAACTATTACATGACACTGCAGTGCCTGAGAACATTTCGGTAATGATAGCAATTCATCAATCTTCAAAAGTACCTTATCACGATTATAAAGATTATTTCTAATCTAGAGAAAAGGGAAGGCAATACAAGATGGAAAATATTTAGAACTTCTTCTGACATCCTCAACAGAACTAATAACTAAATAGCAAAAGATCATGTCATATTAGCAGTATAACTTTCAACATAACATTCTCATCAAATTTAAAGAGAATTGATCTATAAACATCATATGAATAGATTCAAACTCTATGTTGTCAGTATTATAGAGATTTTAAAGTGAACATTTTCTTATTTATGCTGAAAAGAGGAGTTGATTATTTTGTAAATTTTCTATGAACCAGAAATAATCTCAAGCTCTGAATTTAGAGACTTGAGAAAAAGGAAAAAATCACTTTGGTTTGGTTTGGCTGATTTTGTTTGGCAGCTTATCAACCTCTACTGGTTATTTAATGCCGAATTCTAAATATTTTGAACACAATTTTATGGAATCAAATAAATATATTTTGAACATAGTTGTATGCCTTCAACTGCAGATAAAATGTATTGTTGGTAATTTTTATATAAAAATTTACTGTCAGTAATTTTACTATAAAAATATCTTTTTATACTTTCATAGTGTTTTGTTTTTGTTTAGGAGTTTACTATTTGCTCATAGTTAGGAGCCTAAAAATTGCTTCCAACACGAGTTGAGGTTGCCCTGGGAATAATAGCAATTGAGAGATTGTTCTATGCTCCTCAAAACCTCCAGTCTCATGATCAGAGGCTTTGCTGCCAGATGTAGTTTATTGTAAAATCACAATGTGAGCTGAGTATAAAAATATAATGTCTTTTAGGTATTCAATGTTTAATGACTTTAATAGTTAAATCAGAAAATCTCTTCATAATTCTATAAGCTAGAAATGTTTTTAAGCCAGTAGCACAGCTAGAGGTGAGCAAGTGGGGGGGATCCACTTTTCAAGTGCTGGAATTATAATTCCAGCACTTGAAAATTGCTTTGGCATGAAACTCAGAGTTCTATTTCTTAATATATATATTAAATAGCTCTGTTATTTTACATTGGGAACTGTTTTTTCTATAGAGTATATATATATGTATTTGTATACAATCACACACTTGTATACCTACTTGTATTTACCCATATATATATGTGTGTGCGTATGTGTGGGTGTACATAATTCATGTACATTTACAAAAAAATTCCAACTATCAACTACATTAATTTTTGTCTTAGCAATTCACCCCTAGAGATGATCTTGGATGAGACTGAAAGTACTTGGGAAAATAAAAGAAATAACCAAAATTACGGCATCTTTCTTACTCAGTCTTATAACAGCACTAAGAAATGGATCCATGAGTTTGAGAGGATTAAAATAAAATAGACATAATATATGTAGATTATTGAGCCAAACATGCTTGAATGAAGATATACTGCCTAAATATATATATATATATATATATATATATATATATATAATAAAAAGGCTTAAACACTAATATTCCATGGTCATAATTTATTCCATTAGAATCGTAAATATTTACGATTCCAATGGAATAAATTATGACCATGGAATATTAGTGTTTAAGCCTTTTTATTATATCCTTACTCTGTTCTGCACATTGAGTTCTACCTGGATTCTATCCTCTCGGAATTTTTTATTCAAAAAATATACATGTGTGTATATGCACCTGTGGATTTTGCATATATATGTATATTTACCACTAATATTATCTATATATATATATATATATATATATATATATATATATATGACCACCTTGAATAGAAAAAAATTGTATTTGTTACTACTCATGATATCAATTAAAAGGAAAAAGTGAAAAATGAGCTAGCTAACCAGTTTCAAACCTCACTCAACAAAGCTAAATTGAGGTTAATAATAAAAAGAAGGATAATATGTAGGAAAGAAAAATAAATTCTTAAATGGAAATTAATTAGAAGCCCAGTACAAAATCCTTCTGTTTGTATAAAGAAGGTCTCAAGGCCAAAATATATATGGCCTCCAATATTTTCAAGGAGTAATTTGAGTGGGACTTACTAATGAAGGAAAATGAGTCTCCGCTGAAATTAGCAGAAAAATTATCGTTATTTATTAGGTGGCTCATATGTGTTAGTGAGAACGTCTGATGAAGAATACTTAAGATTTCAGATATATATATATATATAACTCAATGCCAAAATATATATGGCCTCCAGTATTTTCAAGTAGTAATTTGAGTGGGACTTACTAACAAAGGAAAATGAGTCTCTGCTGAAATTAGCAGAAAATTTATCGTTATTTATTAGGGGGCTCATATGTGTTAGTGAGAATGTCTGATGAAGAATACTTAAGATTTCAGATATATATATATATATATATATATATATATATATATATATCTGAACCTGTTCAAGTCTACGTTAACCATTACCTTTCACACATATCTGTATAAACTGTGTTGCTTACTCTGTAACCTTCTACCTTGAGTGGCCCTCAACCTTATACAGGGTGAACATCAATGAAAAAAATATAGAAAGAAGTTTCTCATGATGCTAGCAAATATAAGCAAACAAGTTTGTATCTGAGCTTACGTTTCTCATATGTGAATTCTTTGAAGGATTATGTCATAAAGATATTATGGTACAAGTGGGATTCAAATCCTATCAGTCGCTTATTTTATTTATATTTATTTACATACTAAGTGTAGATGCACATAGATAAAAAATATCTTATGAATAATAAGTGTATAGCTATGATCAAAATGTATATATAAAAATGACAGAGAGATATTGTTTCTTTTTGCTTGTAATGGCTGAATTAACATTGAGGCAATATTAAATGAATCCTGAGCAATAATACTTATGTCAGTTTATTTTCCTGGTTACTTTTGTAGTTGGAATAATAAAAGCATTATTGATGAATAGATTTCTTTGGACCAAAATGCCTATCAAGAGTATTTTTTGTGTTTACAAATAGCATAAATAAAATGGTTCTCAACTCTAAAAGAATAGCAAGCAACTGGATTTCCATTTAAAGTAAATCTTGAATAAATTTTGTCTATAATCTATAAATTGCACAGCATGAGTTTCTCAAATATTAATTTTTGAAAATATTGGATTTTTATTTAAAACAAAAAAAGATATTAACCATACACCCATGAAAGACAAAACTCAATTATTGAGTAATATTGAAGATGCAAAACATTTTGTATATTTTCTTAAACACAAATAGAGAATATAACTAGATTAGAAAAATTGAATATTGATCAACTGGATTACAGTTTAAAATTAAAAAAATAAGCTATCTTCTTTTCTTTCATATATTTCTTATCCATATTTCCCACTGATATTCAACAGTAATCAATCTATCTATCTATCTATCTATCTATCTATCTATCTATCTATCTATCTATCTATCTATCTATCTATCTATCTATCTATCTCATTATTTCTATCATTTTTATTTTTTGTTATATAAAACTATAGTCTGAAAATAAAGATGCTATGCTCAATGGAAATCATATGCTTATGTAAATCCATCAATAGTTTCTTTTCTACATAAAAGAAAGTGAAAGACTAAAAAAAAGCTTACAGAAAATAGAAATATTCTTAATTAGAAAAAACAAGTTTACTAAAATTTATCTTTGAAATTATTTAATTATGTTACTCTTGATACAATCAAAGTAATTCTGTAATGAGCAAATGATATCTGTTGGTCTTAGTGAGGACCATCCTTCTTTGAACCTTGTGAACTGACTACAGAAACACAAACAAGGAACTCTACCAGATAATAGAAGCTATATCACTTGAGAACTTTCAAAAGCAGCAACAACTAAAATGGATAGCACACATAAATCAGAAAGAAACAATGGTATAACCAAGAAGATGACAATCCAATTTTAAATAGAAGTTTCATAACCCCCTCCCCCACCATCAATAGTGGACAGAGCTACTGGGTATGAGCAACCTGTTTTCCTGAAAAATTTTTAAGACTAAGATTTTATAAATTTCAACTGAAAATGGCACTGGTTACTTGGTGAATGTGTGATATTATCTTATAAGGAAATGGAAAATACTACCATTGTATTCAGAGAGGAAAGATAATTGAAGAAAATTTATTAAATGAATAAAAGAGACTTTTTTATTGGAATTTGTTGTGAAGAACAAAACTGCTTTCCCTAGTCTTTTACTGATGACTAAGATCAAAGTAGAATAAAGTTGTTATTGTCTTAATGCAGTGAGAGAGAGAGAGAGAGAGAGAGAAAAAAATAGACAGTATGCTCTAGGGAAATTTACTAAAATGCTGAAATGAAAAACAAAATTATCCAATTTCAAATCAAATTTCATAAAAAAATAACAATAAAATGAAACTGGTTCCTATTCCTTTCTATTAATAACAGTGCAACAATGTTTGGAATTTTCTTTTTTTAATGTATTTTTGAAATTTGTAAGTATATAAGATGAATAAACAACATATGTTGGTATTGTAAATGTATTGTTTTTAGTTTCTACTTCTCACAAAACTATTTTTCAGTTTCCTTCTCTTTAACTGGTTGCTTTTTGTCTGTTGTCTGATTCAATTTGGGATTGTTTTTTAAATTTATAACTAACATCAAGATTGACAATCTTCCATTCTTTAGTTGCACAAGCTCAGACATTTACAGCTACGACATGCCATGTTACTTCCATGGAGTTCAATTACCCACATTTCTTCCATGTTCAAAATATTCCACTCAGACAAATTCTTTCCAAGAGCTGTCACTTTGTGCAGTAGACTCGTGCATAGGTGATTCCCTGGACACTTCAATTAATTTCTATCTCCTTAGCCTCATAACCTTCACTTCCTACTACTTCTTCATTATGTATCTCAGAAATTTCAGCTATCTCATTCTTACTGTAAGTATACATTTTCTTATAGTTCCTATTTTCCTTAAAACTTATAACATTATTCACATGTTCTGCCATGATAATCTTAATATTCATCAATAAAACCACATCTTTGTTGCTTTATGTTCCTTCTTCATCTTGTAAAGAGATTGTCCAGCATTCACTGTCATATAAATTAGCTACTGTTCAGCACACTTTTTCTTTCTTTCTAATGATATTTTCCTATATCTTAATACTTTGCTTAGTTTCTTAGTTTCACTATTCTCATACAACTCATACATACGATCCATCACTAAAGCTGCTGGAAAAATGGTCAGTTTCCTGTACTGCTTCAGTAAATATCCTACTCCTCATGCTATCCTCTACCTTTACAAGAGCTAGATCAGGTTGAAAATGGAGTACTGCTGCCATATATGGCCAGGAGCTGTCCTGTCTTCACTTCCCACCCAAAAAGCATCTCTGCATTTATTCTCCAACTTACAACCCCTTTCCAACAAACATCATAAACCTTTCACCACTCTATCACTATTTTCATGGAAAGTGTTCAAACTAACTACATTCCTTAGTTCCACCAGTTCTTCATGCTTAAGATAAGTTATGCCATGCACATTGTAGTAAACCAATCCTCATTCCCTTTGTATTCAATTGGTGCCTTGATTAAAAGTGTTGTGAGTTCAACAGCCAAAATCAAACTTCACTAATCTACTCTAGGCCTCTCTTGACATCACAACTGTGATCTTTAGTCAAATGACTCAACAAATGCATCAACTCCCGGCATTACAAACTCTATCCTTCCTCCAAAGCTGTCTTCCTTGCCTACATATAGAGACATTATGTTTGCATCTGTTGCATTGGCAATACAAAAATTTATATTTAGAATTCTTGTCTCCTTCTTGTCTCCTTTTCCTTTTGCCTTACCGGCATACGATTGTTTTGTTTATTCTTCTGTGCCACTATACAAGTGTTTATAACATTAAGAAATAATCACAAAAGTTCTCAAGAGTTTTATTAGGAATATAACAATTGTTTAAGCCTTACGACAATAATGAATGGAGCAAGCATAGCAGAAAAGACGAGGAAAACTTCATAATTTAGAAATGATGAGTTGAGTTTTATCTATTTTGAATTGATGCAAATATATACTGTCAAACTCAACCCAGGAAATTCCTTTTACTGTTTTTCTTTACTTCTTCTATCAGGAAAAGTTCCTGACTGAAGTTTTTACTCAGCTGAACTAGACAAAATAATTGGTACATTACTATTATTTAAAATTCATGAATGGCTCTATTTGTATGAATAGACAGTTCTGAAGAAATTTTACAATACAATCTTTATAAGATAGGAATTAAACACTAAATCCTTCATGTTTCTTGATAATGCATAAAAATTATGCATATAATTATTTATAGTTATAAATAGTAGCTGATCATTTTAAAAAATTATAGTAATGAATTACTGTTATTATTTACATTATTTACATGCAGACTATTGTCCTCAACTTTGTTGCTGTGATAATAGCATAATGAAAATAATGATAACTCTTCATCCCAGAAATTCTGACAGAATTAATCATTAATTTACAAGAAAATTACTAAAAATAATATTCTTGTAAAAAGTATCTTTCTCATCTTGCCTCTTTTTAAAATTTAGTTTATTTACACTGTGCGCTAGAAAAAATAATAAAGTTGTTTAATGTTTAATGCAAGGTATCTTTTGTTATAATGAGCAGATGATTGTAAAGCAAGGAACAAACAAGGATTGAAATTTCAATAGCAGGTATTATTACGAATAACCGCAGGTATTATTATATTGTGTGAAGAGGTAACAAAATTGTTGATATGTGGATCTTTAGCTGCTGTTGATAAAGGAAGCAATAAGTGGAAGAGTGTTGTCATTAAGGTAGTCTGTATTTGACAGATTTGTTGAGTTAATTATTTTGAGGTTATGGTTAGTGTCAGGAGTGAGGCCTGGAGTGGATTAGTGAAGAGAAGTGTCATTGGCAGGGTTGATGTATGCCTTTCTTCAGGATTGAAATTTACACTGGTGCATTGTTAATGGGTTGGCAGTTGTGTGATGAGGCTGGAGTATTGAAGCTGAAATGCTTGTTGCCAATGGGGTTGATGCATGCTAAGCCCTGGTATGGTGCATTGTTGGGTTGATTGATTGAGGTCATGGTTGTGGGTTGATTCATGGTAAGGCCTGCTTAGGTATGTTGATGGGTTGGTTGACCAAAGTTATGGTGGTGTCAACATGGGAGGCTGGAATGGATAGTGAAATTTGAACAAGCAGAATGTTTCTGTTGGACTCTGGTCAAATGAGAGATCAATGTAATGAGGTCATCATGGTGATGATGAGGGTAGTCTTGAGTAGATAATGAAGCTAAGAATCTGACTTTGCTAATACAGAATGTATGATTGTAAAGAGTTGTATGAAATTAGTGAAACTTTGGTGAGGTCAGGGTAGTGATGAGAAAGGCAATCATGGTGGTGATGTCGACAGTGTGCTGGTATCAACAGATCGTCTCTGGGTCTGCTACTGTATTGGTCATTTATGATGGGCTTTCTTTTAAGCTAATTTGGTGGCTTTCAAGATTATCTTTCTTTTGGTGAGAATGTTCATGATTGGCTATTGCATTTTGAAGGGATTTATTTTGTGGACTGGATGTGATGCTTGGAGTCCCTGTGCAGAAGAAGACTTTTTTTATTTTATGCATTGCTTTCTTTGTATTCATATCTGGCTGACATGTAGAGTGAATCAGAAAGAGATCTACTTGCAGCAGAGTATAACAATTTGTTTTTAAATGTCATGTGCCTTCAAGTCATAAGCAATCATGGCTCTCCACATATTTTGTTTCTTTATACTCCTGTGAATTGCAATAACTTCTTAAAGAAGATAAAACTGATTTCCTAATTGATAGTTAAGTTAGCCAGAGCCAGAAGCATTTTGAACTCTTGTGATATTCCAAGGGCTCTCCTGTTCAGATTAGTCTCTGCTTGGCTGAGAAGTGCTTCCCAGACAGGTTATAAAATTGCTTAAATAGAACCCTAATTTCCTGTGTAAT
Source organism: Acanthosepion lycidas (assembly GCA_963932145.1). Lineage (NCBI taxonomy): Eukaryota > Metazoa > Mollusca > Cephalopoda > Sepiida > Sepiidae > Acanthosepion > Acanthosepion lycidas. The sequence continues at coordinate 50,789,115 of OZ010601.1, read as the reverse complement.
CAGCAATCATCAGTGAATAACAGAGGAACAACCCTTTCCCAAAAACATCAGATGGCACAAAAAAAAAAACATGTGAAAAAAATGATCTAAAAAGAATTCCTAAAATAAAATAGGTGGCACTATGAGACATGAGCTTCCCATATGGAAATACCCAAATATTAATTTGTAATAGGAAGCCATGATAGAACTAAAATGGCATCAGTTTACAAATATAGTTTGAAATGTCCTTGATAAATTAACATTGGTAAACTTTTTCTGAATTAATTCTTGGGTTTAGTCTTTTTTTATCATTTAGCAAAAATACTTATTATCTATATCAGTAATATTTAAAGGTTGGTACAATGGTGGATTTACTATGCAACCAATGCGGCTTAAGCTTCAGGGCTTCTAATCCCAAAGGGACACTGAGGCAACTTTTCTTAATGAGTGAATTTTTCAACAACATCAATAGGTTTATTGTTAAAGAGTTTATTATTAATATAATGTCATTTTAGTGATAGAATCATAAGCCAATGTGCTGAAGTAGCTAATGTTGGTCTTAGAATATATGCTTTAATAACCATTTCATATAACCTAAAAATTCCCCTGTAATTGATCAAATTTCAAAATGTTCTTGGTGGCTTGCAATGCTGGAACACCCAGCATTATGGGTTCATTGAGCTTTTACTAGAATTTATTCATAGGCTATATTTTGGCACTTGCATCTGCAAATCTATTGTTGCTGGCTGTGAAGGAGCCCTTAAATCTGTTCAAGCTTCAGGGATTCAAAAATGTATGTCTGCCACTGTGGTGTGGTATATGAACTAGAACTGATATGAAAACCAAATATTGCTGACAAAGGATGGGATGGGAAAGGAGTTTTGAAAGAAAGTAAAAACAAAATATCTTGAACTCACTAAAATGCCTTTCTTTTATTTCTTGCAACATTTTTCTATACGACTGGTTACTCAGCCATCAGTATTGTTAAGACAGAAGAGAGAAATACAATGGATATCCATTTTCTCTTTATGCAGCATTAACTTCACTTGAAGCAAGACGAGATGACAAAAAAAATAAAGAAAATTAATCTTTCGCATTAAAAGCACATCTGTACTATTATTTTTAATCTAATCATTACAATTTGTCATTATTTATTAATAAATCTTTTTAATATTTGGAATATTTATTTATTTTGCGATGTTGCATTATCTGTTTACAAAATAAATACAAATTAAAAACAATTTAACTTTTTTTTCTCTCTGAATTTCTTGGACAAGGAGTTATCATTATTTACACTATGGACTAGTGGATTATTATTTACATTACAGACTAGTAGATTAAAGTGTTGGTTTGTGAATTTTGTGATATAGTAATTGTGAGTTCAATTCCTGGGGCGGGTAGTGGAAAGTGAGGAGCAATAGAACAAGAACAGTCTACACCCATAGATAAAATAAACGGTTCAATTCAGAATTCCCTGTAGGTTACCTGGATCAATATAAACCTGATGAAGGCTGGAGGGCACAACAGACAAAACATTGGAATAACAACGACAAAGATGAGGAGAACAACCTGAGTATAAATAATCTAAATTTTAATATATTCATTATATTTTTCTTAACATATATTTTTCTTAACATTTCTATGTATGCTGATTTGTTTTTTCTTAGATTTGTTTTTATCAATTCTTTCTAGGTTATTTCAAGCCAAAATATATTTTGGGGATTGTAAGAATAATTTTTTGTGAGTAAATTTTGCTTTAACCATTTTTTTAGAATAACAATGATTTTTCCAGATACAAGTCCTACTATTTAACCCATAGATGGTGGGGGAGGAGTCTATGAATTTTCACTTAATAATTTAATGATGATGTGGAAATAATAATTTGACACAAATACTTGATACATTGAAACTGACCCTTGATAAATTCAAGAAAAGATAACCCATGAATCTTGGCCCACAAGACCAAATTATTTGACTACCAGTGATTTACACCTTGATGAGGCAGTTTAATAATTCTAGGTGCTTTTGATATTTAACATTTTGCAGGAGTAGTATTATTATTTTACAATGTCTGTGGTTTGACTCCAATGTATTCAATATTATTTAATTCCTGAAGCATTTTGTAACATTTACAGAATGCAACCTTCACTTTATTTATTTTTATTCCCTAAATATTTATACGAGCCATCATTAATATTTTTGGCTAAGAGTTTTTTTACTGATAACTATTTTGATTTAATTATTTGCTCCTGCTTTTAAATATGGGAGGGAATTCAAATAAAGTGTGGGGTGGGATCTCTGAATTTCTGAAATTTTAACAAATTTACACCTTCCCACCATTTATTTAAGTGGCAAGAATACAGAATGAAGAAAATTACTACTGTTTTTCAAAAATAAATGGGTGGATTTTCAAGTGATTGATTGATTAGTTTTAATGTCAACCTGTCTGGGATTATTTTATAGCAAAAGATAAATTGTGGGCGATGGTCAAATTTATTATGTTTTTTCAAGGATTTTTCTTGATTTTAACAGCAAACTGTCTGCAGCTGTTTGTTACTAAATGGATTTGGAATCACTTTGTGGAATCACTTTGATCTAGAGGTAACTTCTTAAAATTCTGAAAATTAAGAGACTTTCTGCACTTTTTAAATTCCTTCCCAGTTCATTTTAGAGGCAAGCGTATAGTCTTGATTGATGTTCTATCTGACCATCATAAATTGGCATTATTTTTATTATTAGACTGTGGTGACACAAACCTAATTAAACAGGATGTTACTGCTTCAGAGTCAAAAATGCAAATGATAAATACACGTTCATACACAGGTAAGCCTAGCACAGAATTTCCGTTTCTTTCAACTTAAAAAAAAACAAGAAATTCTGATTGCATATTTTCACCCAATCAGAGAATCTGCCTAAAAGATTGAATAGCTGTGAGATCCAGTACTTTTTTCAACAAAGTGTGCATAAAGGAAAGCAGAATTAGCTTCAGGGTCCATTTTTTAACCATTGCTACTGGGAGCCACGTTGGTCATTTCTTTGATACATTTTCAAGTGCCCAACACGTAGGACTTGATTTTTCTCAACTGATAGAAACATTCTTTTCACTCATACACACAAATACAGAAATATTATACACTACTTTTCTTTCACATAAACATTCAATGAACAAAAAAGCATACACATAAACTGATCTGATATTTCTTACTAACTCTTGTAGAGACATTTTTGAACATGAAGAACTTTATTCACTCATCAAATACCAAAATTGTTGTAAATTGTTGGTATATAAAATCACTGTTATTGAATGTTATTACCATTCTGTGTTCTTTTAAATCTATTTGCTCTGGAATTATCACAGAGGCTGTAGTTCTGCAAAAATCCTATGAATTTAATAAAGTGGATGGAGAAGAACTGTTATTGTCAATTTTGTGTTTTGTTCTTTTATTTTTTTTTAAATGAACAACAAATAAAGAAAAAATTTTTTTTATATCCACCATTCTTTCATTCACTAGCACATTCTATATTCAGTAAGCAAAAACTCTTAAGTTGTTTTCTCACATATTAACCTTTTTATTTTATATTTGTCATTACTGAAGCCAATTTTTTCATGCAATAGCGATATTTTTCAATCATAATCAAGCAACATTTCCCATTCTTGTTGATCTTTTGAGTAGAGAAAAACTTTGTAAAATATATGTACTGGTTGTTATCATTATTCTGTTTTTTTTAATCTTTTCACCCCAACCAAGGCTGAAATGCCACTAGTATGCAAGGGTTACAGGGAATGAAAGTGAGAGGAGTGATTAATTATAGGGAAGATTGAGGAAAGGACAAAAGATGAATGGGATTAAAGAAGATAGAAGATGGTAACTGACATTGCATTTAAAATTTTGAAAATTGTAGTTATCAGGGAAGAAAGGAAATTGAAAGGAGTTCCACAGGTGGGAAGTGCAAGAAAAGAAACTGTTGGGGTAAAAGTGGCAGTTGCATTTAGCTATTTCAATAGTAAATGGGTGGGACCTATTTGCCAATCTAGTAGTATGCTTAAAATCATGTAGTTGGGCTCCAGGGAAAAATGTTTGTCAGAGCAGTTGCCAGGAAAATATCTTTAGAAAAGACAGAGAGAAGCCATTTGTATTGGTGAGAAAGTGACTGAAGTCAAGATGCCAAGTCAGGATCATTTACATTACAGATCCTTATTTGGATTTTGTCAAGAACCTCAAGATAAATAATAGGAGCACCGGACCAGATATTGCAGCAGTATTCAATGCACGGGTAGATTTGCAAATGTACAAGATGGACATTTCTGGCATGATACAGTGACCAAAATTTCCTGACAGTAGATGCAGCTATTGATTTAATATTCATATTCAACAAGACATATATTAAAATTATAATATGTATCATTTCTCTTCTTTGCTTCAAAATTAAATATGATAATAGTGATGTAAAGAACATGAGTAATATGATTTTCTATGTGTTGACACTATGACATTGATAATTAAAGCTAAAAAGCTATGTATTAAATAATTTTAAAACTTGGGTTGCAGAATACAAGGTATCTGTATATATATTTTCTAAAGCTGTGTTTTAGTTTTAATTTTAACAAAATATTATACTAATTTAATCAAGTAATCATATATGAAAATTTTTCTGAGAGCATAATTAATAATTAATGTGTTGTGAGTTTTTACAAAGAGCAAAATAAGAAAAAAAGTACATTTTAAAATTAAAATATTCTAAATTGAATACTAAGAAAGGAAAAAAGCATAGAAAGTGTAGTTTTCATGAAAATTTAACATTTCTGATAAAACATGAATACTATAATTTCTCAAAAATAATGTGCATTTTTTTACTGTAAATTACAGGTGATAGTAGGGGTGCGTATTATAAGTAGGTTTAAACAAAAATATTTTTCGTTATTGATTTATGATAATAAATACATACTTGTTGTTCTCAAATAAGAAAGATATTATTCCAATTTACATTTTAAATCCAACAATAATAATTGTAACATTTTTTGTCAATAAATTTATGTTTATCAATAATGGCCTTTTTTATTTCTCCAGCTACAGGTCTGTTTCCTATTCTTTCTACTAATCCTATTACTTTTGTTTAAAATTTGCACTATAACTTGCATGTTTTGACAACATTTTGGTGATAAAATAAAATGTTATATTTATCGGGAAAACTGCGATGGTAATTTTCAACATTATTTTAGTCGCTTAGTTTTGATTTTATTCTTAATGTCAAGGTTAACAAAATGTCTTTGTAATTATTTTTTTGTTTTTTTGACAAAATTTATACATGCGTATTATACATAGGGATAGATATATTTCTTAATTTTTGGATCATTTGTTGGGGTGCATATTATTTATGGGTGCATATTATTCTCAAGAAATTATGGTATTTTACTCTGTAAAGATCTTAATTTTAAATAAGTTATTTATGTGAACTAGAAAAAACTGAAAATTTCAGTTTTCCTATTTGAATTTTCTGATGAATATTAACTTTTAAGTTAATGATTGAATAAGCTCCTTGCAAGTTCCCTGACTAGAATTTCCTCTATTGCATCATAAAATATTCATGTATAAAAACTTTAACAAATTATTACAGTAAAAATCATAAATAGAAATGCAGGCCATTATTCAAAGAAGTAAGGCATTACAGATGAAAAGGCTTGAAATTGACAAGTTTTTCCATTTCACTGAAGCAGGCTTTAAACACGGGAGAGCATTATAATTTGGTCATATAGTAATGTTGAATTCAATCCCCAATAACATTTATGGTGAATTTTAGGCCCTAATACTAAGGTACAAGAAAATGGCGAATTTTAGGTCCTAATAATTAAAAAAATATTTGACCACCTGTTTATGAAATTAATCAGTTCAATCTAATTATAGGGAAAGAATTGGTAAAATAAAAATGTATTTATTAATCTTACTTGTTATAAAATGCAGTGTGTGTGTGTGTGTGTGTGTGTGTGTGTGTGTACGTTTATCTATTGGATCTGATTTCCTACATTTTTCAACAGATTTCAACAAAACTTCACAGGACTACGTAAAATTACCTTGCGGTGGTTCTGACAGTGCCAAAAATTGGAAAAACACAATTGTTTTTGCACGAAAAATTCTGTATTCTCCTTCTTTCTTTTTCTCACTGAAACTTAACAGCATCCTTGATATGTCTTTTCTATCTTTCCTCATTATCAAATCAAAATAGTCCATTAGTTGAGGCATTGGTATGACATAATATTAGCCAACTAAGAAACAAGCAGAATTAAAATACAATCTTTTTGTTATGGTGATTATGCAACTTAAATGTGGCACAAGTTCAAAAGTATGGGGCACCCAGTGAGGATTGAACTCACAATTCAGTCATAATTGATCTAGCAAGACAAGCTCGCTAACCATTACAACATAGTGAACTGTCCCATTTTGTTATGAATAAGAGAAATGTGAAAGATTTGTCATAAAGATAAAAAAAACGTTCAGTTTAATATGAAAGTGACTGTAGGAATTCATATGATGATTATCTCCCTTTGGATAAGATAAGTCGCATGGGTCACGTGATGGAGCTAAATAAACCAGTTTGGCTCAGCCCAAGAGGCCTGAGCTGAGACTAAATATGCCTTCCCTAACAGCTTATAAGAACATGTTTCCTTTTGGGATATATATCTTCCCCAGATATCAGTCCTAAATTTGGGAAAAGACTCACCATTTCTTGTTCATGGAATATCTCCTTGCTTGGGATATAGTTGATGAATCTGGCCTACTTGCATCTGGAGTCCCAAAGATAGCTTCTCCAGAAACACAGAAGAATCTCCATCTATCTTTTTGTTCTCCTTTCACTCTGCTTGCTATGTAGTAATATGTTATATTTTTCTCTGTATGAGACATGTGTAAATATTTATATATAGTATTGTGTATGTCTCAGTGGTATAAAAGTCTTTCTGAGAACAAAACATGTTGACATATGAAGGGGTAAAATATTTTCCAATATAGGTAAATAAAATTTTCAACCACTGATATTATTAAAGTAAATAAAAACACAACATGGTTGCATGTCCACCATCTGACAATCTCTTGAACTGTTGGTGCTTTTTGCAGGTATTTTCTAAAAGAAAATTACTGACAGAGACATTTTATTACAGATAGAAAGAATGTGTGTGCTGGCCTTAACATCAATTCTTCTTTCTTCTAGATTGTGCTGCTTTGTTTTTAAGTTGAAAAATACGTTCTTCAACAAAGGCTGACTTGGAAAGGCAATATCAAAAAATCTTTTGATCCAGAATGAAAATGATAAGCTATGTACAGATAAACAGACAGAAATATAAAAGATTATTATCATGGTCTGGATAGGCTATGTCTCTAAATAGATATTTTCAATAATAACTATTTCATAGATAATATTAATTTGAGGAATGTAAGGGGTCAGAACGAGAACAGACTATAAATTAATTTTAATCTTGACTGTTAGATATTAAAATTGCTTCCCTTGACAATAGTCTTCTTCCTCTATGTGCTGTGTCCCTTCAGGACGTTGGTGATCATGGCTCTCCACAATTCCCTTTCCTTTGTAGCTCTTAGTAAATTTTGTCTTTTTACTATCTCTCCTAATCCCAGTTCTACCAACCATTTACACAAGCTTATTAGGTAGATTATGCACTGCTTTCCTCTGTCCCTCTTGCCTTTAATCTGCCTTGTGGGTATCAATTTTTTTAATTTCATTTCACTCATTATGTGCTCCAGAAATTTCAACTTTCTCTTTCTGATGTTAAGTATAAATATCCTTTTTGCTTGCATTTTCTCTAAAACTTTGTGTGTTGCTTAAATGTTCAGTCAAAGGTATTCTCAGCATCCTTCTGCAGAACCACATTTCTGTTGCTTCAAATCTCTCCTTCATCCTCACAGATGAAGGCGAGATTCAACATTCAAAACAAACAACTGGTCCATTTAGCTCCTATAATGAACACTATGGCTTACTGACCACTTTCATCACTGTATGAAGTGACATCACTAAGTGGCCATCACATGACCCATGTGACTTATCTCATCCAAAGGGAGATAATCACCTTATGTATTCCTACAGTCAATTTCATAATAAACTGAATATTTTTTTTATCCTTATGACAAATCCTTCATACTTCTCTTATTCATAACAAAATAGGGCAGTTCACTATGTTGCAATGGTTAGCAAGCTTGTCTCGATAGTTCAACATTCATTGAAATATAGGAAGACTGATATTACATAACAGTTCAGTACTCTTTTCTTTGTTTCTAAAGACATTTGTTTCTTAATACTTTGCTTAGCTTTTGAAAGGTACCTTTCACTATCCCAATGTGTCTGGATTTTGGTGTCATATTTTCTGTCCACTGTTAAAAAAAAATTGCTAGATATTTACATTTTTGTATTGGTCAATTTTGGCCTCTGCAATTTGTAATTCATATGTTGGTCTCTTTTTGCAGAGTACCATAGATCCTCTCTTCTTACAATTGATGTTTAGTCCTTTCTTCTCACTTTCCTTCACTACCTTCTGCAGGAGTTGCTATATTTTCCTTTCTGTGTCAGCTATCAATTATGACTATCTAATGTTATTAAGATTGTGACTACCAATAATCAATTCTGGTAGGAGATCTAATTCTCTCAGATAGACCTTAAATTCCCTGTTCCTTGTACTTACTTCTATTCCTCTGAATATTAAAGAATGTAAGAAGAGACGGAGAGCACAATATTGTACAAGCCACTAATCAGATTTCATGTAAATCCTGAGAGGATTAGGGTTGCAGTGGGAAATATTGATATCATTGATATCTCTCTATATTTAACTCATAAATTTCTAACTGTATTTCAAAAGAATATAAGAAAGTCATAAAATTTATGTAAAATTATCAAGAAGAGATATTAAGACACTATATATCAAGATAATATTTATTTTAAAGTGTCTTAGTATCTCTTCTTGATAATTTTACACAAATTCTATGATTTTCTTATATTCTTTTGAAACTAAAAAAAAAAAAGAGAATTTGGTCTAAAAGCAATAACAAGGTTGGTTGGATAGTTTACAATTGGTTGCTGGGAAACAGATTAATAAACTCAAGCACAATACAAGGATTTTAAGTTGTTGTTTGATGCTGTTAGCTCTAATTAGTTTTATTGAATGAAAGCAATCATTTGTCTGATGAATGCAGTGAGAATCCAAGGACACAAAGGTTTGGCAGAAATAATGAACCAAAGTGAAGAGGTTATGGCTTTTGAGTGCCAATATTAAAAAGGTACAATCTTCAATCTGCACTCAGATTTATTTTTCTAATTGATGGAATGTCATGAGAAGGGCATTTTCAATAAACTGGGATTGTTCTCTTGAATATGATTAAGCTCAATGCTTGATGGAGTCACATGAGCTTTTAACTTTGGTTTTGTCTAGTTTATACCTGGTCCTGAACAATGGTAAAAGTTATCAAATTTACTTCCAAAAGTTTATATAACTTTAAGTAGGAAGGCATTAACCATTTTTCTATATGAGACCTTGTGTCTGATTATGTAAGTATAGCTAAATTGATATAGAAGGTCATTTTCTATTATGGAGTATTAACACCTTAGCCATAATATAAAATGGATTACTTTAGGTTAAGTCAATAAAATGTAACCAACAGTGCCTAAAGGTACATAAATGTCTTCAAGCCTCTCTGTAAAGTGTGTATTAGATGAGAGAAAAGTAACCAAATTATTTGAAATGTACATGGCTTGAGATACTAAATATACTTTAGGTTGCCTTCTCTGAACTGCATTAACAAAAAAGTGGAAATCTAATTCTATACAATATCATTTTCTTCTGACTACAATATGTATACTTTAAATGTGAGTGAGAACAAAATTACTGTTTATAAATCCAAGTTGGTTTCCTGGTCAGGATTCTACACAGTTTTACAATGATGTTTGTCCTGTATTAAAAATTCCGCATCCTTCATGAAAATGCTTTGATCTCTTGACATCATTAGTTTTGATCTGGGATAAGTTTAGTGTCTGAATTTCTGGAATGAAAAGTTATCATTATTTACATGCAGATTATTGTCTTCATCTTTGTTGTTATTATCACCCAATTGCCTTCTGTCTGAATATTTTTAAGATGATGAATTATCATTATTCACATTATTTATATGCAGATTATTGTACTTATTGTTGTCATTATCACCTGATCGCCTTCTGTCTGAATTTTTCTAAGATGAGGAATTACCATTATTTACGCAATTTACATGTGGACTATTGTCCTCATCTTAGTTGTTATTATCATCTTATTGCCTTTTGTCTGAATTTTTGGTATAAAGACAGTAGCATGCAGAAGTTGAGGTAGAAGGTGTGACAACTTGGGGTATCAATATTGAGAGGGCATCCAGTCAAAGAGTGAAATAAAAATTTAGTCTATATTTAATTTGAATAAAGTGTTTATTTCATGTTTCATCTGCTTTTATATATTTAAAATTCCTTCCTTTTTCCCCCATTTCTCAGTACTAGGCTGTATAGGCACCCCTATTTGAGTCTTAGGAGTATATAATCAAGGAATTGGCACTGGGCATCAACAAACATCACCAAACCCCTGCAAATCAATGGATAATGAGTTATTATTTACTTATCATTATTTACAATATTTACATGCAGACTATAGTCCCCATCATTGTTGTTATTATTACGTTTTGACCATTCATCAGGTGTCTGTTAATCTGTGTAACTTACAGGAAATTTTAAACCAAATCCTTTATTTAAGCTACAGGGATAGATTTTTCTCATTCAACTGCCCATCTCTAAGGACATATGGTACTGCTTACTTATTGCTATATGATTAGACATTGGCAGTAGAGCAAGAACAATCAACCCCTGTAAATTAAGTAAAGGATTCAGTTTGAAATCCCTTTTAGACAAACACTTGATGAAGGTCAGAGTGCACAACAACTAAAATTCTCAAAGGATAAATAAATGTAAAGATATTTTTTGCTATTTGTATTAATTTTGAGAATTATAATTAAAGAAGAATCAAATATTTTCTTTTTTAATCTTTTCACCAGAAGCAAAGTGGGAATGTCACTAGGGCTTTACAGGAAGTGAAAGTAAGAGAAAGGAACAAAAATAGAGGGATTGAGGAAACAATAAAAGATAACGGGATTCAAGAAGACAGAAGATGGCGATTGACATTGCATTTAAATTTTTGAAGATTGTATTTATCAGGGAAGCAAATAAACTGAAAGGAGTCCCACTGGCAGAAAATGCAGGTGGCAGGTGGGGCAGCCAGAGGATAGCAGTGGCACATCTGAAGCATAACATACACCACACACACAAACACACACACACACACACACATATTGTGCCTGAAGTGAATCTTGCCTCCATTTTACAGTGTATTTGTTGTGGGCAATATAGGACACATGGACCAGTGGGTAAATATATTGGTTGAATGATCATAAACGTAACTTGACTCAAATGGTTATGAGTTCAATATATGGCCACAGCAGATAGGAAAAATGCGTAAGTGCCAGGATATGATAATATTTTATTTATTTAACAATTATTATGGGAAATATTAAAATACCATTTGGCATGCAATACTAGCACCAAGAAAATCCAATAAATGGTTGACTATACATTGCTGCGGGGGTATAATGGTTATGTTTTGGTATGCAAGGATGCAGTAACCCAAAATTTTGGGAATCATTATTTTAAATAAAGAGCATTCTCAATAAATTATTAACAGCTTGTAGGAAAGAATATGGTTGAAATTTTGTTAAATCAAGAACATAGACATTTCTCCCTAGTTTTCATGAAAAAAATTCAAAGAAATATTTCTTTTGCTGAAATAACAACTAAATATAATAGATATTATTTTCTTGTAAATATAGAGTTTTTGTTTGAATTAGTTTGAGCTTTTGGCAGAAGGCATCACATGTACACCCAATTGTTATAAGGGGAGATCAACAGGCAGAACTCTATTTGAAATTCTGGTAATATTATGATACAGAACACAAGAACAGGCACACAGTAATGTATCTAATATGATGAAACAGTTTTTCAATGAAAATTACTATCAATTTTATAAATCTAGTTAAATTATTGATTTTACATCTTCAGCAGAAATAATGTAATGTGTGATGACATCATAATGATGCCATTATTAAATACTCATCAAAGCTGGAAAATTATGCACTTAATAAGTAGAGACATAATTGCTTATCAGTATGATATCAAAGGAAGGAAGTGTGCTGCTAAGTACAGAAAAATTTACTGAAATTTCAAGAAAAATATTTTATAATTGTCAATCTCTCAAAATCCTTAAAAAATAGACATATTGTCTTTTTCAACTTATAGTATTCATTTCTACTTTGATAAAAAGCTCAACATCATTTACATTATTTACATTCAGACTATTGTTTTTTTGGGTCTTTTTAATCATTTCACCCCAAGCAAGACAATAAGACACAAGTATGAAAGAATATAAGGAAAAAAATTAAGGAGAGAGAATAATAAAATAACAGGAATTAAGAAAACAGAAGATAATGATCAACATGGCATTCAAATTTTTGAAAACTGAAGTTGACCAAAAAGCATGAAAACAAAAGAAAGCACTTTATTTAATCTATGGGATAGACTGTTTTTGTTCCACTGCCTATGTCTAGGGATATTTTGTCTATGGTACAATAGCCTTGTAAATTAGAGCATTGGTTTGTAGAATTTGGTGATGTAGTAATTGTGAATTCAATACCTGGGCCTGGTAGTGGAAACAGGGAAAAGAGTAATCAGGAGGATAGTTGGTACCATCACATTGCATTTAAATTTTGGGAGCTTAAAGTTGGCTGGAAAGAATGGAACCAGAAGGGAGTTCCACAAGGGAGTAGTGCAAGAAAAGAAATTATTAGCATAGGAATTACAGCTACATCTAGCCAGCTTAAATATAAATTATGAGATCTCTTGTCATACACTTACACATAGATATGTAACAAAGTTATAGGACAAAGTTATGGCATAAGAATATTTTATTGATATATATATTTCTTGAAGAATTATAACAAGAAGGAAACATTTCTCTAACTTCCATTATGCGGCATTGTGGGTGATGAATTATTTTCCATTGTGCAACCCCTTTCCCACAGATGAAACATTGTTAGCTTTTTGTTATTCTATCATTGTTTCCATGGCAAATATCCAGACAAGCTAGATTCCTTTTGTTCCAGCTCAGAATAAGAAATCAAAGAGGTGAGTTTGAATTCCATTTAGGTTTGTGTGTAGACCAGTGTCTCAAGAGAATAACTGAGCCATACTAAAAATAAGGGCTAGACAAGATATTCCTAGACATGGGAAGTGGAAAAAGAACAATCTACACCCATAGATTAAAATTTCCAGTTCAGAATTCCCAGCAGGTTACCTGATGATGGTCAGAGGGTACAGTGGCTGAAACATTGTAATAACAACAACACGTAAATATTGTAAATAATGATAACTCCTCATCTCTGAAATTCAAAGAAAAAGAGATTAGGTGATAATAATAACAAAGATGAGGACAATAGTCGAAATGTAAATATTCTAAATAATGATAACTCATCTCTGAAATTCAAAGAGAAAACTTGACATGTTTACTTCTACACACTTTTATCTGTATTGTGCTGTATCTTTGCAGCTATGATTTTGTGTTGTAATTAATAACGCTGATCATTGTGAGTGTAAAATTTGCTTCAAAATTGGGAAAAAGTAAAATTTTTTAAAATATTTTTGATGAACTGATTTTTCTTTTTACACAAACTCATGCTTTCATAGATTTCACCTCAAATGCATGCGTTCCTTACACTTAAGATTTCTTCTTACATAAGATGAAAATAAAGGAGATAAAAAAAAAAAGCACTGACAAATGTATTTCTGATTTTCCTGTTTGTTTCCTATTTTTTTTCTTAGAATATTCTATTTCCTTCTCATCAATTGTATTCACTTCCTTATTTTATATTTTCATTCTTTTTTAATATTTTATCTGTTAGGACTACATGCTAAAAAGGAAATATAATTTTTCTTTTGGAATTTTTTTTAATGTTATTGTTCAGCTAATGTAAAGCCCAAGAGCCACTCAAGCTAGAGGATTACAGAATGAGCTTTTTATAAGGATGCAAAAGGAGAAGTGCATATATGGTGATGTGTAGGATAGATAATAGTTAACTCTAGACTTGAAGAGGTGAAGATTGTAATGATTAGTAAAACATTCTCTTGGGATGCTGGTCTATACACAAACCTAAATGGAATTCAAACTCAGCTTTTCAATTTCTTATTCTGAGCTGGAACAAAAGGAATCTAGCTTGTCTGGATATTTGCCATGGAAATAGCAATAGAGTAACAAAAGGCTAGCAATGTTTCATCTGTGGGAAAGGGGTCACAGAGTGGAAAATAATTCATCACCCATAAGGCTGCATAATGGAAGTAAGAGAAATAGAGAAATGTTTCTTGTTATAATTCTTCAAGAAATATATATAGCAATAAAATATTCTTATGCTATAACTTTGTCTTATAACTTTGTTACATATCTCCATGTCTACCATAAGAAATCTCACCAATTTACATTTGAGCTGGCAAGATATAGGTGTAAATCCTATGCTAATCATTTCTTTTCTCGCACTTCTCACTTGTGGAATTACCTTCTGGCTAAATGCTTTTCAGCCAACTGTAATCTCCAAAGACTTATTTGCAATATCATACTATGTAGTGTCCTCCTGATGACTCTTTTCTTTTCCTGCTCATTAATGTTTCTGTTCCTACCCCTTTTGTCTTACCAAATTTAATGCCTTGCCTGGGGTGAAATGGATTAAAAAAATAACAAAAAAAGGTAAAAAAAAATTTGTCTTGTATGTACATTTCAGCTATATGGTTTATATTAATACCAAAACTCAATTTAAATCTTCGTTTTCTTTGAATATCTGAATTATATTGGTGAATATAAGCTATGTAGTTCAATACACAGGAATGATTTATATTTAGATTAGAATCCAACAGAATGGTAAATATATAACAATTTGGAAAACTCTTATTTTGAGATGTGTTGCTGCCCAAAGAGTCATCAGAAAAAAAAACAGATTTTATTTCAACTAAATCTACACTAGTGAGACAGATGGTGATTTACATTAATCATATGAACATTTATATAATTTACTCAAGACAAAATTCCCTGTGATTAATATATGACCAGGCTATCTCAGGTTATCACCTATTCTTACTAAAGTGATATTGAAACAATGAGGGATATGAAAACATTATAACTTATAAACCTTATATAAACAAAAACTGAGCAGAAATTAGTAAATATAATTTTAAAATATGATACAGTTAAAGTAAAAAAAAAATCAAATGTTCATATGAGATCATATTCTGTCTTTCCAGTGTAAATTTAGTTGAAATAAAATTCTGTTTTTCTGCCAATGCTGTTGGATTAGCAAACAAGTCAAAATAAATGTTTTTCAACCACTGTCATACAAGGAAATGTAGAAAAGTTTTGATGAAGTGGCCCTTCTGAAAAATTTCTAATATTTCATTATTTGGATAAAAAGTGAATTTAAACAATTTTTTTTAATATTAACAAGATGAATAAAAATCTCATACTTTATACTTCATATACAAGAGTTCATGATTTTCAAAACTGTCTGCTGTAAAAGAAACTGCTTAATAAAAATTAGAATCCAGTTATAAAAGCAAAGTTAATCTCAACATTTTCTTGTTCTGTTTTCTAGTTTTCTATGAATCATAAAAATTTTAATGCTTACAAGTAATTATTCAATTTTCTCCAGCATTTTTGAGTTCCTAGTGATTTCCTTTGCAACTTCTGTTATCTTCTGGATGAATGTTATAAACTGTGAACTCTACTGTTTACATTTGCACAAAGTTTAAAGTATATAATTTAACATCTATTTATATTGTTGAGATGAGGTATTGTAACTATTTACACTATTTACATCATTCAGACCATTGTCTTTACTTTTATTGCCATATTCACAACATTTTGTCCCTTGTACACTCCGACCTTCTTCATCATGGTGGTAGATAGTTCTAATTCCATGTGCCTTGCCTATTTTGGATATCTCAGTTTCAGTTAATTCCCTGAACTCTCCAAGTTTTTGTTCTCTTTCTGCTGTGGCCAGGTATTGAACTCACAACTCTTTGGGTCAAGTCAATTTTTGGATCATTGAGATACCAAAAAAGGCTGAGATAATGGTTAGATTTTTGTTAAAAGTAAATAAAATTCTAAAATATTGTATTAGCCCTAGTGATGATTGTTACTTCTTTGCAGAAGACCATCCCTTCACTTGGTAGCTTTTTTTCTTTTTCATTCAGAATTTTATTCTTTCCATTATTTATACCCAAGCTAATGCTCTCTTATGGGCCTGAAGGTATTCTTAAGACCAGCTTCACTTTTACAACCTCTCTTACAAACGTGGCAAACAAAGCTCATCTCTCTTACCTATGTTGGAAACTTGCTTGTCACTGTGTACAATTAACTGATGTTTGAGTCTTGGAACTGGCTTACAAACTTTGTCACAAAACTTGCACAAGTAACTCACAGGTCTTTCTGATATAGTTGCATTCACAGGAGTTTGCACTTGACCCCTCAGTTATGATCTCAAATGACTGGCTA